>OY757314.1:89087760-89602760 GCA_963583905.1 Stenurella melanura
TCAAAATGCATAAAAATTGGTAGGTTTAGTTTCTGGGTCTGAACTTTTTTTCTTGTACCTGTGGCTGTGACCACAGCCATATACAAAAAAAAGTTCAGACTCAGAAACTAAACCCACCGATCTTTATGTATTTTGACCTTCTGAATTCGATGCCGCCTTCAGAATTTCATTTTATCGTTGTTTTTTTTTTCTATCTTAGATTTAGTTTTTGAAATAGGTAACATTTTTATATTATAAATCTGAGATAAAAAAATACAACCATAAAATTAAACTCTGATGGCGGCATTCAATTTAGGACCTCCAAATAGATTGGTAGATTTAGTTTCTGAGTCTAAACCTTTTTTTTTTTTTGTGAGGCTGTATTGTATAACTTTTCTCCACATTTTCTAAAAATTCCACTTGTTGAATTAAGGCCAGATAGTTAATAAACTCATAACATAGCATCAGAATAGTTGACATTTCATAGTTATATTGAAAAAACGTAATCATGCACATTAATCCATACATACAAAAGCGAACACTCACCAAATCCCCCAAACCCCTTTCTATAAGTTTGAAGAAATTTGCCGCGGATGCTCATTTTTGAACCCACACGCGGGATAATAATAGACTTTTATGGGGTGAAAGAGCCCCTTACACATTAAAATATTTTCTATCACAAGAATGGTTAGTTTTTACTTCCCTCGCATACCGAAGGGAAGTATTGTATTCGAGAAAAAATTGCTTTCCGAGATTTTTTCGGATTTTCATGTTTGAGATCGTGTAGATTAGGAAAATACAGGTTTCCAATTCCGTCTGTCTCTCTGTTTGTCGGGAGGTCTGTCTGCTTGTCTTTTGGTGCATTAACTAAAACACTATTTAACGGAGTACAGTCAGATTTGGTAGGTAGCTAACGCTACAACCACCGAACAAATGGTTAGACGTTCACTGGAAAATATGCAGGACCGTCTAAAGGGAACAGATAATGAGAAGAATACGTTTCGTTCAAATTTAAAATTTTCACGTTTCGTGACATTCTAAACCTATTTCAAAAATAAAAAAATACCACTAGAATAGATGAAAAAAAAATTATTCTTGCTCAAATTTAAAATTTCCACGTTTCATGGCATTCTAAACCTATTAAAAAAAACTATTATACTTCCACAGCACTACGTGGATTGCACATCCACTAAAAATGTAACAGATGGCAATAATATTTGGCATATAGTTAACACAATTGGCAACGAAGACACCTATTACAGTTTTATTGACAAATGTACAGAAATAGTTCAACCATGGTGGAAATTTGTAAAGGTATTTATGCAAGCCTTCCACATTTGGCACCTTTTATTTAATATTCTCACTGTGCATTTTCTTGACCAAAAGTTATCAGGTCTTCTTTGTAATAATTACCGATTTTTTTTAATGTTCCTATACGATCATTTGATTTCAATTTTATTAAATACTTTAATATTTTATTGTTTACACAGGGTGTTCTAAAAAATCAGGACACATGTAAATTAACACAACTTTAATAAACCTGCGCGAGCGAGGACACGGGTAAATGGCAGTGTTTTATGCGACTATTTAATTTATCAACATTATAGTCAATGAAATTGTATCTTTTGCGAGCACAGTAATAATAAAATAGTCTTATTTGTGATGGAATAGTTAAATGGGTTTGGACAGTACTTACCGTATCCCAAAATGTAGTTTTGTAGTATATAATAAGGGTGTTGTTTAGAATATAATCATATTGCAGAAGGCTGAAGAATGCTCGAGAATGGCCATCTTGTTTTCACATCCAAATGCATTCTTTGCATTAAATAGAATTTAAAAACACAAGCGACATTTGCGGAAATATTTCACGAAATACAATATGACATATCAGTATATATAATTATACATAAGGCGACCGATTATGTTGAATTCAGAGACGTTCAGTAAATCTAAAGTGGTAGTATAGTGGAATATCCAATAATAAAATGGTTTAAGGTTATATTAGTCTAGTAAACGTTTTTTGTGAGTTCTGGTTAATAGTAAGTTAATAAATAAAATTGTGTTAGTGGTTAACTAGTGTTATAATTTCCGAACCCACGGTTCTCGGGGTGGTCCCCAGGGGGTGGAAATATTGTAAAATATGTAATATCACTAATGCTTATAATTTTATCGTTAAACATTTTTCATAGGCGTAATTGCCTAGTAATAAATACAAAGAGCGCATATTGACAGTTTATTACCTATTAAATCCCGAACGATTTAGCTCGAAGGATTTAATCTTTGACAATTTCCACAAATTATATTACTCTTTGGCAACTTGAGAATAAATTCATAGATAAAATTTATGAGTACGAGTGATATTTATGGAAAATATTTCACGAACAGGTTAATTAAATACCAAAATATGTACTAAATATTAAGTTTGTATATCCATGCATTCTTTGCATTATATAAAATTTAAAAACATAAGTGACATTTGCGGAAATATTTCACGAAATAGAATATGACATATCAGTATATATAATTATTCATATTATTATACCGGCGAAAAATGTGTCTAGAGAAGTATTACAGCGGTAATACTTCTCTAAACTTCTCTCAATCAATTTAGTTAATTGGTGCAATATTTCCAAAAAATTACTTTTCATTGGCGTCCATGTTAATCAGTGAAATAATCGGCAAAATATTTTCGAGGGTATGGTTGCCTAGTAACAGTACAGTAGAAATATGCAAAACATAGGTTATAGGTGGAACTAATTCCCACAAAGACGGGGGTTTGAAATTTTTAGTTCGTTGTTCTTATCTTTATGACATATGAAAAGTCTAGAACGATCTGAGTGTGCAAATTGGATTTTTAATAAATAATTTTACCTCAAAATCATTACTTATGACTTTCCTCGTGGGATAAGTATTTTTTCCGATTTTTGGTAAGACCTTGATCAAAACGAATTTTTTTCACTTTTAGGAGACTATTGCCCACCGTTGAAGAGTTGTGTACAGGAAAATGCTGAACGCACTGAACTCTATTTGGGCTTGAATTATAGAAAATTCAATCCATTTTAAAAAAGGAGTAATAATATATTCTGTACAATGCTTAGAGATCTTTCGAAGCTGCAAATTTGGTTTCTTACTATTGGTATAAGTCCTAACAATAAATTAAAAAATTGCAAATACATAACCTTTTACAAAGTTCAACCCTTTCTTGTGCATAAATGGACTTGAGTATAGACTTTTCGTGTGTTATTAATTTTAAATTTTTAAATTCAGTATTTTGAAGATGGCGGCACAAAAGCGCATTTTGCACATTCAGAATTTTGTAGACTTTTGGTGTGTCAAAAAGATACCAACAACGAACTAAAAAATTCAAACCCCGTCCTTGTGGGAATTACTTTCATCTAAAAAGCCTATATCTACTGTACTATAATATACATAGTTCAAGCGATTTAATATCTGATAATAAACTACCAATATACACGAATTATATTACTATTGGTAACATAACCATGATTATAAAAATCTGTTTCACATCCTAACAAAAATTTATAATTCTAGTGTAAAGTCCTTGTAAGACATTTTTCTCTTACTACGGAAATAGGTCAACAGCAAATATGCACACATGAAATAATTAATAAATACTAATAAATAATTTCTCTAAATTATTTATTAATACGATGCAATGCCAATTAATATAAAGTAGAAAAACAATATTTACAATAATTAAAAAGTGTTATGAAGTATTAATTTGTCGGTCTTTTTTTTTATTTTCAAACTGACTGAGGATATTCTATAGTCTAAACGCAATTTTTTCGATAACGTTTACCAACTAAAGAAATGTACTTACAAGAATTTTAAATATCGAAATTATTTGCGATATAATTTTCCATATTTGCAGCTATTTCTATTTCAAACATTTCTGGGTAACTGAAACATATCGTGGGCCCCTCATTCACTCTCATGAGAGTAATATGTTTCTCGTTTTTTGATTCGGCGAAAAGTTTTGAATCGTTTCTGGAGCCTCTCTCTATACTTTGAAGAGTTTGAGAAAGACCATTTTTCATTGTGAGCAATTTTTATTTGCAATAATTTTTAAATCGGTGAAAAGTTATCTTTGGATCCTCCTTGAATTCTCCCCTAGTGCTCTAAAATGAGATTTTCTAAACAATGTTTCAAAAGAAATAATTTTTATTGGCAACAGTTTTTAATTCTATTAAAATGTTTTGTTGGATTCTCCCTGGAGCCGCTCCTGGTGGCCCGATTTCACTAACATTTAATGATACTTCATCTTGAAGCTACCAGATTTTCTGCTTTCAGGTTTTCACGTTGATCCGCGCTCGAGAAAAACGTATTACCTACAAACAGACGGTATGTCTTTTAGAATATATTCGAATTTTTCGGTCTTCAAAATGTCCATTTTTCTTATTATCTATAAACGATGAAGTAGAAATAAAGTATGCTATTTTAGGGAGATGATTAATTAAAACACCTGAATACTGCACTCGAATACTAACGCTCTACGCAGGTCTCGCTAACCACGCTGGAGAGATGATCAGTCATTTCCCAATGTTGTCAACATGGTTAGCGAAACGCGCGTTGGGACATAGTGTTTGAATATAGTGCTCAGGTGTCTTCGTGTTTATGGAAACCACTGCATGAGCATTATTTGTTAAATAATGCGTAATACGAAAAATTCCCCTCCTACGTGGAAAACTGCCTATGTTAGAAGAAATAATGTACAATTTAAAATATATTCTGCCCCCTCTTATCAGAATATAACTTACGAAACATCAATTTTGTGTACATTTTACAGTTCACTTTGTAATAAACTTGGTTAACACAACTTTTGTAATTAAGTACTCTAGCTTCATTAATAATAATATTATTGTTCGCATAAAATTAAACTTCAACAATCTTGTTCGGCGTACAATAATTCGCAAATAAACCAGCGACGACTTTAAATACATCAAGGTTATTCCTGCAACATGGGAAAAGACCAGATGAGTGAGTCTGCACTTGGAAGAGTATCTGACAGCCGCGCAACTTGTTTCACGGTTCGCCAGAGCAAGGAGAAAGCTTGGAAAAGCTCGAGATAAAGCTCAATCTCTAACTTTGTACGCCATCTAAGGCTCGGACTTGCATCAACACTGGGTTAATAGAGATAGCGCACCATTCATCCCAATCACTATTAAACTAAATGATCATTAATCCTTTTTAAAAGAAATATTACTTCTAATGCCTCCTGACATTTGGTTTCTCCATTACGGGGATTTTATTAATTATCTTGAATAGCGAACTAACAATATCGTTTATGGTTAGAATGTTCAAGACTTTACACGTTGATTATTATACAGTGGGAAATGATGATAGGGAACAGATATGGAATAAATAAGGATGATAGGATACAGACGAATATTTAGTTTTAAATGTATGTCATTTATTTTATTTAAATTATTTACCTACTTATTATAAATTTAATTTGTAAAACACACCCTAAAAATAATTATACTGCGTTTTAACTTATTCTGCAAATTTAGTTACATATGCAAATAGCATGGGTAGAATTTACTTTTAAAATTGGTACATATCTGTCAAATAAAATGATCGCCTCAAGTCTTTCATACAACCTGGGACCCATTAAAGGCATGTAGAAACTTAAACCTAAATTCTATCATTTATAACAAGATAATACTAATAAAATTTGAAATATTCCAACACATGGCACACAGTAATTTTATAAGATATTACATGGCTGGCACATCGAAAGAAAAAAAAGTAATAAAAAATGTATATATAAAAAATAATACTTTATATAATTCATCAAATTAGGCAAAATTATTAATTGACATTATTTACAGCACATTTTTAGATATCAAAATTAATATTTAAGTCACTGTTAAGTAGTCTACGTTTAGGATGCTTTTTAAATGTAATTGGTTTAAGATACTTAATCTCTAGAGGTAATAAATTTACAACTTTGCATACGACATATGAAAAAGGCTTCTGATATGAAGAAGTGTGATGAAGTGGGATTGTTAGCCTATCTTTGTGACGTAAATTTATATGGTGGACGTCAGTTCTGAAATTTATTTTGTTATACAAAATATGATGAGGATTTGTTCTCAATAATTTTTGTAAATAGAACACTACTGTGTAGAAACCTTGTTTTGTAGATGGGTAACCAGTTTAACTCAGTCATTTTTTGGGACACCGCCTGATACCTTCTTAGTTCGAAAATGAGACGAGTACATGAATTTTGTACTCGTTGCAAACGCTGACAACCATGTTTAGTTAGACATGAGCCATATACTACGTCACAGTAGTTTAAATGTGAGAGTACTAAGCTTTTATATAATACTGATTTTACTTTCTTGTTATGTATCTTACGGTTAATATAAATTAATCTAAGATTTGAATATGTAGCTTTTAACAGATGATTCACGCCACTACTATAGCGCGGATTATGGTCCATGTAAAGATCCAGATTTTTAGAAATATTACTTAGTACAAGAGTGTACACCTACTTGAATATTTACCAATTCTAAGCATCTGGATCGAGCAGCTTTTGGTCCGAAAATGGATTAATGGACAAACAGTACTTCAGTGAGTAATCAAACAAGCTATATAGATCATCATTCACTATATCATTAGCTCTAATTACATCTTTTTCATGGTAGGAAAAATATATCTGAGCATCATCTGCATAGAAGTAACATTGGCAACGAGTTATACTGGATTTGAAAGTAGATATATATGGAGAACAACAAGGGTCCTAAGATTTGCCCTTGATGGACTCCACTTATACAATTCCAGATTGGTTGTGGGGAAGAATATTATTGGTCCGTAGATGCTTCCACATTTGATCGTACAAAATTCTGTCGTACACTTTGGAACAAAGAATTTTTATAAATAGAAGCAGAGATAAAGTGAAAGAGTTATACGATACTGTTGCCAACATGTCCAACATACCTTTTTCTCACCATTTCGTTCTAAGATGCAACATTGCCTATAACGCTGTCTCTGTTGAAGCCTGTCCAAGGCAGTGGTATATAAGTGTAGCATAGATATATGTCTAAATCTAGTTATTTAATAACAGCTGTTCATGTTTACTCACCTTAGTGCAAATATTTTTGTACAAAAATGTATAAGTATAGTAAACGATTGTTTTATTCCCTTGCTCCTTAACAATCCTTGAAAATGCTTAAATTCACAGTCCAATTTGTGGCCGGGTAGAACTCCATTTTACTAGAAAATTCACTACTTGTAGCCTTGTAGGAATTAAGAATAGTTGGTGAGTAGTTTTATTTTTGTCACAGTAGGTATATTATTTTTTTAAATAAAAAAGATGGTCAAAATATAAATGAACCAAGGGGCCATTTACTTCAAATCCTAAGAAATGAATTGCCGCATGATTTCCTGCAAATTAGTTACTTCTTTTCTGATTCGTAAGGAATGCAAAGAAATTCCTAAATCGGATTATTAAATGAAACAACCTCTACTAAATTCGACTCTAGTACACATCTTTTTCCGAATCCATGGCGCTTTAAAATTAATTGTATTGCTGTAGTTTGACGGTAAATAAAAGTGTTAATTTTAGGAAAATAAATATTTATATGGCTCAGAATATGTTGACGGCCGACACATTCTGTCTTTAAATTGTCCTCGCATTATAGAAACAGCATATAAACGTTATTTGATGCAATTTTAAGTCATACTTTGGATCCTTAGCACTTGGAAATCGTTTATTTACAGGTCAAAATGCTTCACAAGTTGAGGGATTTGTCACATTAAAATGACGGTGACTGCAACAAAGATGGGGCTATGGTAATTTTGGTCATAAAGAAAGAGATGATTATAAAATGTAATGTCTGAACACTTGTAAATGTGTATCTGCTTCTATTTATATAAATTCTTTGCTTTAGAAAGTGTAGGTAGTATGCATACGGGGCGCACATCTTTATATTCATTAGAGTTTTTTATTTTGGGTAGTGGTATGACATAGGCGGTTTTCCAACAACTTGGGTATATATTAAGTTCGATGGAGAAATTTGTAATGTGCGTTATATACTTTATAATATATGGGCAGCAATAGAGTAGCATTTTTAAATTAATTTTATCAATACCCACAGCATTGGATTTAATACTTAGCAAAGCCTTATAAACCGTATCTTCATCGACCAAGGTAAATTCAAACTTGGAGAACCCTGTATTACATTGTTTGATAGACTATTTATTGTATCCACGTCTGGTACACTATATGCCCCCCCACCCCTCCATCTCTTTGCCCTCCAAAAATATAGAATCTAGTAGTAAACGGCTCCATCGAATCAATTTATTATACTGACACATTATCTAAGCAGGGTTTTAGTTCTGTTTTTCCCTGCAGTGCCTAGAATTAATACCTCCACCCCCTCACTACCCATAATTATTTCAAATATTTTAATTTTCTGAGGAAAAATAATAAAAACTAAATGCATATACATTTTTACAAATGTGCTATTGCTAAACAAATATTCTCCCCTGCCATACCAACGGCTCTCACTCTATTGTTTTTATACCTTTGCATAAATAAATAAATTGAATAATATTGCATGCTGTATATATTACCATAGTTAAAGATTTGTAAAGTAATCTAGCTAAACAAAATAAAAGTAATTTAAAAGGTAAAAGGGGTACACCATTTGCTTGAGAAGAGTTCATGAGATAGTCATTAAGGGAATTAACATCTGATAGTTGTTCGGGTAACTCAGTATGTGGTTGCATGGAATAGATGCATAAATTTATTATATATTTCTCTATATAATTGTTTTGTTGATTTATCAGTACTAAATTTATGATTGAAATATGCTTTTTTCTCATTATTTATAGCAGTTTTGGTGAAATTTCTGAGTTATTTATAATATTCCCAATGAGCATTATTTTTAGTTATTTTAAGCCCTTGCTTGGCCCTATCTCTTAATTCCATAAATAACTTAATATTTTCAGTGATGCAGGCATTATTCCTCCTTTTCAATTTAATTGTATGCACGTATGTATATCATATAATTTTAATAATAAGTTGTTAAAATATTCTAATTTTATATTTATATCATTATAGTTTAGAATATTTTCAAAAGGTAAATTAATAAGATCATTTTCACAGCTGAGTGCATTAATTTTGTTTAGATTCCTGAGAGTAATAGATTCGTTATCGTTATTTAAATATTTAACAGAGAAAGTTAGACAAATGAGGTAATGTTCTGAATTAATGTTTAAATTTTCACAAACCTCACAGGTTATTATATCATCAGATCCAGTGCATAGAAACCAATCTAGCAATGTAGCTGTATTTGCACTGACTCGGGTTGGCTTATCAACTAACTGCTTTAAAGAAAATGACTCGAATACATTTTAAAAATAATTGAATGCAGAGCTCGGCTGGAAACCATCTACATTAAAGTGTCCACGACAAATGATATCGTCGAACTTGGTAAACAATCCACTTACATACCCTTCAAATTCATCTACTAACTCAACTAAATTTGGCCTAGGAGGCCTATAGACCACACCTACACCAAAGTTTCTATTTCCTATAGAAACCTTAAGCCATAATTGTTGTTCAAAATAATATACGGTGTGTTTCTAAGTTTTTATTTAACTTTAGGTAGATTGAAGATGTAATTTTATTTTAAACTGGTTTATATTATGAGACCACTACGAAGACAGAATACAGAATTTCAACATCCCTCCAATAAATTGGAGTTACGGCCACGGCCCTCTACAGATAACACTTAAATACACGCACTATACTAACACTAATTTTATCCATAGGTGGGGAAACGTGAGAATTTGCATTTAAAGATTTGTTTTAGTTTATATTCTTAGCCGTTTAAGGTTTATATGATTCCCCCCTTAGTATTATTTAGAAACATCCACATGGCAATGAGCAATACAAGCCGTGTTCGAGGAAAAGAAATTTAAACAAAATACTGATGACTCGTTTGGTAACTTGCGCGATAAGAAAATGTAGAAACAATATAGGGTTTTTCCGCCTGTGGATAAAATTATTATTGTATAATAGTGTATTATTATATGAACGATTTTAATAGCCATTATCGCAAAGATGACGTTTGAGCCAACGAGCCGTAGGCGAGTGTCGCAAATCCTCTGAGTGAATAAAAATCATAATCGCGAGTGTAATAGTACACCTATTAAACAAATAAATTAGACTGAAATTTGGGTACCTACTTGTAAGAAGTGCATATAGTAAACAAACAATATTGTGATACACTTGGTTGATTGTGATACAGCTGTTGCAAGAGTTGATCGCATTTGATCTAAAAATATAATTGAATCAGTGAAACAGTGAACAATTTGTATTTGTAATTGGCCGGATGCAGTCAATTATGAATCGATCATTCACTATAATGAATTATAGGTACGACTTCTCACACAGAAAATGCCAGTCGATTCTTACACCACTCTCGCCGTTGCCTGAGGTTACAAAACGTCGAGACGTACGTTCCTGAGGCATGGTCCACTTAACATGGGTGGTGCGCTTCGATTTATGTTGTATTATACATTATTAGCTAGAATGACTTGAATAACTTATTTTTGTACTTACACGTTGCATTTTTGCAATCAATAAACAAGAATATTTTGAATGCACTTTGTTCTTGACTATCTAATCTAGGATTGAATACCTGCTTAAGCAAAATCTTCTTTGCGTGTCTTCGGGAGGTCTTTCCGAGTTCTACAAATCCTCCCTGTGAGTGAAGAAATCCTCAATCTGCAGCAAAAGACACATCTGGTACCATCATTGATACATTCTTGTCCTGCGGAAGTGAGTTCATCCACACGACCACAGTTTTTACTCATTTCTTTATTTCAGTTTGTATTTTACTACCCTCGCTAGGCGAAGTGAAGCATTGTATTCGTGAAAAAATCGCCCCTGGATTTTTTTTAAATTTTCACGTTTCAGAGTAGATTACGATAATGAAGGTCTTTGAATTCCATCAGTTTGTCTGTCTATCTGTTTGTCTGTCCGCTTCTCTATATATCTGTATATCGGTCTGTTGTGCGCCTCCTGGCGCTATACCTAAAAAACTATTTGACGGAGAGCAATCAAATTTAGTACGCAGTTGACGCTGCCGCTAATGAGGAAACGGGTGGACCTTCCCTGGAAATTAGCAGGGTGAACCGCGTCAAGAGAACAAATAATGAAAGAAATACGAAAAAAGGCAACGATATTTGACATATAATTAACGCAATTGGTAAGGAACACATCTATTATACATTTAATGAAAAATATACAGGGTGGTCATCCTAAGAAATAATTGAACTACGGTGGATTTGTAAAGGTATTTATGCAAACCTTCCTCATTTGACATCTTAGTTGCTTCCACATCCACGCAGTGGAGTAGAAGTATAGTAATTGTAAAATATTTAAAAAAATGTTTCTTGTTGAAACAGGTTTAGAATGTCATGAAAGTTCGAGATTTAAAATTTGAGCAAAAAAAATGTCTGTCTGTAGGTCTGCTGGGTAAAACTTGGACAGAATGCACTTTAGGAAAAAGTCAGAAAGGAAAAAAAGTCTTGCATTTTAATAATATATTAACAAGAATTTTTGTGGATTTTTTCTCGTCACTTTTTATTCCCTCTCCCCCTTCTTAGAAAAATTCGATCTGCCATATCTCGGAAAATAGGCATTTTCTCGAAATATCTACAAGAGTAAAACGTTATTTTTCGACAAGTTCTAAAAATACATATTGTTTTTTAAATTTTGGTAGTCAACAAATTAGTAACAAAATCATTGTTTAAAAAAATTGCGGGGCAATAGAGGCAATTTTTTTTATGGGGTTTAATCGAGACATTAATACGAACAAAATCCAGAAAGCTCTATAACAATAGAAACAAATGAAAATATATTACCAGAAAATACTAGTAATTATTTAAACTTTTACAAAATACTTATATATCCTTCTCATAACAATTATAAGAAAATATGCCCATTATAAACAGTACAACTGTTATCATTAACAGTTGTACTGTTCATAATGGGCATATTTTCTTTCTATTAATTGTTTTAAGAAGGATATATGTTTTAAACTTATCTGTGATAAGTATTTTGTAAAAGTTTGAATAATTACTAATATTTTCTGGTAATATATTTTCATTTGTTTCTATTGTTATAGAGCTTTTACAGTTCCAGGAAGTTGCATTTGCATATTGAAAATCCAGAAAGTTTCGTGAAAATCCTCTTATTCGGTAAACTTTTTAGTTTTCCTTGAATAAACAGGATGTCAATAATTGGTTACTCTTTCTCATATTTTAAAATACTTATGCATATTTCTTGTAACTCCTGTTTTACCTCCTGAATAAATCAGCTATGTAAAAAAATCGGTAAGGATATTTACACAGAACTTCCCTCTTTATTTACATAGGGCGGTCACTCTAAAAAATTATTAATTAAGAAATGAGATATAAGAATTATAATCGCAATGTAGTTAGCCATATTATTACAGACAAAACCTGGTAACTTTTTCCATCATCTACTCTATAGGGGTGGGGGATAAAATTTTCATTTTTTTTTATTTTCAAAACATTTTTTTTTTTTGTTGAAATAGGTTTAGAATGTAATGAAACGTGGACATTTTAAAACTGAAATAAAAAAAATTCCATATAGCGTAAAAAAAATTATTTTCAAAATATTTGTTTTTAAATATGTTTAGAATGTTTAGAATAGTCAACAAATTGGCAACAAAATCATTGTTTAATAAAATTGCGGGGCAATGGCGGCAAGTTTATTTTATGGTGTTTGATCTAGACATTAATACGAACAAATCCAGAAAGTTTCGTGAAAATCCACTCATTTGGTAAACTTTTCAGTTTTACTTGAATAAACGGGATGTCAATAATTGGTTACTCTTTCTCATATTTTAAAATAATTATGCGTATTTCTTGTACTCTTATTGTTTTACTACCTGAATGAATCAGCTATGTAAAAAAATTGGTAAGGGTATTTACACAGAAATTACCTTTTTATTTATATAGGGCGGTCAATCTAAAAAATTATTAAATAAGAAATGATAAGAATTATAATCGCAATGTAGTTAGCCCTATTATTACAGAGAAAACCTGATAAACTTTTTTCAATCATCTACCCTATAGTGGTGGGGGATAAAATTTTCAATTTTCTTTTTTTTATTTTCAAAACATTTTTTTCTTGAAATAGGTTTAGAATGTAATGTAATGTGGAAATTTTAAAATTGAAAAATAAAATTCCGTGTAGTGGGAAAGTAAATTTTTATTTTCAAAACAATTAATTTTTTTAATATGTTTAGAATGTCATGAAACGTGAAAAGTTTAAATTAGAGCAAAAAAAGATTTTTCCTTCCATATTATAAAAAATTTTCCAAATTTTCTTCTTTTTGATTTTCCAAAAAAACATTTTTGAAAATATGTTTAAAAGGTCATGGATATTTTAAATTTGAGAAAGATGACATTTGTACAATCATCCATTTTATACAATATTTTCAAAATTTCGAAATTTTGACTCGTCTGACTGCCGTCTGACTGCCGTCTGACTGCCGTCTGACTGCCGTCTGACTGCCGTCTGTCTGCCGTCTGTCTGTCGTCTGTCCGTCGTCTGTCCGTCGCCGGTTCGACGTCCGTCCGACGTCCGTCCGACGTCCGTCCGACGTCCGTCCGACGTCCGTCCGACGTCCGTCCGACGTCCGTCCGACGTCCGTCCGACGTCCGTCCGACGCCCGTCCGACGTCCGTCCGACGTCCGTCCGACGTCTATTCGACGTCTGTCCGACGTCTGTCCGTCGTCTGCCCGTCGTCAGTCCGTCGTCAGTCCGTCGTCTCTTCGTCGTCTGTCCGTCGTCTGTACGTCGTCTGTCGTCTGTCTGTCGTCTGTCTGTCGTCTGTCTGTCGTCTGTCTGTCGTCTGTCTGTCGTCTGTCTGTCGTCTGTCTGTCGTCTGTCTGTCGTCTGTCTGTCGTCTGTCTGTCGTCTGTCTGTCATCTGTCTGTCGTCTGTCTGTCGTCTGTCTGTCGTCTGTCTGTCGTCTGTCTGTCGTCTGTCTGTCGTCTGTCTGTCGTCTGTCTGTCGTCTGTCTGTCGTCTGTCTGTCGTCTGTCTGTCTGTCGTATGTCTGTCGTCTGTCTGTCGTCTGTCTGTCGTCTGTCTGTCGTCTGTCTGTCGTCTGTCTGTCGTCTGTCTGTCGTCTGTCTATCGTCTGTCTGTCGTCTGTCTGTCGTCTGTCTGTCGTCTGTCTGTCGTCTGTCTGTCGTCTGTCTGTCGTCTGTCTGTCGTCTGTCTGTCGTCTGTCTGTCGTCTGTCTGTCGTCTGTCTGTCGTCTGTCTGTCGTCTGTCTGTCGTCTGTCTGTCGTCTGTCTGTCGTCTGTCTGTCGTCTGTCTGTCGTCTGTCTGTCGTCTGTTTGTCGTCTGTCTGTCGTCTGTTTGTCGTCTGTCGTCCGTCTGTCGTCCGTCTGTCGTCCGTCTGTCGTCCGTCTGTCGTCCGTCTGTCGTCCGTCTGTCGTCCGTCTGTCGTCCGTCTGTCGTCCGTCTGTCGTCCGTCTGTCGTCCGTCTGTCGTCCGTCTGTCGTCCGTCTGTCGTCCGTCTGTCGTCTGTCTGTCGTCCGTCTGTAGTCTGTCTGTCTGTCGTCTGTCTGTCGTCTGTCTGTCGTCTGTCTGTCGTCTGTCTGTCTGTCGTCTGTCTGTCGTCTGTCTGTCGTCTGTCTGTCGTCTGTCTGTCGTCTGTCTGTCGTCTGTCTGTCGTCCGTCTGTCGTCCGTCTGTCGTCCGTCTGTCGTCCGCCTGTCGTCCGTCTGTCGTCCGTCTGTCGTCCGTCTGTCGTCCGTCTGTAGTCTGTCTGTCGGTCGGCCTGTCTGTCTGTCTGTCTGTCTTTTTGTAACTCTTTTTTTTGTGCGCCCGTTTTTTCCGGAACGGTTTGAGATATTTATGCACGCGTGTATTATAACGAGATCTGGAACACGATTGTTTTTTGAACTTATCCGGTGAAGGGTTGGGGGTAAATAGGGGAAAATAAGTAAAGCAAGCTGGTAAGAGTACATAAATTTGGGGTTTGGTGTATATGCTAGAAGTCAAGTCCTCAAATTTCTTTATAATATTTTCCGTTCCCACACCACCACCACTCAATTATTAAAGGGGTTGATAAAATAAAATTTGAATATTTATTTGGAATATGGTGCACGTATATATTATAACGACACCTGAACTAAATTATACTTTGATATGATTCCGGTGAAGGGTTTGGGGTTAAAAAGGGGTAAATAGGGGAAAATAGGTAAGGCAAGCCGGTACTGAGAGTACAGAAACTTAACATTTGATGTATATGTATATGCTAGAAGCCAAGGCCTCAAATTTTTATAACAATGTTCAACTTCTCCAGAAAGGTAAGCTGGTCAGAGTACAGGAACTTTGGATTTGGTGTATATACTAGAATCCAAGGCCTCAGATTTTTTCATCATGTTTTTCAACCCCTCCACCATTTCCACTCCATTATGAAAGTGGCTGAAAATTAAATTGAGATATTCACTTGAACTTTGGTACTCGTATGTATTGTAACGACATTTCTAACTAGATTATATTTTGAGATGATTCTGTTGAAGAGGTGGGGGATAAGTAGAGATAAATAGAGGAAAATGAGTAAAGCAAGCTGGTAAGCGCACGGAATATTGAGACTTGGTGTGTATACTAGAAGCCAAAGCATCAGATTTCTTTATAATATTTTTCAACAGCAGCGGTTTATATATTGCTGTGTATCCACACTGTGGAGCACTACCAAAGTATCGTGTTTGAAATCATAAATAAAATTCACAAAATTGTATGTATTTTAGGAAATAATCATAACAGTTTTACTTTAACGGATCATACAGAAGCAGGAGTATCTGTGGTTTATTTAATTGATTCAAGTTCACTTATTCTCAGCGAGTAGGATGCAGAGAATGAAACTTGATATTGAATACGAACAAAATATTAAAATAAACATAAAATGAAGTAAATTTAGTTTAACAAGGTTATTCTAAATAGTATATGATAAAACATGAACTTATAGAGAATCACAATCTCATATAAAATGATTTAGGATGAAATTGGAAAACAAAAAAGTAAATTTTATAAAATCTGACATGCATGTCAAAACTTAGGGCTGAAAATCATATTTTGTGTAGAAACACTGTAAATCTACACAAAATGAATATTGGATGAAAGACTATTAACAGTAGTTGCATTGCAGCGTGATTATTTTAGAAATAGTAAGTCCATAGATTACAAAACACTGAATGACATTTTAAGTTTTCAGATATTTTCAAATATCATTGCAGAAAGGTGTTTTGTAAATGATATTTCACATCATGCAGAAAGAAAGGACCAATAGTATGATGTTAAATGTTTGTTGGCGTATCAATTTCTTGTTTTAGTTTATAATATCAGTATTATGTCAATATGAAAACTGCAGTACGTTTTTAACTACTAGCATTTTGTGTTTATCATTGCTATTCATCTAAATGTATGAATTAGTATTTATTTGAGATTGGAATTGTTAATTGTAGTTATAAGTAGATTTTAAGAAAGTGTATGTAATATGTCAATATATTTCGAGTAATTACAATTATTCACTTAATCCTGAAAAGTAGAATAAGAAACTTATCAGGAAAATTAAAGAATTAAAAACAGTATTCAATTAAGGTAAAGAACAAACAAAACTGAATAGTTTAAATATTAAATTAAAATTAAATTTTGAAATATTAGATCAAAATAGAAAAAAACAATTGAAATATTGGAAATTAACCCATTGAAACGACTAAAAATAACAAATCAGTTGATCATACACCGCTGAACAGCGAGCTGCGAAAAATATTCATCCAAGAATAAATAAATAAATTGAAAAGAAAAGAAAAGTGGTGAATAATTTGAAGGTTAGGATATTACAATCCAGATATATTGATATCAAGAATAAATTGTAAAAGTTGATTAAATATAAGAAGTGAGTATACTTTGAAAGTATTAAGAAGTAGATTATCCGGAAAGCAGATTTAGAAGAGGGAAGTATTTATTTTGTTAATTCAGTTAGGAAATTTATATGGTGAAGAAATTTCAAACTTCAATCAAGTGATAGAAATATTTCAAGGAAATCTTGAAAATAAATTGGAGGTTATAAACAAACGTCAATCCAGAAAAGAAGAAGAAGAAGCCTTGAGAGGTTTAAAAAGTCAGTCAAGTGACATAATATTTCAAGGATCATAATAACCAGTTAGAGGTTATAATATAACATTACTCGAGTCGAAAGAAAGACAAGGTAAAGCTTTACAATATCAGAAATCCATGGTACATATTTATTTTAAATAAAGGCCATATTTATCATTTTAGTTAAGTTAGATTTTGTTATTTAAATTTGTTAATTACATTCCAAGTTCAAATTTGTTAATAAATTAATACTTTGTTCGTTCAATACTGAGTTTGATTTATTTAGATTGTTATCTTGATCGATGAGCATTTATTGAACCGACTTCGTTGGACCTTGAGTAAGAGTCATTCTATAGATTGTAGATGGTCATGCTAATGGTGTTCTATAGTCTATAATATTAACAGCTTTTAAGAAACTGTTTGGCGCTCAATAAAATCATTTCAATTTACTTTCAAAAAGTAATTTCGAACGTATAAAAATATAAAATAGATATCAGAATATAGAACATTTAATATATATTTTTTTTGTCAAATGACCACTGCGTATATTTCTTTAACCGAAAGTTATCGGGTACGCTTTGTAGCGATGGTGATAACTTCATTCTGATATTTGTTGCTCTACGTCGCGTCGCGTTGTTTTTTATAAAATTTTTAGAGTGAGCAGTGACCAACCTAGTAAATAAAGAGGGAAGTTCTGTGTACACACCTTTACCGTTTTTTTTTACAAATGACATAGTGATTGAAGAATAAATTTGTATGGCACTTCTTTGAGTTGAAAGATTTCAGTTTGGTCAAGTGAGAACCATTAGCGAATTAGGAGAAACATATTGAATTATTTTTTAAATATGTATACACCGTGGACTACTGTTGCGTATTGCCATAAAAAATAGTTGCATTTCAAGATATCTGCTAAATTTGATTTTAGGTTTTGAATTGAAGAAAAAATGAGTTTCTTGGAAAGACGTATTTTTGAACGTGTACAAGTCTAACATTCCATTTTTATAGTGTTACATGGATTATACATATTAGATTTACTTTTTCTCAGTACTTTACCTAATATAGAATTCACTGGAAATGGGAAATTCACGATATTGTGATTTCTTCTCTCTTTTTAAAAACTACGTGAATGTGGAAGTAATATGGGTCCCGATCTCATAAAGCGCTAAAATTCATAAATTCAAAATCTTTATTTGACTGCCCAAATAAAGGGTGATAGCAAGAAAGTACAATCTTGAGATATACTTTTCTCACAAATGTGCCCAACTGAAGTATAAAGTATTAATGTCCAATTACGGAAGGTCTGTGTTGAACCGTCATTCAGAATGTTATTTATAATGAATATCTTATGTCTCGTATTGCTATGATTAATATCCGTCTCTACTAGAGCCATGCGTGACCTTCTCTGACATAGCGTACTCGATGTTGAGGGGTGTATCACCCCTGTTAAAGAGGCAACTGCGATATGTTACACTCCACAGGGCTTCATAATTGCCGATAAATTGTGTATTACCAAACACGTAATATTATAACACACGTAACACTTTGTTGGTGGAGTTTAATGCCTACTTATTATTGGCAGGACGGAATTTACAAAATCGTTTCAATTACCCCCGTAACCGGTGAAATAAATTGAACGTATTTTTAAAATTCCTCAGTGGGATAAAAATACGTTTAGAGCTTAATAGGTGCTATTGTCCAAGATGTTAGAAAAGGTTACTAAAAGTTGTAAAAATTAAACCAGGTACAAGTACAGAACTTCTGATTCAGTTTTAATGATTCACTATGGTTATTTGTTTTAATTTAAAAACAGCTGTAAATCTTCCCTATTTGTTATTATCAGAGATCGGGAATTTTATCTCGGTGATGTAAAAGTCAGGGTTGGCTCTGCCGGAGCGGAAAGATATTAATGCAAGTATGATACAATTTATCTTACCTTGTACTTTTTTTAGGGAATTCCGTAATATCTATAGTTAATATTGTCAGTTTATCATAAACACTGACTCGAAGAGGAGGTAATGGGGAATGTAACATTGAAATAAAGCACACACGTGTATTTTTTACTATCTTAAAGTAACTCACACATATGCAATTTTTCAAGATCGATAACGAATGTAAAAGTATATTGTCTAAATGTTATTTGTGGCATTATCTTATTTTTTTTTTTCCTTCTTCAATTCTTTGGGAATTTCACTGCCACATGTATGTTTTCTTTCTAAGCGGTGCTAGGGGAATCTACAAAATTTATCACAATTAACCAGTATGTTACTGGTAAAAAAACCCCTACGCCCGTGACGTTTACGTCAAAGGATCAGTTAAAGGTTGGTTTTGATAAATAAACAACACAAATAAGTATAAAAACTTGAAATTAAATATTTCGCCGACGTTTCGGAAATCTAATCTGTTTCCTTTCTCAAGGCTTTTTTTGAAAAATCTTTTTTGCTGTGTATGACAAATACACAGCTCTAAGAATGTTTGTTATATTCAATATCCATAGATACTTACTATTTACATAGAACTGTTGATATAGTTAACAGTTTTTTAGTTTCTATACAATGTTAAGTTTGTGAAGTTCTTCTTTTAACATTGGCAGCCAAGTTGTACAGACATCTACGGAACAATTCGACACGCAATTATCCTCATTCAATAATATTATCGCGGATTCTTTTATTTTTCTTTTTTTGCTATCTGCCTCTTTTGTTAAAATTTTTGCCGAGTCCCAGTTTATTCTATGTCCGTTCTCCCACGCGTGTTCGCAGATCTTGGACCTCTGAATTTCATTTTTTCTGATATAATTTTGATGTTCGCCCAATCTTACACTAAAAGGTCTGGATGACTCACCCACGTATTGTTTGTTGCACTCACACGGAATACTATAAATGCAGTTTTTTGAATTTTGCTCGTGGTTTGTTGGTTTCGTCTTTGTCAGAATAGATCTTAAAGTGTTGCTTGTTTGAAATACCGTCCTAATATCAAATCTATCACCGATGCGGCGCAACTTTTCGGATAATCCGCATACATAAGGAATTAACGCTGTGTAACGTTTTTCAGGTTTTTGTCGTACCTGATTGTTATTTTCAATATTTATGAAGGTTTTATCGACAAAACCCCCAGGGTATTGGTTATTAATAAGAACTTCCTTTATAAACCGCTTCTCATTGTTTAGTATCTCATCATTAGAAGAAATGATTTTGGCCCTATCATACAAACATTTTACAACACCCCTCTTAACGTGCATCGACTGATTTGAGTTGAAATTTAAATATCTGTTGGTATGTGTTGGTTTTCTATAAACACTTGTTTCAATTGTACCATTTACTCTTTTAATTAAAACATCTAAAAATGGTAATTCATTTCTAGTTTCCTTTTCTAAAGTGAATTTAATGGAAGGTTCTTTATTATTTAAATGATCCAAAAAATTATCTAGTAACTCAATATCATGAGGCCAGATTGCAAAGATATCATCTACGTATCTCCACCAGATAACCGGTTTGTATGCACAATTTTGAACATGCCTAGTCTCAAAATCCTCCATAAATATATTGCTTAAAATCGGTGACAATGGAGAACCCATTACCATACCGAAATCCTGCTGATAGAAATCATTTTCTAATTGAAAATAAATTGTTTTTATACACGTTAAGAGGGGTGTTGTAAAATGTTTGTATGATAGGGCCAAAATCATTTCTTCTAATGATGAGATACTAAACAATGAGAAGCGGTTTATAAAGGAAGTTCTTATTAATAACCAATACCCTGGGGGTTTTGTCGATAAAACCTTAATAAATATTGAAAATAACAATCAGGTACGACAAAAACCTGAAAAACGTTACACAGCGTTATATGTATAAAAACAACTTATTTTCAATTAGAAAATGATTTCTATCAGCAGGATTTCGGTATGGCAATGGGTTCTCCATTGTCACCGATTTTAAGCAATATATTTATGGAGGATTTTGAGACTAGGCATGTTCAAAATTGTGCATACAAACCGGTTATCTGGTGGAGATACGTAGATGATATCTTTGCAATCTGGCCTCATGGTATTGAGTTACTAGATAATTTTTTGGATCATTTAAATAATAAAGAACCTTCCATTAAATTCACTTTAGAAAAGGAAACTAGAAATGAATTACCATTTTTAGATGTTTTAATTAAAAGAGTAAATGGTACAATTGAAACAAGTGTTTATAGAAAACCAACACATACCAACAGATATTTAAATTTCAACTCAAATCAGTCGATGCACGTTAAGAGGGGTGTTGTAAAATGTTTGTATGATAGGGACAAAATCATTTCTTCTAATGATGAGATACTAAACAATGAGAAGCGGTTTATAAAGGAAGTTCTTATTAATAACCAATACCCTGGGGGTTTTGTCGATAAAACCTTCATAAATATTGAAAATAACAATCAGGTACGACAAAAACCTGAAAAACGTTACACAGCGTTAATTCCTTATGTATGCGGATTATCCGAAAAGTTGCGCCGCATCGGTGATAGATTTGATATTAGGACGGTATTTCAAACAAGCAACACTTTAAGATCTATTCTGACAAAGACGAAACCAACAAACCACGAGCAAAATTCAAAAAACTGCATTTATAGTATTCCGTGTGAGTGCAACAAACAATACGTGGGTGAGTCATCCAGACCTTTTAGTGTAAGATTGGGCGAACATCAAAATTATATCAGAAAAAATGAAATTCAGAGGTCCAAGATCTGCGAACACGCGTGGGAGAACGGACATAGAACAAACTGGGACTCGGCAAAAATTTTAACAAAAGAGGCAGATAGCAAAAAAAGAAAAATAAAAGAATCCGCGATAATATTATTGAATGAGGATAATTGCGTGTCGAATTGTTCCGTAGATGTCTGTACAACTTGGCTGCCAATGTTAAAAGAAGAACTTCAAAAAATTAACATTGTATAGAAACTAAAAAACTGTTAACTATATCAACAGTTCTATGTAAATAGTAAGTATCTATGGATATTGAATATAACAAACATTCTTAGAGCTGTGTATTTGTCATACACAGCAAAAAAGATTTTTCAAAAAAAGCCTTGAGAAAGGAAACAGATTAGATTTCCGAAACGTCGGCGAAATATTTAATTTCAAGTTTTTATACTTATTTGTGTTGTTTATTTATCAAAACCAACCTTTAACTGATCCTTTGACGTAAACGTCACGGGCGTAGGGGTTTTTTTACCAGTAACATACTGGTTAATTGTGATAAATTTTGTAGATTCCCCTAGCACCGCTTAGAAAGAAAACATACATGTGGCAGTGAAATTACCAAAGAATTGAAGAAGGAAAAAAAAAAAAATAAAAGTATATTATTAATATCTGTTTTAAAACCTTCGCCGCCTGTCATTAAAAATCCATTTATATTGAGAAATGGACCGCTTAACGCCAACAGATATCATCGGAGCGTATATAAAACATGTGTAATTTCTTAAAGTTGCCGTATTGACGCCTGGTGTAGAAAAGTCCACTTCTTTACCGTTTAAAAGGTCTGTTACAGAAGACATCGTTACAAATTCGATTTTGGTTTTTAAAACTCTTTAGAATTTTGTTCGAACCCTCTCAGCGATTTCTCTAGGTAATTGAAAAATATATTGCCGGAGATCGAACACGATGTTTATTGCATCAACAGCAGTAAATTTTAATACTGGCATATGTTGAAGCTCCCGTATGGCTAGAGGAATTCGCGAGAAACTTCCTTGTATGGTCTACAGATTTTCTTGAACAGTGGGATCCATAAATACCTGTTGAGTCTGTGCAATGACAACTGCGTCATCTGGATTCAATTGCAGTACTATCAGTTTGACGTTTTCAAAATGGCAAAAATAGCATGATACCGATATGGAGGTAATGGTATATTTGGAAGTCTTCCTTTAAATAACCGTACACGATGTGGTACTTGCAGGAAAACTTTCTTTACACCAGATATTTAGTTATCAACATTAGCGTAGAACCCTCTAATAGTTTCAGCAATTCTATGGAGTCTAGGTGTAGCTATTGAAAAGGCTACATTAATATATGTATGGTTAAATACAGTAAATTAACCCATTAGTTAATTTGTTTGAGTGGAGAGGTAGGCAACCACTCGTACTTCAAAGGGGCATAGCAGGTCGCATATCTGCAATTCTCAACAAGGAAAGAAAGCGTGTTTTCTTTTATGTATTATTTTTGAGACAGAGGTGTTACTCACATGTTCTTGTTGTTGGGATATTACACAATGGCGTAATTCAGTCTTTATATTACAAGCCCTTTTGTTGGCGCATTTTCATTGGCTAGAGAAAGTGTTCTCTAGATGTTCAAGTTGGCAACACGGAGAACTGTCAAGCAGATTTCCGTCGAGGAATTAGTCTTTTAGACAGCCACGAGTGAACAGCGGCGGTTCCGATTTTGTGTGGAATTTTTGGGTTTTATATCGTTTACACTGAAAAGGGATTTGATTGATGTACCCAATGATCCTCACCGCCTTGCTGTGAAGATTTTGTGAATTTCCAAGGAGTTCTGTTGGTTGCCATAAATCTGATCGCCACGTGTCTCGTGAGGTTATGCCATACTCTCTATATGAGATGAGCTTTTATTTTACTTAGTTTGGTGTTTTATTTAGTTCTTATTTATTGTAATTATTACAGAGTGTTTTGGAGGGGTATATGTGTTTGGAGAGGCATGTATTTTTGGAGAGGCTTACAATTGGGATGAGCACATGTTTGGTGCTGTAATTTTGGTTATGTAAGGGGGCCCAGTATTGTTAGAGGAGTAGTAGGAGGAAGTCTATTACTCAGACATTTGGTTTTATGTGGGTCCTGCTGACATCTAGAGAAGTTTTGGGTTGGAGAGTTGTTCGCAGCAGTCTCCAAGAGATTTGGGCAGAGTTTTGGGAGTGACACGGAGTCGCAGTTGCAGCCAACGTCGAGAACATCTAGAAAAGTGGTGACGAGTCCCGTTGCCGTCGTCACAGAAAATGCCAAGGCCTTAACCAGGTTTTTTTGTTCATTTTAGTCAAATATTTTAAAGAAAAGATTATAGTTTAATTCAGTGGTTTTTGTTCGTATGTTGAAGTAAATCATACCACAATCTTGCAACTATAAATCAAGCTCTAAGTTTGTGTGTAGAATGATGATACATTTAAGAGTTTTACTGTAAAACACCCATGGTACCGTGAGATGTTAATTCACTTACTATTATGTCACACATATAATATTCAATTCATGGTAAATCTTTAATTCGTGGTTGTAAGTTATAACTCATAGTTGCATATAGGCACACTCGTAGTTGCAAGAGAATCTCAGTCAGAGATCAAGTTTTTTGATCAACTGTATAGAATTTCTTTCATACGTATGAACCACGGTTAGGTAAGGTTTGAAGTTTTTTTGTTTTTACTCTTTACTGTTGTACATCTCATGTGTGTTGTAATAAATGTCTAATGTCTACATGTTCTTATTATTTGCACTGGTACTCCTGATATTTGCTTAAATTTTGAGATTTAATAGAGTAAAGTAGAGTTTTGATACTACAGATATATTTTGATAATTCCATCGCATGGTTGCTAGTAACTTAATTTTGTTCCGTGCTGGCAAGATTATTTGAATCATATTACGTAACACACAGCCGGTGGCGCCTTTTTTGAGTGTTCACACAAAAATCGGCTGCCGTTCGCACCGATGTAACACGTCTTAATATTTAGGTATCAAAATATGTTACACATGTGCTAGATATGTCACATGTAGCTACTGCGATATGTTTCCTTCATAATTCGTTCTGCAGCTTTCATATAATACACTCCATCAGTAAGAAATAATAAGACCTTCTCTACATATTTGTCACCCTATAATTTTTGTAGACTTGAATTCACTATAATGCGACAATTTGTCATTTCTCCAACCGTAGAAGTGATCAAGTGTCCACGCACTGAACAATTTTCTTCCAATGCACCCACTAAAACAGTTGCTACCTTCTCACCACAAGCATTGGTGGTTTCGTCCACACTAACCCAGATGTATTTCTCCATGAGCTCAGAAGAAATTTTTTGTCTGAGTGTCGTTTCCGACGGCACCTATACCTATATGTTGTTATATTTGACACTAATACAGTTTCCAAAAATCGTCTAACAAGTGTATTATCTAGTTATGACCACGGTATGTTACATCCTACCATCACTTCCATTAAATCTAAATTAAAACTGCGTTGACTGTCACTATCAGTAGAGCCACTAGCACTAATATGCTTTTGTGAGGAAATATGTCTATTAGCATTTGTTTTACATGTCCAAGAAATTGTTTTGTTGCAACTACTACAATTAAGGTCTGTTCCACCACTGCAGTTCTAGGAAATTGCGAATCCACAAGATTATTGCAGAAAGAGAAACATTAGATATTTTTGTATACCACCGACTCTGTATAATTTCACACCAAGTTTGTAGATATATACGTACGTACATATGGCTAGATTTACACTGCGATCTGGGATGGTCTACCCTTTCCCTTTATTAAATGTTGACGTAAATTTCAATAATTGCCACAGTGTAGATAAGAAGTGATTTTGAAATGTTTCACAACTTCGGCGGCGTTATATAATTAAAGGAGATAAAGCAGTAAAAAACATAAAAGTACCTTCGTAAACTATAATTTATTGTTGACACTCGGTCGGGGTCGAATGCCTTTAACACTGCAAATATAACAAACCAACTATGTTTTTAGGTACTTGTCAGTACGTTTAAAAAATGTAGTAGATTTCCAATAAAAGTAGGTTATACGTATAAACATAAAATGAAATAAACACGCCACACATTAAACAGAACAGGAAAGTGTGTGTTTAATTCAAAATTATCTTTTTACTTGCTAGATATGGTTTACTTGTTTTTGTAAGAATAATTACCGTTTCTAAGTTAAATTTATTATCAAAAATACAATGTAACTGGCAATAATAAATATTTCACCACTTCCTCGTTTTTCTGATTGTTTCATTAAATGTTTGTAATATAATATTACGTATATATGAGAGCCGTCTCTATCACCGAGATAAACTTCCCGATATCTGGTTATTATTAATCGAAGAAACAAATTAAAAATCCGCTGCCTAAGGAGTTAACTACTTCCACATCCAGATTTCCTATCCAAGTCACTTTTAACGACAGCATCTTGATATTATATTTGCATTCCAGGATATATCAAAATAACTGTTTATAAAATTTTAATATAATATTTGAAATACCCATAAAACGATGTAACACTTCAATATTTTTTCGCCTTATCGACATTTAATGGGGGGGAGGGTGGCTACTGCAAACAATTTTTTTTGAGAACTTTTGTTTCCGTTCACACCAAATCACAATTTTATTTTCTTAACCCCTTTAATAGTGGAGATGGTAATGAGGGTGGTCGGTGTCATGAGAAAAGTGAGACCCTGGTTTCTAGTATATACACCAAATCTCAAGTTTCTGGACTGGACTAGCTTACTTCACTATTTGATTCTCTTTCACTCCCAACCCTTCAATGGAATAAGCTTAAAATATATTCTAGTTACAGAACTGGTTATAATGCACGCATGCACAAAATTTCAAGTCAATGTCTAATTGTTAATTATAAACTAAACACTGCTTTTAGATGAGTCAAACAATATACTATAAATACTCTACATATGTTTCGGCTTATTAGGCCTTTATCAAGAGTATTACATAGTGAATAGTAAAGTTTCCAACGAGCTTATTCTAATTTATAAGTCGGAAACTTTGGTATTCATTATGTAATACTCTTGATAAAGGCCTAATAAGCCGAAAGGCATGTAGAGTATTTATAATACATTATTTGATTCATCTAAAAGTAGTGTTTAATTTATAATTAACAATTATTTTCAAGATATTTCACAAGGTACCTACCTCAAGTTCAGTTCAGTGTATTAATGTTTCATTATAATTTGCTAACCGCTTTAATAATGGAGTGGGGGTGATGGTGGGGCGGAAACTGTCAGAATGGAATTTGAGACGTTGGCTTCTAGTATATACACCAAAACCCAACTTCCTGGGCTCTTACTAGGTTGCTTCACTATTTACCCCTATTTCACCCCAACCCTTCAGCGGAATAAACTCAAAATAACCCTCGCGTTATATTACATACGTCGTGTACGAAGTTTCAAGTCCATAGCTCAAATTTATTTTGTTAATCCCTTTAATAATGGAGTGGGGGTGTCGATGGAGGAGAAAAATATCATAAAGAAATTAGACACTTTTTCTATACTAGGATACATACCATGTTCCAAGTTTTTGAACTCTTACTAGATTGTTTTACTTATTTACCCCTATTTCACCCCCAAACCTTCAACGGAATCATTTCAAAATATAATCTACCACCAAATCTCAAGCCAAATGTTTAATCCGTTCTAGGAAAATCTTGCTCATAAAAAGCTACAGACAGACAGACAGACCAACAGACCGTCAAACCGAGTTTTTCCATCAAATTTAAAATTTCGACGATTTATGACATTCTTAATCCATTTTAAGAAAAAAAAATCTGCAGCTGCTGGAAGCTACTGGAACCTCCCCACCCGGTGGATCTTGGAAGCCAAAAGAATCACTAAATTTTGTGTCATAACGGCACTAAACGTAATAGCAACATTTTGAAATTTATGTTCTTCTCTTACAGGGTTCAGACTCTGCAGAGTTGAAAAAAATCCCTAAATTTTCCAGGTTTTCCATAACCAAAAATATTAATTATCATATATTTTTTAGTGGAGTAATTTTTTATTTCACAAAAAATGATTCTTGAACTGAATTGAATCAGTGAAAATTTTTAAGAACTCTATGGTTTTCCTAATTTTTTGTACAATTTATAAATTTAGTTTCCCACGTTCTCCATAGGAATCCGAACCATGTCTTATGTTTCGGGAAATAGGATTGCACTGCACGTATAATGATGGGAGAGTTCATTTTTATTTGATTTCTCCAATTGAAGAAAGATTCACAAGCCATTATATATAATTTTCGGGCAACAAGTTTAATGAGGAGATTTTTGTAGCTTCGCTTACCTCTGGCGGTGTCAAAGTAATCTCATTTTACTGTCAGTATCCATTTGTTTAATTATATTATCCTTTTTGAGTAATATGTAAAATTATTGTAAATAAATGACGCACAAATTTTGACGTTTCAAATCAATAAGAGTTAGTAGGCACCTAGGTAAATAGTTTCAAAAACAATGTTGGAGATTCCACACAAAACGTAACTCATAATTTTATCAAGCGTTACAGCGACTTTACTAATAGATTTGCTTATTTAATTTTAGGAAAAACCACGCTTATCCATTCGATAACGCTGTGGTTTGTAAAGAGGGCGCGAGCATTGCATGACTAACATAACCAGAAATATTACATTTTTGTAAGTTTATACTCATTTTTAATTTATTCGCGTTTCTAGATTGGTACCTGTGTAACATTAATGAACTCTTTCAGATAGGTTGCATATAATTTTTCTAAATTGTTAATTTTATAAATGTGCCGACATTTACAGGTTGGAAATCCAACCTGCAATTAGCGGTCTATTTTTTATATACCAGCGGCGCGGTGGTAAATCCTGAACACAATAGTTGTTTAAAAGCAACCTTATGCTTCACATTTGCTTTGTTTTTTATATTTCTTTTCACAGAAACCAAACTGAAAGAGTGCAAGTGTGATTTATTGTTGAAATTTTAAATTTAACTCCTTTTTAATGGTTTGATTACAAATTGTAAGTAATTATAAAATAAACAATTTCTGCCAAAGCGGAACGGAACCTAATCCGATCTCAACCAAAACTTTTCAGATCCTCTGCAACACTAAAGAAACCCGGATGCAATGTTTCATCCAAGTCCATTTAGTAGTTTCACCTATATCGTGCGATCACACGTACAAACACACGCACACACAGATATTTTTCAAAAACTACTTTTTTGGGTTTCTGGGACCTCAACACACAAAGATTTGATGTTATACCAATTTTCGATTTTGGACCAATTTTAGTAACCTCCACAAACATTTTTTTGGGAGGTTACAATTTTTTTACGATTACTGCACTTCCACACGACTACATGCATGGATGTGGAAGTAATTAAAGAAGTATTTTAAAACCGATACTGATTCGCCGGACTCATTTACCTGACTCACTATGTATTTCGCATCTCCATGCGAGATTTTGTTAATGCAACGACAATTCACGATGAAATACAACGTAACCTATGGTTAGTAGCATTAGCGCTACAAACCATATAAAATATTAATCATTTAAGCTTTTACCTTAACAATTTTCTCAAACCTTTACTAGCCTTATACCTTAAACTCAAGATACTGAAATTTTAAAAAGGAAAATAAAACAGGTACATTTAAAACTAGTAGTTTATACATAGTGCCGTTGTAGTTTATTCAGTGCAGCCATCCTTTCTGAAAAGGAAGAGTGCACACTAATTCTTGAGAGCAAATAACTCGCTGGGTGAACACCCATTATTTGTTTGGAAAAGGAGAGACGGTGTAGGTACAGCCACCGGCGAAAGTAAACTGTTCTGGCTCTCATATATTATATATAGTCGTAAATTTTATGTGGAAGTAGAATTTTTAAAAGGGCTATATTTTAAATTATAAACTAAGATTACATATATATTTTTAAAATGTTGCACCGACTCTACCAATTACTTTATGGTAAATGTATTTACAACCATAAAATCTTAATATTTTGTATATTTAATTGTTTATGTGTGGCTATAAATGGTACATATCACGACGAAACTGTTTATCTTGATACAGTACTAATATACGATTCAAATGTATTGCAAGCTTGCAATAATATTGTCTATTGCGCTTGATAACTAAATTAATATTTAATATATACCAATTGTTTTTCTGAAAATACTTATCATAGTAATAAAATCCAGTTGGTGCGAGCCCCTTCCTCTTTGCGATCTTAAAAATTCGAGATGTTAAGACGCGCTTAATTTCGCCGGTCCGCGCCCGCCTCCGATGCTTCGGGAGGGAATTCTGTAGTGTATAGGCTATACTCGGTTCCGGTATTTTTCCGGGTTTTTTCTTTATTAAAGGACGAAAATCGCCTATCTCTCTCGCCTCTTATTTTTGGGAATGAGGAGTCGAGGGGGACGAGAGAAAATAGGGGAAGGCGTTTTGGTATTTCATAAACGTCAAAAATTTACCATTTTCGTTAGCTCCTGCCGGGCCTAATTTTCGAGTTCGACCTCGCAGTTTGCGGCTAGTCATAGTAATAAAATCCAGTTGGTGCGAGCCCCTTCCTCTTTGCGATCTTAAAAATTCGAGATGTTAAGACGCGCTTAATTTCGCCGGTCCGCGCCCGCCTCCGATGCTTCGGGAGGGAATTCTGTAGTGTATAGGCTATACTCGGTTCCGGTATTTTTCCGGGTTTTTTCTTTATTAAAGGACGAAAATCGCCTATCTCTCTCGCCTCTTATTTTTGGGAATGAGGAGTCGAGGGGGACGAGAGAAAATAGGGGAAGGCGTTTTGGTATTTCATAAACGTCAAAAATTTACCATTTTCGTTAGCTCCTGCCGGGCCTAATTTTCGAGTTCGACCTCGCAGTTTGCGGCTAGCGACAACTAGAACCTCTCCCCGTTCCGCCGCGACGCCGTACGGCGCTCAAAAATATGTATTTCGAAAAATACGGACGTTTTAAGATTGCACGTTTTTGCGCTGATTCGAATCCGAAGCGAGACTCATTTTTTCGGTTTTTCGCCTATAACTCGAAAACGGCTGGAGCTAGCTCAAAATAAAAAAATCTCAAAGGACAAGAGCGTTTCTTTCCGCTTCCTCCGGTATCTTCAAAAATTCCGTACGACGCTTCGTTTCGGAGATATCGGCCGGAAGGTGCGGCGGTGCGAAATGGCGAAAAATTTGACATTTTTACCTTTAAACCTCCATATCTTCTAAACGGGGCCTCCTAGAGCAAAATACTTCGCCCTAACGAAAATGTAGAAAAATGAATTATCTAAAAGTCCTTTTTTTTATTTTTCTACAGCTCCAAAGATTAACGAGCTACGGGCGGTCAAAGTGGAAGAATTTTTCGTAAATACGTGAAATTTTAAATTTAAAAGATCCGAGAAAAGCTACTTTTGTCGCGCTCGCCGCGGGCCTAATTTTCCATTTTTTCGGTCGAACTTGGTATCGCCGGAAAGCTACGTTCTTCTGCTTTCCAGAGAGACGTCGCACGCCGTTTCACTCCCGATATTTATTTACTTATGGATTTTTAAAGTACTTACGGTTTTCGATTTTTACGAAAATATCCATTCTTATTTCGCACAGAACTACACTAAATTTTTTAATTAACCCAGGGCACGTACTGCACGAATAAAATGCGAATCTTCGTGTTTAAATAGAGACCAAGATCGAGCCTCTATGTCCAGTATTAACTAAAATATGAGTGTTTTAAGATTTCATGTTTTACAATTTTCTAGGTTACGTTTTAACACACTCAAATTTGTCACATTTGTCTCGCCCCTGCGAGGCCGAATTTTCGATTTTCCCTATACAATTTGGTATCACGGGAAAGGGCAAAGCTCCCCCTTTCCATCGAGACACAGAACGAGCTTCTATTCCAAGTAATTGCTTAATTATGAATTTATATGTACGTAGATGTTTTTCACTTTCTCACAAAAAACCCAACATTCACACGCCCGTGCCGGGCCGAATTTCCGATTTGGCCCGCACACTTCACTATCACAACAAAATATCATCCTTTCCGATTAATTTGAGACATAGAACGCCTTTCAACTCCACTTATTTCCTGAGAAATGACCGTTTTGAAAGTCCATGACGTCCATGTTTTTGCTTCCGCCATTTTAACTAACGCACATAACAATATACTAGGAATTCTGGGTAATTTGTAATTTACAGAGTGAGCAAAATAATGCTGATATAGGGTGAGCCAAATTCATCGAAAAACGCAATTAAATTTATTTGTCGTCCGATTGACCTGAAATTTGGTACTCGGGGATTATCGACCACGCTGATCACGAATATGATGTCAGAATCGCAAAATTCAAGATGGCGGCGCCAAAATGGCGGACGATGTTTGTCGATTTTGGCGTCACACCTCTCAAAATCGGTATGTGGGGGTTTTTGAGGTCGCCAAATACGAATCCGAAATCGAAATTGAAAAATTCAAAATGGCGGCGGAGCTGCTGGACACATTTTGCCATTTACGGTGCCATTCGTCTGAAAATAGGTATGTATATGTTATCGAGGTCACAGATCACGAATATGTTATCGCAACTCAAAAATTCAAAATGGCTGCCTCTCCATAGCCTAATATCCATTATTTACTATAACTTTCTTATTTCCCAACCGATTCGAATGAAACTCGGTATGTTGAAGTTACTGAAGTAGCTGATTGTGAATATGACGTCGAAATTGAAAAATTCAAAATGGCGGCCGAGTTGCAGGACCTATTTTACCATTTACGGTGCCATTCGTCTGAAAATAGGTATGTTTATGTTATCGAGGTCACAGATCACGAATATGTTATCGTAACTCAAAAATTCAAAATGGCGGCGTCCCCGTAGCATAATATTCATCATTTACTGTAACTTCCTTATTTATCGTCCGATTCAAATGAAACTCGATATGTTGAAGTTACTGAAGTAGTTGATTGTGAATATGACGTCGACATTGAAAATTTCAAAATGGCGGCGTCCCCATAGCCTAATATCCGCTATTTACTGTAACTTTCTTATTTGCCGTCCGATTCAGCAGAAACTCGGAATGTGATGGTTGCTGAAGTACCTAATCGAATATGAAAGTGAAAAACTGAAACTGAAAAATTGAAAAACTGAAAAACTAAAAATCTGAAAATCTGAAAAACTGAAATAATGAAAAACTGATAAACTTGAAGACTTGAAAACTTGAAATCTTGAAAACTTGCAAACTTGAAAAATTGAGAAATTGAAAACTTGAAATCTTGAAAACTTGGAAACTTAAAAACTTGAAGAGTTGAAAACTTGAAAACTTGAAATCTTGAAAACTTGCAAACTTGAAAAATTGAGAACTTGAAATCTTGGAAACTTGAAAACTTGAAATCTTGAAAACTTGAAAAATTGAAAACTAAAAAATCGAAAGGTGAAAAACTAGAAACTGAAAATTTGAAAACTGAAAAACCGAAAAACTGAAATAAAAGGCTGACAAATGAAAAACTGAACAATGAAAAACTGAAAAACAAAAAACTGAAACACTGAAAACCTGAAAAACTTAACTTAAAAACTTCAAAACTTAAAAACTGCAAATCTTCAAAACCTAAAAACTTAAAAACCTAAAAACTTAAAAACTTAGAAACTTAAAAACTTAGAAAATTAAAAACTTCAAAACTTCGAAACTTTAAAACTTTAAAACTGAAACTGAAAAACTGGAAAACTGCAAAATTGGGAAACTGAGAAACTGAAACACTGAAAGACTAAAATACTGAAAAACTGAAATACTGAAAAACTGACAAACTGAAAAATGAAACTAAAAACGGAAAACCACAAAAACTGAAAACTGAAAAATTGAAAAACTAAAAACTGAAAATTGAAAACAAAATTAAAAAATTGAAAAAGTGAAAACTGAAAATTGAAAAATTGAAAAACTAAAAAACTAAAAACTGAAGACTGAAAAACTGAAAAACTGAAAAAATTAAAAACTGAAAACTGAAAAACCGAAACACTGAATGATAAAAAACTGAAAAACTAAAAAACTGAAAATTATTAAAAAACTGAAAACTTAAAATTTAAAAAACCCAAAAAAAGTGAAAATTGAAAACTAAAAATCAAGCTTTCTACAATGATTCAAGCGTTACCTAATCGAGTGCGGAGCACTCGCATTGACAGCTTTAGCTGTCACCCCTCCGGAGGAGCTAGAATGGGCGATAGCCCATTCTAGTCCATTATATATTAAAATCGTGTTTGTTGAAAGCGACTAAATGTAAGTGATGCGCCGTGCGCACCTACACATTTTGCTCGATCGAGATGTGAAGAAAGGCGCGGATTCGCCGGTCGGGCGGCGCGTGACGGGATCGTAAGCGAAATCCGCCGAGCTTAGGCTATATTTCGTTCTCGCATTCGTCGGGGTAGAGTTTTTATTAAAGTTTTAAATTCGACTATCTGCTTTTATTTGGCGTTTACACGATTGCGCGATTACAAGGGGGTCCGCGAAAGAATATTCGCGTAAGTCGCTTTCAAAATCGATAGACGTCAAAAAATGTCACTTTTTGTTCGCTCCTGCGGCGCCTAATTTTCGATTTCCGCCGCGCCATTTACGATTCCCATCAACTAGAACGTTCGTTCTTCGCGTCGCGACGCCGTACGGTGTCTGCGACGACGTATTTCGGAAGATACGAGCGTTTCAAGATGGCACGTTTTCGCACTTTTTTCGGCCTCAAAACGCGCTTTTTATTTCTGCGGTTTTTCGCCGATATCTCGGAAACGGTTGGAGCTAGCTCGAAAATAAAAATTCCCAAAGGACAAGCCCGTTTCTCGAGGAATCCTCCGGTTCCATTGGAATTTTGGCAAGGGTCTCCGTTTCGGAGATATCCGCTGAACGGTGCGGTGGTGCGAGGTGAAAAAAGGCGAAAAATTGGACATTTTTTCCTTTAAACCCTCATAACTCCTAAACGGGGGCTCCTAGGGCGAAATACTTCGACCCTATCGAAATTGTAGAAAATTCAATTATCTAAAAGTCGTCGTCTTTGTTTTCGTCCCGCTCCAAAAATAAGCGAGCCTCGAGCGGTCAAAGTTGAGGTATATTTCCAGTCCCGGCAGCAATGACGTCACAGATGAATTTGAATGATTTGAAAAATCAATTTCGTGGTTTACGGGGTGTGCGAACAATTTTTCGGAAATTCATTTACATAAATTCCTTATTCGCGCCGAAAACGGATATATATTGCTACGTATTCGTAAATCTGCATCGAAAATAATTATCGAGTTCGCGTGTACTGTTTTAATCACGAGGCGTATGTAATTAAAGATAATATATAATCCATTTTAGTTAGTTACTTTATATTTGAAAAGTTTAACTCATGTTTTTTACACTTTTTTACACTTTTTACACAGACAAGTCAAAGAGAGTAATTTATAGGTTATTAAATATTTGACAGTACAAGTCACTCAGTTTAGTCTTATAGGTTACATGTAGTGTTGACATTATTTAATTCTGTCATTTTACGTCAATGTGACATTCAGACTGTCAGTTCTATTAGGGAGTTTATCTATATAGGTTTTTAATATTTGACATTACAAGTCAGTGGGTTTAATTTTGTAGGTTATATATAGTATTGACATTTAATTCATTACCAACGTTTAATTAAAAATAATACATAATCCATTTTAGTTAGTTCTTTTATATTTCAAAAGTTTCATTTACACTTTGCGTCATTACTTTGAAGGTGTCAGGTTTAGACGTTTTAAATACAAATTATAGAAAAAAGTGAAAGAGAATCGGGGTGATAGGAAAAGGTGAAGAAAAGTAATGATTAAAATAAGAAGGAGAAAGTACGAGTGTTGATAAATTGGAAAGGAGAATAGATAGGAAGGATAAATTTGGAGATTGAAAGGAGATGTACATTGGGGAAAGAAGATTGTAGTTACGAAGAAAGAAATTTATGTAACATTTAAAAGTGAAAGGTATTAATCGAAATTAAATTAAAGTCCATATTTCTAACATTATCAAAATTATATTAAGTAGACAAAAGATAACGTTAAAAAAGAACAAATTTTTAGTATAGAAAATTTAACCCTGAGCCGACTCCCTGAGATAAAGTTAAATAGTTCAACCAGCAGAGTTAACGAGTAAAAAATTTATTTATCGTCCGGTTGTCGTTTAATTATGCTGAAAATGGATCTATATATATGGCAGTGTATTCGCAAATCTGCATCGAAAACGATTATTGAGTTTGCGTCTATTGTTTTATTAATCACGAAAAATGCAATTATTGTTTGTTTATTTCTTTCGGACAATTTGGAAAAATCTGACTAAATCGTTATCTGAAGATCCGACGGTAGATTTCTAAGCATTTTAAATTTGTTGTTTAGTTATTTTAGTAGACATCTTTCAGGTGTTTGTAATTAAAGATAATACGTAATCAATTTAAGTTAGTTATTTTATATTTGAAGTTTAGGTTATTTTATTGAAACATTCTTTATAGGATTTTGCAAACAGCAGAAAAATTAACTATCTATAAAAGAAAAACTTTGTGTAGAAATATTAATGAAATCATTGCTTTCTTTAGGTTATTTTATTTTAATGTGACATTTGCGCTTTTTTAGTTCTGATAGGTAGTTTATTTTTACAGGTTTTTAAATAGGGAGTGTCTACGCAACCGCCGCGGCGGATCTTTTTCACGACTTATTGAACCGCCGCGTATAGAAATTGAAATATTTTATGCAATTTTCTGAAAAACAAGGCGGGGGGACACCCCCCGCACCCCCCTTTTTGTCTACGACGCTAATGCTGCCTGCGGCGCTGATAATTTATTAACAATTATTTAGCAAAATAAAAATCAACCTAACTAACCCAACTACCATCACATGAAAGAGATAAATTATTATATGAAAAAAAAGAACATTTCTGTCGTCAAATCCAACCAGAGTTTGTGAAAAAGGATATTAATCGTTACAAAATATAAAAAAAAAAAAAAAGTCAAGTGGGCAGTATTTGAACCCGGGACCTGTCGCTCCACAACGCGATAACGTTACGCATAGGCCAGCGATCCATATGGAAAACACCGCTATAGCACAGAATAAATAGTATGTAACCAAACCAATTGCCGCGGCGGTTACGTAAATAGTTAAAACAACCGCCGCGGCGGTTGCGTAGACACTTTCTTTTAAATATTTGACACTAAAAGTAAGTCAATTTTGTAGGTTATATTACCAACGTCTAAGAAAAATGTGACATTTACACTTTTTTAGGGAGTTTACTTTTAGAGGTTCTTAAATGTTTGACATTACAAATCTGTCAGTTTAGTCTTATAGGTTATATGTAGCGTTGACATTATTTAATTTAATTTGAGGTATCAGGTTTAGACATTTTAAATGTAAGTTTTAGAAAAAAGTGAAGAGAGAATCGGGGTGGTGGAATATTTTTGGTTTTGGACTGCAGAGACAACATTTGAGAAGAGGTGAAGAAAAGTGCACAATAATTAAGATAAGGGGAAACTTCCGGAAAGTTTTTTCAAGTTGGACATATACTAAGATTCATTAAAAGCAAATTCTGTAACATTAATATCCAAACTTTGATCAAACTCATATTTCTAACGGTTTCTTCATGTGTGTATATAGAAATACACGCGACCACAGTAATGTTAAATCAACAACGACAATGAACTTTATTTATAGAGATACGAAGAAATATCAGTGTGTGCCGCAAATTGACTATGATATTAACAGAATTAAGGATCCACCTATTTATTTCACGGTTCTATTTATACTTCTTCCACATTTACGATTCCCTCCGCTGAAGATATGGTCCAGCAATATCACTCCTTCCTAATTTTTCCATGCTATTGTAAATACATGTTTCATTAAATATTTACACATGAACACGTATGCACATTATTGAAAATAAATTTACCGGAAATTACATAATCAATTTTTACTTCGTTATTTTATATTTGAAAAGTTTAAATCATTTTATTTTAATGTGACTCTTTGCTACTTCCGACAGGCAAGTTAAAGAATTTAATTCTATTGGCTATTAAATAATTGACATTACAAGTCAATCAGTTTAGTCCTATAGACCGTTTTCGGCTGACGTCACGCTGGTGGTGAGGAGGGCACACAGCTGATTGTTTTGTTTTTTAAAGATGAGGAGAAGCTGTTATTTTTTAATAACAAGCTTAAACTGCTTTTGCTCGAAACTCATCGCTAATCGTTTACATTTGCATTCCCTTCTAATTGGATAAAGTTTATGTGCCTTCCAGATGGCGGTGTCAAAATCAGGTGACCAAAAATGATTAATAGGTTATATGTAATGTTCACATTTAAAGATGTCTGGTCATGCGTGCATGCCATGTACCTGCTTCTTAACGACCTGTTCACAAACCTGTTACTCGCTAAAAAATTAACAACATGTCTAAATGAACGTTCAAAATCGATATATGTTAATAATTCATTATAAGATTACAATTTTACCAATATATTACGGTTGCTTTTCGCATAATTAAATAAATAACATAAGGCACAGTGAGACTGAGCTAAGAATAAATGATATTTCACTGCCGGCGATTAAATCACCGTGGTTAGAAAATCACCTATAGCAGTAGTGACGGAAATCACTTCGCCTGGTGTAACTACACAAAAACAGTTTTTTCAAGTAGGACATATACCTACTTAATAATATACGAAACAAAGTAGATCAAGGGCGAGTTGTATCGGTCAAGATTCATTAAAAGCAACTTCTATAACATTAATATCCAAACTTGGTTCAGCATTATCACTCCTTCCTTATTTTTCCATGCTATTGTAAATAAATGTTTCATGAAATAATTACACATGAACACGTGCATATTATTGAAGAATACATGAAATGTTAAACGCTTTATGTGTGATAATAAGTACATTCTAAATATATATATTTCACGTAAATATGAGGATAGTTTCATTTATGATTCTTATCCAAGTAGGCTATAGTACGTAAATTTGTATGATAACTAAAAACAATTGTTATCAAATATTTTTTGTATGATTTCGTGTCGACAAGTCAGTGTCAGTATGTAATTTATATAGTGCAGATTTATTGGATAAACGTTGCTTTCCCAACGACTTACATTATTTTTAAATCTCTCTCTATCATTAATTTGTAACGTGTGTTTCAGGTAAGTATTTGTTAAATATTAATCTCCTCTTTGCTTTGGATTTTTTTTGCTCTTCGCCCCTACATATTTGGAAAGGCAACACTACAATATCAGTAAGTAAAATTATTCTCTTTCATAGTTAATTCCGTTTTCTACGGCTGTCTTGACTCACATTTATTGCATCTATAAAATGAATTACGTGCTATTTTTACTTGCCTACGAAAATAATTGCAGTTTACGTATTTAATAACAATTTTTATCACAAACATTACACTTTTGATATTTAAATAGAGCTGTCTGTACAATGTTGTTTCTGTCTAAGAACTTTTATTATTTTCGTAGAAATATCAATGACTTATTGATTCATGCATGTGTTCATTACAAGTAAATAACAAAACCATATGGTTTTGTATTTCTATAGGTATATTCAGCAGAACGTCTGGCACTCTTTCTTTAAAAGACACTTCGATACTCATCATAATATGATATTTCAAATTTAAGATCTAATATTATATCTGTCATTACAGTTGCAAAAATGGCAAAAAGAAAGGGTAAGAGATTAGTCCAAAGGAAAGGTACATCAATTTCTGGAATACCAACGTTTGAGAAAAGTCAAATATTTCAGCATGTATATACGGTGTGTGAATAATTTAAATTAAATTTCCTTATTTGTCGTCCGATTGGGCTAAAATTCGGTACTCGGGGAAAATCGACGACGTTGATCAGAAGTATGACGTCAGAATCGCAAAATTCAAAATGGCGGACGATGTTTGTCGATTATGGCGTCACACCGCTTAAAATCGGTATGTGGGGGTTTTCGAGGTCGCTGATTACGAATCTGAAATCGAAATTGAAAAATTCAAAATGGCGGTAGAGTTGCAGGACACATTTTGCCATTTACGGTGCCATTCGTCTGAAAATAAGTACGTATATGTTATCGAGGTCACAGATCACGAATATGTTATCGTAACTCAAAAATTCAAAATGGTGGCGTCCCCATAGCCTAATATCCATTGTTTACTATAACTTTCTTATTTACCATCCGATTCAAATGAAACTTGGTATGTAGAGGTTATTAGTGTAGCCGATAACGAATATGACATCAGATTTACAAAATTCAATATGGCGGCGCCAAAATGGCGGACAAGATGTATCATTTATGGACCGATTCGACTGAAAATCGGTACCTAGATGTTTTTCAGGTCGCTGATGACGAATCTGAAATCGGAACTGAAAACCAAGCTTTCTACAATGATTCAAGCTTTCTACAATGATTCAAGCTTTCTACAATGATTCAAGCGTTACTCAATTTGACAGCTTTAGCTGTCACCCGTCCGGAGGACCTAGAAAACGCGCAGCGTTTTCTAGTCCATATATATATAAAATCGTGTTTGTTGAAAGCGACTAAATGTAAGTAATGCGCCGTGCGCACCTACACATTTTTTTCCATCGAGATGTGAAGAAAGGCGCGGATTCGCCGGTCGGGCGGCGCGTGGCGGGATCGTAAGCGAAATCCGCTGTGCTTAGGCTATATTTCGTTATCGCGTTCGTCGGGTTAGAGTTTTTATTAACGTTTTAAATTCGACTATCTGCTTTTATTTGGCGTTTACACGATTGCACGATTACAAGGGGGTCCGCGAAAGAATATTCGCGTAAGTCGCTTTCAAAATCGATAGACGTCAAAAAATGTCACTTTTTGTTCGCTCCTGCGGCGCCTAATTTTCGTTTTCCGCCGCGCCATTTACGATGCCCATCAACTAGAACTTTCGTTCTTCCCGTCGCGACGCCGTACGGTGTCTGCGACGACGTATTTCGGAAGATACGAGCGTTTCAAGATGGCACGTTTTCGCACTTTTTTCGGCCTCGAAACGCGCTTTTTATTTCTGCGGTTTTTCGCCGATATCTCGGAAACGGTTGGAGCTAGCTCGAAAATAAAAATTCCCAAAGGACAAGTCCGTTTCTCGAGGAATCCTCCGGTTCCATCGGAATTTTGGCAAGGTTATTCGTTTCGGAAATATCTGCAGAACGGTGCGGCCGTGCGAGGAGAAAATAGGCGAAAAATTGGACATTTTTTCCTTTAAACCCTCATAACTCCTAAACGCGGGCTCCTAGGACGAAATACTTCGACCCTATCGAAATCGTACAGAATTGAACGATCTAAAAGTCGTCCTTTTTGTTTTCGTCCCGCTCCAAAAATAAGCGAGCCTCGAGCGGTCAAAGTTGAGGTCTATTTCCCGTCCCGGCAGTGATGACGTCACAGATGAATTTTAATTATTTGAAAAATTAATTTCGTGGTTTACGGGGTGTGCGAACAATTTTTCGGAAATTGATTTACGTAAATTCCTTATTCGCGCCGAAAATGGATATATATTGCTACGTATTCGTAAATCTGCATCGAAAACAATTATCGAGTTCGCGTGTATTGCTTTAACCACATGGCGTATGTAATTAAAGATAATATATAATCCATTTTAGTTAGTTACTTTATATTTGAACAGTTTAACTCATGTTTTTTACACTTTTTTACACTTTTTACACAGACAAGTCAAAGAGAGTAATTTATAGGTTATTAAATATTTGACATTACAAGTCACTCAGTTTAGTCTTATAGGTTACATGTAGTGTTGACAGTATTTAATTCTGTCATTTTATTTCAATGTGACATTCAGACTGTCAGTTCTGTTAGGGAGTTTATTTCTATAGGTTTTAAATATTTGGCATTACAAGTCAGTGGGTTTAATTTTGTAGGTTATATATAGTGTTGACATTTAATTCGTTACCAACGTTTAATTAAACATAATACATAATCCATTTTAGTTAGTTATTTTATATTTGAGAAGTTTAACTCATTTACACTTTGCGTCATTACTTTGAAGGTGTCAGGTTTAGACGTTTTAAATAGAAATTATAGAAAAAAGTGAAAGAGAATCGGGGTGATAGGAAAAGGTGAAGAAAAGTAATAATTAAAATAAGAAGGAGAAAGTATGATTGTTGATAAACTGGAAAGGAGAATAGATAGGAAGGATAAATTTGGAGATTGAAATGAGATGTAAATTGGGGAAAGAAGATTGTAGTTACGAAGAAAGAAATTTATGTAATATTTGAAAGTGAAAGGTTGTATCGAAATTAAATTAAAGTCCATATTTCTAACATTATCAAAATTATATTAAGTAGACAAAAGATAACGTTAATAAAGAACAAATTTTTAGTATAGAAAATTTAACCCTGAGCCGACTCCCTGAGATAAAGTTAAATAGTTCAACCAGCAGAGTTAACGAGTAAAAAATTTATTTATCGTCGGGTTGTCGTTTAATTATGCTGAAAATGGATCTATATATGGCAGTGTATTCGCAAATCTGCATCGAAAACTATTATTGAGTTTGCGTGTATTGTTTTATTAATCACGAAAAATGCAATTATTGTTTGTTTATTTATTTCGGACAATTTGGAAAAATCTGACTAAATCGTTATCTGAAGATCCGACGGTAGATTTGTAGGCATTTTTAGTTTGTTGTTTAGTTATTTTAGTAGACATCTTTCAGGTGTTTGTAATTAAAGATAATACGTAATCAATTTAAGTTAGTTAGAGGTGTTTCAGAATCTTACGAACCGCGAGATGCGCAAAAGGCAAAGTTTGTCCTGGATTATAAGTGTATTTTGAAAACACTGACGGCTGCCTTGCTGTATACATAAACAAGAGCTTGGGATGAAATGTAAACCATAAATCTAATATTTTTAAGAAGTGTAACTGAGTTCACGAGAGGGATTATGTCTCTGCGCAAATGAAGGTCACAGCTCATGAGATTTTGAAACACTTCTATTTTATATTTGAAGTTTAGGTTATTTTATTTTAATGTGACATTTACACTTTGTTAGTTCTGATAGGGAGTTTATTTTTACAGGTTTTTAAATATTTGACATTAAAAGTAAGTCAGCTTAATTTTGTAGGTTATATTACCAACGTTTAAGAAAAATGTGACATTTACACTATTTTAGGGAGTTTGCTTTTAGAGGTTTTTAAATATTTGACATTACAATTCAGTCAGTTTAATTTTATAGGTTATGTTACCAACGTTTAAGAAAAATGTGACATTTGCAACTTTTTAGGGACTTTATTTTTATTTTCCTCCTACTCCAAAAATAAACGAGCTATGGGCGCTCAAAGTGGAGGATTTTTTTTCCATTTTGGTTCTTAATCGATTACATACGCTACTTATGCCATTTGTATAAAAATTTAGGTAACTTATGCAGTGGTGCAGTGGCAAGTGAAATGCTTCCCAAGCGAAAGGTCCGGGGGTCGAATCCTAACGAGAGGAGAAACTTTTTTAACTTTTTTTTTATTTTCGTCTTAATCTCTTGCTCGGATAATAATTATATATCATATAGTTTTCGATTATTAAGTTTCTAAATAATTTCAAATAATTGTTTACTTAATCAAACTGGGTTTCTGGAATTTCTTAATTTCAAAATAATTTTGCTGAAATAAATTGTTGAAATCGTTTATATTAGATGCCCGGATTTTATGAATTGGCGTTAGAAATCAGGACAATTAAGAAACAAGCTAAATCTGATGCATTTTAAAAAAAATAAAAGTACAAGGGTTAGTGGAAATAAAAAAAAAAATGAAAAATTTTATTACTTACCTCATTGGACTAAAATTTGACATATGAAAATTATCGAGATTGGAGATTATATAAAAAAAAAATTGCAATTGAAACCCCAAAATTTTAAATGGCGACGTCAACATAGCAGACCAGTTTATTCATTTATCGTCTGATTCGACTGAAAATCGGTAGCTGAAGGTAATCAAGGATACCAATTACAGATTTAAGACCAAAACGTAAAAATTCAAGATGGCGGACTAGCTTTACCATTTAGACTCTGACTCGACTGAAAATCGGTAGCTGAAGGTAGTCAAGGTCGCCAATTAAAAATTTGAGATCAAAAATTAAAAATTCAAAATGGCGGCGTCAACATGGCGGACCAACTTTACCATTTACAGTCCGACTCAACTGAAAATTGGTAGCTGAATGTAATCAATATCACCAATAAAAAATTTGAGATCAAAAGTTAAAAATTCAAAATGGCGCCGTCAATATGGCGTACCAGCTTTACCACTTATAGTTTGACTAGACTGAAAATCAGTAGCTAAAGGTAACTAAGATCGCCAATTAAAAATTTTAGATCAAGACGTAAAAATTCAAAATGGCGGCGCCAACATGGCAGTTCAACTTTACCATTTATAGTCCGACTCGACTGAAAATTGGTAGCTGAAGGTAATCAAGGTCGCCAATTAAAAATTTGAGATCAAAAGTTAAAAATTCAAAATGGCGGCGTCAACATGCGGACTAGCTTTATCATTTATAGTGTGACTCGCCTGAAAATTGGTAGCTTAAGGTAATCAAGGTCGCCAATTAAAAATTTGAAACTAAAACTCAAAAATTCAAAATGGTGGCGTCCCCATAGCCTAATATCCATTGTTTACTATAACTTTCTTATTTACCATCCGATTCAAATGAAACTGGGTATGTAGAGGTTATTAGTGTAGCCGATGACGAATATGACATCAGATTTACAAAATTCAATATGGCGGCGCCAAAATGGCGGACAAGATGTATCATTTATGGACCGATTCGACTGAAAATCGGTACCTACATGTTTCTCAGGTCGCTGATGACGAATCTGAAATCGAAACTGAAAAATCAAGCTTTCTGCATTGATTCAAGCTTTCTACAATGATTCAAGCGTTACCTAATCGAGTGCGGAGCACTCGCATTGACAGCGCAAGCTGTCACCCGTCCGGAGGACCTAGGAAACGCGAAGCGTTTTCTAGTATTTTATAAAATTAACTATTTCATCAAAATGTTTTTAAATACATTAATAAATAACCGAATAAACATTAGGCCACGTTTTTGAGAATAACTGGAAAATTTTAGAATAAAGAATTATCAGATAATGTTTTCGTACAAAAAATGCCGTGCTTTATCGGTATCTAAAATATTATTTACATAGTATGCATATTTTACAAGATATAATGGATTTTAAATTGGTGGTCAAAATGTTCTTAAAAAGTAGGACTTCTTTCATTATAACTTAGCAGAACTTCAAAACTGTCCAATGTACACTGTTCAAATTTCGATGAGTGATTTAGAATAGACACAATGAATACACAATTTTTTCAATTTTTTCCGCTCCTCCGTTTCTGAGATGTTAGTGGTTAAAGTGAGGGGACGATACAAATGAATCGTATATTAGTACAGTTAAACAGCGAATCCACTAGAGATGGATTGCTGCAGAGACATTCATATTATTCGCCATGTCCAGAAAAATGGCGGTTCCATAATTTTTTGGAAATATCTGGGAATATTTAATGCGGACATGGATGAGATATTTCTTAAAAAAAACGCCTCCTAAGGAATCACCATTTCCACATCCAGATTTTCCATTCAAGTAAGTATCTTTAAAGGAGAATATCTTGACCATATTTGCACACTAGTATGAGGAAATAATTAGTCATAAAATTTAATAAAAGGACGTTGCTTAATGCCAGAAAAGCCTCCAGAACTTCCAGGCGCTGCCGAATATCAAGGCAATTTCCGGGCGTTACCGAATCCATATTAGGACGCCGATTCCATATTTGGACGCTGTCGAATTCCAAGGTACCTTTCGAGCACTGCCGAATCCAAATTAGGGCGCTGCCGAATTTATATCAGCGTGCTGCATAATCCATATTCTGGCGCTGCCGAATACCAAGGCAATCTCCAGGCGTAACTTCCGGGAGCTTCCGAATCTTGTCTTGTGAAGAAGGTGGTGGTGCTGCGCAGGGGAATATCCCTCAAGTCGGCCAAAGTAGGCCAACGTTCTCCTAAAAATGGATTCTCTGCTAGAGGAGACTGTCGGGCACTCACAGACTACGTGTTGGACAGTCTCGTCTTCTTGTTCACAATCTCTGTATAGGAGTGTATCGTTTAACTTCATGTTATAAAGGTGCTTTCTCAGCTGGCAATGACCAGTAAGAATTCCTGTCGCAAAGCGCAGGTTCTTCCTGGACATTCTCAGGTAGATCATCGTTGTATCCTTGTCGGGGTATCTAAGCAGATCCCTGGCCAACTGACAACTACGAGTTTCATTCCACAGTTTTTTAAATTTTCTGTGGGTGTTTTCTTTAATCATTACCATTATTGCTGAGGTCGGCAGTATGTTAGAAGGGCCAGGTCCAAGTATACTTAGACTGGCTGCCTTCTTAGCCAGACTGTCAGCTTTCCTGTTGCCTCTACACTGTGCATGCCCTTTGACCCAGCATAGAATGACACTGTTCATGCTGGAAGCGCCCACAAGTGCTTGATGGCATTCCCATATTGACCCTGTCATTATTTTGTGTCTCTCTAGGGCCAGTAGTGATTGTCTACTATCAGTGTAGATTCTGATTGTTTTTCCCGTTATTTATCTACGGGAAATTTCTTTTGCGGCTATGGTTATTCCCGCCATTCTGTTTGTGTTATACTGACTTGTTTGTCCATAGCCCATTTAATTTGAATTTGCAGATTTCTGGAGTATACCCCACAACCTGTTCCTTCTTTCTTTTTCGACCCTTCTGTGAAGATGTTAACTGTACCTTCACTGACAGCCTCATTGCTACTGTTGGTGTGTATTGCAGGGTCTACCAAAGATGAAGTGTGGAGAAATACCATCTGCGCTTACCTGCAGAAGTGGCATCTGTTTGATTGCCTCATTTCACAGCCGGCATCTGGTCGCTCCACATCCTATGTTTGGCTGTATACCAACGGATTTGAGACGTGCCATAGTAGTTAGGGCCACCTCTTCTAGATATAATTCTAGTGGTGGTAGGCACAGCATCACTTCCATTGCTCTTGTTGGTGTCGTTCCCATAGCTCAAATTTTGTTTAAACAGGCTACTCGTTGTACCTGGCTGAGCTTACGTTTCGCTACAGTCTGCTGACTCTTAGGCCACCAGACAATGGCTCCATAGGCTATCATCGGTAATTATAGCAGTGTAAATCCACATAGCCACTTTGGGTTTCATTCCCCAGGATTTCCCTATGGTTCTGCGGCACTGCTCAAAAGAGATATAAGCCTTCTTTAGTCTTCTGTCTAAATGAAGATTCCAAGTTAGTTTGGCATCAAAAGTTACTCCAAGGTATTTTACTTCTGATGCGAAACTTAGTGTGGTGTTTAGGAGAACGGATGCCGTCATTGGCCCCAATTTCCTTTTCCTTGTGAAGAGGACCAGCTCCGTCTTCCTGGGGTTGACTGACAGAGAGTGTTCTCAACACTATCTTTCGATTATTCTCAGAGCCATCTGCATTCGATCACAGAGGACTCCTTCGAATTTACCACTAAGCAGTATCGTTAGATCATCTGCGTATGCAATTATTTGGAATCCCTCGGAGTTGAGGCGGAGCAGGAGGCTGTCAAGAACTAAGTTCCATAGAAGAGGTGATAAGACACCCCCCTGAGGACAGCCTCTTGCAACAATTCCTCTAACGGCGATGTCCCCCATGTTAATCTGTACAGCTCTTTTTGAGAGCATGTTGGATATCCAGCCACTTACGATCGGAGAAACGTTCCTGCTCGTGAGGGCTGCCGTAATTTTTGGAAAGGTGGTTTTATCAAAAGCACCTTCTATGTCTATGAAGACACCCAGGGTGGACTCTTTATTGTCCAAAGACTTTTCAATCCGACCACTGACTGCATGAAGGGCGGTGTCGGTGGATCTACCCGGGGTGTATGGATGCTGATTGGGATGTGTAGGATTAGCAGTGATTGCAACATCCCTCAAGTATCGTTCACATAGTTTTTCCATAGCTTTGAGAAGGAACGAGGTCAAGCTAATGGGTCGGTATGCTTTGGGGGTAGTATAGTCTATTCTTCCCGCCTTTGATATGAACACTACCTTGACTTCTCTCCACACCTTCGGAATATAAAGGTGTGCTAGGCACGTCCTGAATATTACTGTCAGGTGCGGCACTATTTCATCCAGGCCAGGCCCCATTGTAAAAGGGCTGGATGAATGCCGTCAGTACCTGGCAATTTGAAGGGGGAGAAGCCCATTTAATTCTGTCTTCACTCACTATTTGTTTGGCAGTTTGCCAATCCAGTTCGGCGGGTTGAGTGTCGGTTTCATTTGGCCATTCCTTCCGATCTGTCACTACAGATTCTGGGAAGTGAGTTTCCATAAGTAACTCTAGGCTTTCATGTAGGTCATTGGTGCTGGTACCATCATCCTTTTTCAGTGGACCTAGGTGTTTGTCTTTGTTTTTGGCAAGTATTTTATGTAGCCTAGCAGCCTGCGAGTAATCCTCGATCTCCACACAGTAGGCTCTCCATGCTTCTCTTTGGCTCTGCCTGACTACTTTCTTAAACTCTCTTCGATTGGTTCTGTTCTGAATGCTTTTGAGAGCTTAAAAATGGCAAAACGTGAAAATAGTATGAATAGTGATAAAGGCCTTATCCCAAATATCTTATATTGGATGGTAGGTTACAACTCGTTTTGCCGAAACAGAGCACAAGTTGGGATGAGAGGATTCATTGAAACATGCCTTTAATTTAAAATATCACATTATAATATGTAAAATTTCCTTTAATTGTAATTATCTCCAGACAATGCCTGTATTGTTGGCGAAACGCACTTTAAGTAGTATTCAAATGCAGTGTAAGAGTATTCCAGCACAACAACTGGAAATTTCGAGATGCAGTTGTGAATTTCGACTTAAGAATTGTGAATTACGACTCGACGAATTACGAATTTCGATTCAACAATTGCAAATTTCGAGTGAGAAACAAATACCTGAATAGCATCGTCTTTCCATGTTTTCATAAAACTGTGTGTAGATGCATGCTCATCCCATACATACTTTAGCTTGCTGCGTTCTTGATTACGATACTTGAAAAATTGGTAATTTAAAAAAAATGCAATGGCGATATAATATATGCCAATATATTCTGGAATACCTTTCATATTAATTTGTCAGTAAAATAAGTGTCTAATTTCACACCCAAGTGACATTTTAATATAACATAGATGCCAATTGCCATCTTTTACTTCCTTCGCATATCGAAGGGAAGTATTGTATTCGAGAAAAAATCACCCTCCGAGATTTTTTCGGATTCTGACGTTTCAGATCACGGAGATTACAAAAATATAGGTTTTTCAATTCCGTCTGCCTGTCTGTCTGTCTGTCTGTCTATCTGTCTGCCTGTCTGTCTGTCTGTCTGTCTGTCTGTTGGTGCATTTACTAAAAAAACTACTTGACGGAGAGCAGTGAAATTTGGTAGATAGTTGACCCTACTGTCAGCGAAGAAATGGTAGAACTTTCACTGAAAAACGTACAGTGGATCGTCTAAAGGGAATAAATAATGAAAAAAAATTTTTTTGCTTAAATTTAAAATTTCCACGTTTCATGACACGCTAACCTATTTCAGAAAAAAAAATTTTGAACATTTTTTTCACCAACAATTTTGAAAAATTTTTCACCACTAAAAAATTTTTTTTGTCTTTTTTCAAATTTAAAATTTCCACGTTTCATGACATTCTAAACCTATTAAAAAAAAAAAAAAAATTGAAATCTTTTTTAGCAACATTTTTGAAAAATTTTTTACCACTAATATAGACGGAAATTTTTTTTTCTTTGTTCAAATTTAAAATTTCCATGTTTCATGGCGTTCTAAACCTGTTAAAAAAAATAGATTTTTTTTTACTATTTTTGAAAAATGTTACCACTGATACAGACTGAATTTTTTTTCTTTGTTCAAATTTAAAATTTTCACATTTTCATGGCATTCTAAATCCATTCAAACAAATTTAAACATTATTTTGATTAAAATTTTTTTTGAAAAAAAAATGTGTGCAAAAAAATTTAATAATTTTTTTTTTGCTCAAATTTAAAGTTTCCACGTTTCATGACATTCCAAACCTATTTCGGAAAAGAAAATTTGCAACATTTTTTTACCATTTTGGAAAAAAAATTACCACTAGAATAGACGGAATTTTTTTTTCCTCAAATTTAAAATTTTCACGTTTCATGGCGTTCTAAACCAATTTCAAAAAAATACCACTGTAGAATAGAAGGAAACTTTCCTTTTTGCTCAAATTTAAAATTTCCATGTGTCATGGCATTCTAAACCTATTTCCGAAGAAAAAAATTTTGAAAAATTTTTAAAAACATTTTTGAAAAATTGAAAAAAAAAATGAAATTTTTTAACCACCACTATACTTCCACTCCACTACGTGTATGTGGAATTGAAAATGTGACGGATGGCAATAATATTAGGCATATGCACCTATTATACTATTATTGAAAAATGTACAGGGTGGTCATCCCAAGAAATAATTCAGTCATGGTGGACATTTATAAACGTATTTGCCCAAGCCTTCCATAGGCACCTGTTATTTAGTATTGAACTTTTGCTGTTGGATGAGCACTCTGTATATTTTTTTGACCAAAACTTATCAGGGGTTCTTTGTAATAATAGTGATAACTATATTCCTATTATTATTTTCAATGTCACTTCGTAATTATTAATTTTTTAGAGTGACCGCCACGCACAAATAAAGAGGGAAGTTCTGTGTAAATACCTTTACCGATTTTTTAAATTCAGTATTGTGTTGGCTTATAGCAAAATACAGCGTTCAATAATAGGTACAAAAGTAACACGTGGATTCATTAATCTAAATCTGCAACCAATTTGAGCCACAGCACATATAAACATAAATTGGGTATCATTAGAAGAAAACCGGGCGTTTGAAATTGCATTATGTACTCTAAACTAGATAAAGAAATAATATTGCCGAGCTCTTATTAAAGGAGGCGAATATACTTTAGCGCTAAGGATATTATCAAATGCACTTGAGTTAATTAGTTGATTAGGTAAGAAATAGGGCAGATCTTGATGTGTTAAATAAACTTCATTTTAAGGTACGAGTTTTAATCTTCTAGCTGAATAAAATTTTGTTGTAGAACTTAAACTATTATAATTAAATACAGGATCTATTTACAGAATTACAGTAAAAAGTTTCGAAGTAAACTTAATTAAAATAAATTCGGATATCCTACAGTTGTTTTGAAGAGAGAACTTTTTTAAAGACGTTGATGTTTAGTGAGGAATACTGCTAGTAACACGATAACTTTATTTAAATCAGAGTAAATGTACTTGATTTATCGAATACACAGGGACTAATCAAATGCATAAAGTTTCATTAAAAAGTGCCTTAAAAAAATATGATTAGAAATTATGAATAATATTTCACCCTGTTTCAAAGTGAATTATTTTTTGTTTGCTTATACTTGTAATGAAACATATTCTTTACAGGATTTTGCAAACAGCAGAAAAAACTATCTATGAGAACTAAAATGAAAACTATTTGTAAAATTATTGATTTACAATATTGGCATTCCTCCGATAACCTGAATTCTGGTAATGCTAGCGATTAAAATCCTAAATTGAATTTGTCTTTCTTATTGGACAATTCTCATTCTAACACTAGTTTCCACACAGTCCCCTACTAGGCCAATCATTTAATACACTCTAGTTCGCAGAAAATCAGGTAGTTATGAATTTTTGATAGAATCAAGTTTGCAGCTTCGAAAGACTTGTGTTCGCTGCGTGGTAGGGGAAAAACCACGATATTATTTGACTTTTTTTTGTTTTTTGGGTTATAACTCGTAAATAATGGATCCCACGTAAAAAAATAATCTTAGATTTTTTCAATTACAGGACTTCAAAAACTAGATTTTCTTTCTTTCGGGCAAAACATCAAGCTTCAGAGGGTTGTCTGCAGTTTTCCTCTACATCATTCAAACGAAAGGAGCTGTCACTACCCCTCGGATTTGAACTATTCCTGCACGCATTCACCGATTGCGATACCACTTCTGCTCTTTTCTGGCACAGAAAAATTAAGATACAAGGCGTTCTTAAAAAACATCCACGTGGTTGATGTACTTACCATATTTCTGCAACCTGATGCCACCCCTGCAGAGATAAGCTCGGTTGGAAATTAGCTTCTTGTGGCTATGTATGGAGGGAGAACCGACAGCACACTACACGACCTCTGTTACGAAATCTTAGTCCGATCAGCTGCCAACACCAAGGACCACCTAGGTCGTCTGCGGCCAATTGCAGGTGCTGCTGCTCAACATTCTTATCGCACATATCACCAGGTATAGTATTCTGTAAATGGTTAATCCGCATATAATATACATTGTTTATTTATTTATAGGTGCAGATGTGGTTGGGAAGAGAAAAATAACTCACTGACTGGGGCCGGATTAAAAGCCCACAGGGATTGGTACCCGTGACATTCACCAAAGATCCAGCTTCACAAGCCTTCCTTAAACTGCTTTCATGTAAATGCCGCAAAGGGTGCAGTGGACGAGGGTGCACATGCCAAAATGCAGGCCATAAATGCTCTGCTCTTTGCAAGTTCTGTCGGTGTAAGTCACGTCAAAATGTCCCGACAATTGAGATAGAGGAGTCCGACAACGAGGAGGACATCGATAAAGCTGTACCTGATGAGATGCCTCAAGAGTCCGTTGTGATCCCTCTGAGACCATCTAACCCACTAAAACCGGAATCATCCAAACGGTGCAAATTTAAAATTTTTAAGAAACAAATGAATTATATTAAATTTTTTTAATTTTGGAAAATATAATAAATATGCATATTATGTAAATATAAATTAAGTACTAGAATAACATTATGTCATTTCTTCTACTCTCCGTTACAACTAAACAAATCTTCAGACTATATTCTGCAACATATCTGATTTAGCCAGTTATTGATATGTTATTTATAAAATATCGTGAGAAATACTCTACATGCTTTGTTTTATGCTCAATTTAATAAACAGCTACATTACACTCATAATACCTCGTGATTTTATTTGTAATATGGATTATATAGTCGATGTTTTGCTCGAAAATATATTGATCGTACAAAACTGCACTTAGTCTCTAAATGAAGGAAATTTTATCGGATTGGAAATTTTTTTTTACGTAGGATTCATTATTTCCGACCGATAACCCAAAAACTAAAAAAAGTAAAATAATATCGTGGTTTTTGCCCCACCACGCAGAGAACACAAATGTTTCGAAGTTGCAAAGTTTGTTTTATGCAGCTGATATGAATCCTAACAACATATCAAAAAATTAGAATTACCGAATTTTTTGTGAACTTTGCCTTTATATTTACTTAAGATGACTGACGTATACAGCTATGTAGAGTAAACAAGTATATACATAACCCCCTACGGCCATGACGATTCAGTTAAAATGGAAACAAGGCCTAAAATGAATTTATTTAATTATTTACCTCGGTTTTAGGCAAATTTTTCATTCAAATGGATTACATTTTCGTGAAATCTATCATTCTGTTTCTTGGAAACGTTTTTCACCTTTATTCTGGAGCTCATCAGAAAGGCACAAAGTTACTTATACGATGTTCCATGCAAAAACCAATACAATTACCAAGTTTTTTGACATTATTTGACATTGACTGAATGGAAAAACAGATTTTCACCTATGTATTACGCAGCTAGTAATGGAGCCTATATGTATATACTCTGTACATGTTTGAAAGTAAATTATTTTTTTTTGCTTATACTTATACTGAAATATATTCCGTATAGGATTTTGTAAACAGCAGAAAAAACTTTCTATGAGAACTAAAATAAAAACTGTTTGTAAAATTATTGATTTACAATCCTTGCATTCTCTCGATAACCTGAATTCTGGTTATGCTAGAAATTAAAACCCTAAATTGAATTTATCTTTCTCATTGAATAATTCTCATTCTAACACTAGTTTCCTGTTTCACAAGCACCTATGACTTACAGAGAAAAAACGATAATTCTTGGTTTTTGATCGATATTACACAAAATTTAAAAATCATTAATTTGTGTACTGAAACAGGTGGACATCTTGTGGAGCATTTGTTATTAATGTATTTCTTTTAAATTGACTACATTATTTGTTATTACAACATTTTATTCTAGAATTGAAAATAAATGATAAACACAAATAGAGGAAAAAAAACAGATAATTTATTGTGTTTTATTGATATTACAATAATTTTTAAGCGGATTTTTTTACAGCCCCTTCAATGCTCTATAAAAGGATTCAAGTATTCCGTAATTTTACAGGGCGATTATTACAGCCAGTCAAATATTAATTATTATGAAAATAATTTAGAAGCAAAAGATATTTGTTTGAATATAACGACAAGTATTGGAAAAAAAATGTTTTTCTCTCTCATTTTAAGAGAATGTAGTTCCTCAGGGAAGCATTTTTGACTAAGATAAGTTGGGTTATATGGGCCCAATATGAACTCAGGAATTATAGGTTTCCGTCCGGGAACACCCTGTATATTTACAAAAGTTTTGCAATTATGCAACCCTATTGGAGTCAGTGTTTTAAATTCTTAACCTATGACGTGAGATTCAGTAGCAAATACTCAGAAAATACTTAACTCCCAATTTTATTGCAATTTCGATGAAAGTTGCAACTGACGCATTCGCCAAATGCTCGGATAGAGTGTTTTTCAAATATTTGCTCATCTTCCACTAAACGTGGCTTGATAAAATTAATACGGAACTGCAATTGAGTAAAATATTCCATAGAAATTGTTTATACTATTCCACAGTGGGTTGAAAGGAACAATATTTGCCCAAAATTCTGAAACTTATGAAACTCGTCCAAAATCAGCTGACGATAGCTGAAAAAAGTAATGAAAATAGTGTCATCGGGAAATTGGGGCGATTCTATAGGGTGGAGTTCGAAATTAATTGAGTAAAATTCTGAAAAAAAATAATTCACAGAGAATTCAAACTAAACATAAAATAGCGATAAAATTTCTTTTGTTAAAATAGGGCGATTTTAAGGAGTTGGAAGTAAATAAAACTTAATAAATAATACAAATTCAGAAACCACAAAACTGTCTTCAAACTCATGGATTTATTCGGGTTGTGTTTTGTAAAAACGACTGGAAATATAGTACCAAAGATTAGAGAAATATAACACAACACTTTAAAATGTAATTAGGAAATTCAAATTAAAACTAAAAAATAAATTATTTACAAAACCTGAACTTAAATGACTTATTTTAGCAAATAAAATCTTTATTGTTTATCACTAATCACTTATATTTATTTTGTGAAACACATAAATCACTTTCAGACATGGATGTACTCAACTCATCAAATGAAATTGAGGTTTCCATTGATGTTAATTTACCTGGTGGTATTTCTGAAGCAGCAAGTAGTTGCAAAATTTCTATGGAAAGTTTATTTCTTGTTTTTGTATGGGGTAGTCGTAAGCTTGTTACAAAAGAATCGAACGAGACCAAAAGCAAGCGCAACAAATCATCATTAGTTACAATATATCCTGGTGTCTCCTCTTCTATAATGCCTACGGTCTTTATTACTCAAATCATGCGCCTCCTCGAACAATTTTTCTATAGGGAACATGGCATTAGTGATAGCTTCCGAACAATGAACTATTACTTTGTGCACACTAGCTGGCATATAGTACCATGATTTAATATATAAATCAAATGTATTTTTGCAAAATTTTTCAAAATCATCAGTATAAATTTTGAATCCCGATGACATTGCTTCAAAATTGTCCCAAACTGTCTGACCAAATCTACATTTAATCCTGTTATCCTGGCCGAATCCTCATAGCTTCTAAAAAAACGATGAACTGTATTGCTATCGTTCGAAGTCCCTGCTGCACATGGTTGCACTCGATCCACTATGAGATCCATCTCTTTTTGAAACTTTCTTTGGAGCTTAATTTTTTGAATACGCGATTTTCAGCATCATCACCCTTTTTAAAATGCAAGTGATAAAAGGTCGAAGAAGAGTATCCAGGCGTGTAATGTGGAAAGTCCAAACCGGTATGTAGTCACATCTTATTTTCTTCGAGTAATTAGGTCCACGTGTTCATGTCTTTTGATGTGGCTCCGCAAATGTAACGCTTTTGAGTGCAGGTGGTAGAGGTTCTTGTATTGCAAATTTTTCCATCAATCAAAGTCAGTAACTATTCATGCCATATTTTAATTTTTTTATCTTCCCTTAGGTCTAAATCAGTCATCTCTAATTTTGAAATCTGATCTTCCATATAGGAGATTTCCTCTTGACTTAATGCAGTTGTTTCTTTGGCGAACAATATTTTTATGAGCCTACAGAGCATCTCACTGACGATGGAATTGGATTTTCCCAAATATTGATATCCTTGGATGAGGCTGGATGCAATAATAGGGGAACAAAAGATAGTATAAACATATCCTTATTGGTTGCTTCTCCATCACTGCTTATACTGACTGTGACTTGTGCTCCCATCACAACCCCATTTTGATATCAAAACCAATTCAGAAATCAGTTCCAGAAGTGAAAATTCCATCACATCTTCTTGAGTTGTATGGCACGAGTTTAATTGTTGTCTTCCATGTTTTTTGAAAAGACCTTTAGTTTTCCTCCTTTTTGACTTTTGACTACTTTCCACAAAAGAAAATTTTTTGCCTGCCTCTTCTGGACGTAGGTTAATATCTGGGGGGTTTTCAGCAATTCTCGAGTTCGAGAAATCCTTATTTAGCTCTATTCCTTTTAAATATGTTCACATTTCTTTGCCTTTTTTGCAATATTGTCGAAAATAGATTACAAGCGTTGTACATGGTCTGTCGTACTTGACTTAAATGTTCTTTTGATACATTCTCTGGTGCCAGTTTCTCTTGTACCGCATTTCGGAGGTACTGAGATTTGTCATTTGATTGATTATTCAATAAAGTAGGCTGGGTTTCTATTTTGGAACACGAGCTTCAGAACCCATAAAATTATTATTATATAATTTTGTGTAATTAAAATATAGATGCATAAAAAATGATCGGCAAAAGATGCGTGTCGCTTATACTTTATTTACACTTAAATAATGGTGGTTAAAGGGAAGCCACCCTCTACTTCAAATGTAATATTTCATTAAGGGCGAATTATTGCAAATATAAACTATGCTTTTTAATTGTCAACAGTAAATAATTTTATGAAATAAATTGTGTTAGTCGTTGTAATATCAATTACTCCTAAATAGTGAGATTTTTAATCTGCATCATTATATTCAAAACGTTGTTATAGTAAAAAGTGTCGCTGAAAGCAGCCAAAAATTACAGAACATCGAAGTCCATATTTCATCAAATACATAAAAAAATGCGACAAGACTAAAATCTGCTAAAGCTAAATTTAAATGGGAATATAAAATTTAATTTAGCTGATTTTACTGCCCGGGTGCCCAATACGTCTTATCTCATGACAGGCTTCAAGTCACAAGCCACATATTATTTATTTATTGGTTTATTTAGGTACATTATTCAACGGGATAAACCCAATGGATTAATACACTTAAGATTTTTTAAATATTTTAATTATATGAACCCATTGGTAAGGTCTGAATAATTCCAAAATAATTATTACAATTTTTTAATACCTGGATTAGACAAAAATTAACTAAATTGGTGATCGTGACGTCATTATCTCCAGTAATTCTACCTGTTTTAAATTGCTGTTTAATTAAAATTATTCTATAATAAACATAGACTCTATGAATTTTTATGCATTTGCTTTCTATTAATATCAAAATAATTTACAAATAAGGCACATAATTGGGTTTTAAATTATTAAATTTTTATCAATTACAAGAATTGACAACATCGCAATAGATTCTGTGACATTGAACTATTTGAACTACTTTAATATAACCTTACATTTTAATATTTAGTTTTGTTTCTCCAATTTTTGCGTAAAAGATTGTAGCCGTTTCCGTATACAAGGGAAGGATTCGTTAAAGCCGATTCAGACAATCTGCCCTATGTAGACTTTGAGATGGTGTGTGAATTTATCAATGCGAATCAGGAATGTATTAGCGCTGAAATAAAACAAATAGCAATATCTTTTTTTCCAGTGTAAAACATAGAGAATGTTTATATCACTTTAAATACCACATTCAATGAGAAATTTTTTTTAATAACTTCCCAGGTTAACGTGGTAATTTTCTTTACAGCATGAAGAGTCTAAGTTAGCTATTAAAAAAAATTAACTCACGAATTGAGTAAAACTGTTTTTTTTCCCGAATATATGGCACTATTAATTTTATTTTGGACTGTGATCAATAGCAGGGCTAATCAGGGTTGCGTAGCAAAAATTAGAATCTTAGAATATGGAATTTTGTAGCTGTGGCACTCGAAACACTGATCTAAGGTGTCGAACTTCACAAAATTCATAAAAGTGTCAATATCTCAAAAACTAACAACTTTTTACTAATGTCATATTTTGATATTCTGGCCAATCATGAGCTGGCCTATCCGCCCTCCAAGGGATGACGTTGACTTTTGGGACACCCTGTATATTAGTATGATGATTTCTTGCACAAAATAGCCGTTTGTGGCGAGAATTAATTATGAAACATGAAACTCTAACATGTCAAGTAATGCTACACAGATAGTTATGTTGTTGGCTATTTTGTACAAGAAAACAACGGAGTGAATATTGTGGCGTTGTAAAAAGCTGTTGATTTCAAATCTGGCATAGAAAATTTCCTATGAGGTGTCTCTTTGGGGATATTGTTTATTATTTAACTGATACGTTGCTAGCTTCAAGAATTTTCGCACAACTCGCTCAATATTAATAATGTGGGTGTTATATATGGAATTCCAAACTATTGAACTATATTCTAGCTGCGATCTTACAAAACTACTGAAAAGTAACTTCAGGGTATTAATGTTGTTAAAGTCCTTCATATTACGTACGATAAAATCGAGATTCTTATAAGCTTTTTTTTAGATGTTATTGAATTAATATGAGGGACAAATGTAAATTTATGGTCAAATATTATGCCTAGATCTTTAATGGTATTCGGACGTGGAAGGATTGTGGCATCGATGTTATATTCGTATGATATTACATTATGTTCGTCCTTACGGCAGTATGACATAACAATGCATTTAGCTGCATTAAGGAGCAGTTTGTTTTCTTTGCACCAAGAGTTTAATGTTTTTAAATTGTTCTGTAGTGTGACGCAGTCTATTCTGGTTCCAATTTTTGAAAAAGTTTTAAATCATCTGCATATGCTAAGTAGTTTACGTTTAAGCCGGCCACAGTATCATTAATAAAGATTATAAACAAAAGGGGCACTAATACAGAGCCTTGTGGAACTCCAGAAGATTGAGTGAAACAAGAAGATTTGTATTCTAGGCAATGGACATACTGAGCACGTAGATATATGTATGATTGGAAGAGCATCAACATATTATAACTTAGACCTATCTTATTTAACTTCATAAGTAATAAACCATAATTCAGACTGTCGCGTCGAATGCCTTGGAAAAGTCAGTGTAGATGACGTCTACCTGACTTCTCTCATCAAGAGCTTAACAAATGAACTGAGGCCTGCAGAGTAAATGGCTCCTTATTATTGTTTTGAGATTTTAGGACATTTTTTTATATATAAATAACATTTCATAAGTAGGTACAACTAACTCACTTAAATCTTTGGGTATTTTACTTCTTGTTTTTGCTAAAGCAGATTTTTGAGCTTCCGTGTTTCTTATAACAGTAAAAGTACCTAACTTAGTGAAAAATTTAATAAAACAGAACAACACAAACATATTTTCAACACAGTACAAAGATTAGTAAAACTAGCGACAACGCCTAACGCGGATACTATTTAAATGCCACCTCAATATCAAGTACAGTCATGCTCATAAATTTCCGATTACCCTATATTAGCAGGTCACTATAAATATGTCAAATTGTTATATGAAAGCGAATTATAAACATATGATATTTGTATAGTAAAACATAACATAAGACAAAAGCTTTGAGGCCATTGAGGCAGCTGAAGATAATATTTTGCGTTAAAAAGATATTAACATTTCTTAATAAGGCAACTTTTTCACGCTCAGAATTAAAAAAATAAATTTCAATTTTTAAGTTCCACCCTACTGTACACACTGTATGTCGCTTTAATTAAACAAACATTAAAAGCAGTTAAAAAGAGTAATAGTTCAATTGTTATTATGAATGTCAGACACGAAATTGTACTGAGTAATTATTTTGTCGGAATTATTACTTTAGTGGTATCATAGCAGAACAACTTTTAACTGAGTTCAGGTTGTGGTATTATCCACCATTAATTTAAACCCAGGTGAATTTGTAGTTTTCGCTTTCTAACAACAGCTTAACTCAGCCAGCCCCACGTTGAGCTAACCTTACTGCTTATTACTCCAGGAACCGCTGATAGATGAGCGTTTCCTCGCGGGAAATGTGTTTATTCGACCAATTGAAAAATTACTTTCTGTCTTTAACTAATGTTCCTAAATACAGTTTTGGTAGGCTGTTAATATTTTTACCTCGATAGACAATGATTAATATTTTGTTGGATGAAGTCATTATTCATCAACTTCGGGGATTTTCAAATTAGAAATATTGACCAGTTTGAGCGATAAAGCAACGATTCTCAACAAGTCTAACTCTGCTCATTGCGAAATAGTACAGTCAATAGGCATTTGACTCTGAATAATTCCTACAAGAATTTTTTATTCTTTATTTCGTAGGCGAGGTGGCCGCAATAATTAGATTGAATTTATTTCTAGCCGATATTTTTCATAGTAAAGCTAAGTCCAACGGCATATCTGGATATTTCAGAAACATAAAGCAATTAAAAATCTGTCTCTATAAACTAACCAACTCCTCTTTGTCATGCCCATCTTCATTAAACATTTCAAATTCACCTCCTATTCTTAATAAGTAATGATAATACCTAATTCAATAGTGATTTATAAAAACCGCTGCCTAAGGAATCACTACTTCCACATCCAGATTTTTCATCCAAGTCATTTTAACGGAAACATCTTGACTATATTTGCACTCTAGTATGTGGAAATTATTGATCATAGAATTTTAATAATATTTGGGGCAGACGTCTTAGAAAAATTTGAGACGTTGGTTTTTACCATATACGTTGAAAAATATTAGAAAGAAATTTGAGGCCTTGATTTCTAGTATATACACCAAATCTCAAGTTTCTATACTCTTATAAGCTTGCTTAACTTATTTCTCCCTATTTACCTCTACTTATCCCCCACTACTTCAACGGAATCATGTCAAAATATAATCTAGTTTCATATGTCAAAATATAATCTAGATTCATATCAAATGAAAATCTCAATTTAATTCTATCAACCCCTTTAGTGGTGGGGGGATGGATATGGGGGGTGGGGGGTGAAAAATATTATTAAATAATCTAAGGCCTTCGCTTCCAGTATGTACACCAAATCCCAAGGAGATTGAAAAATATTAATAAAAAATCTGAGGCCCTGGCTTCTAGTACATACACCGAATTTCAAGTTTCTGTACCCTTACTAGCTTGCTTTACTTCTTTTCCCCTATTTACTCTTATTTAACCCCCAACCCGTCAACTGAAACATCTCAAAATATAATCTGGTTCCAGATGCCGTTATAATACATACGTTTAAGTTATAGTAGGGGAGCCCACGATGCTAATTGGGGATTTACTCGAGCGTCGTAGGGAACTATTTGATTTTGAAGATTAGATGGTAGAAAGAAAAAAAGGTAATATGATGTATACCCTTTCACCGGTGGGGGAAGCGTCTAAAGGCTTTCAAAAATGTATAAAAAAAACAATTACATGGAAATACTCGAGCGCGTCAGATATTGATAGTGTATATGCCCCACGTGTCTCCGAAGACGGAGGTATGTTAATCTGCCGGTTTGCATGGTGGGGGCAGCCGTACGGAAGTGTTAAAAATGGAAAAAATGATAATTTATTGGAGCGCGTCAGATATTCAGAGCGGAGGTTAAGTGAACCCGAACGAAGCTCCCATTCAAAAGACTGACGATTCGGATGTTACGCAAGCTCGTGGCGGCTTTTTGAAAATGCAAAGAAAAATCGCCATTTTGAAATACTCGAGCGCGTCAAATTTTCATACAGATGGTTTAGCTTGATGTCTTCATCGTGCTGATCAATAATCTGACGATTATTTGGTGGTATTTCCTTAATCTGACGGTTTGAAAAAAAATTATTTTTATGATTTTTTTTTAAACCACCGAATGTGACAAATAAAATGCACGGAAAATAGCATGCAAATAAAAAAAATACAAATTTTATTGAAATTTGTAAAGAAAGTTTTTTATTTTATTTTCTGCACACGTAAATCTATTTATTTTAATTATAATACATATAAACACATATATTATATGTATAATATATACTTTCGGTAATTTCTTTCTCTGATAAAATTACAAATGATAAATAAATAACAGGTAAAAAAAATATGGCCGAGGTTAATAAATAACGATATTTTTAAACTTTTTGATAATTTTATTGATTGGTAATAACTTTACAGAATTCACAAAAAATTAATAAAACGAAATAAACATGTTAATTTTTTTTTATCTTCATCCGTGGAATTATCATCATACAGCAAGTCTGGTTCGATTTGATCGTCAATTTCATTCACAGCTTGCATATCTGTAACAAGAAATCGTTATAATACTTGACAATATATTTTTTATTCAATGAAAAGCGTGTTATTAAAGTATTGAAATGTAAATGTACCTGAATCTGGAGTATCCCCTAGAATATCTGGTGTTATGACTACATCTTCATATACTTCTGGTAATTGATCACCAATGGCGTGATGGCTGGCATGTGGGGACGGTGCGAGAGAGTGAGAGACAGAGAAAGAGTGAAAGGGAGAGAGATGCGCGGAGTGGGGAATACGTGCTTCACTGCGGTGCACGCGCTAAACTTTATTGACGATTTTTGTTACTTTGGCTTGTGGAAACCGGCAGATTATATTTTTCCCATTATCCTTGAATTATTTCCTTCAAAACAAAAAAAATTCGACCGCGCTCGAGAATGTCGAGGTGACGTTTTTTTTTGCAAGTTTGTGACCCTCCCACTCCCTTGCGTCACGCTGAAATCGTCAGATTATTGAAACGCACATTTTTCAGCATGTAATTAACCTATCACACCTTAATCTGACGCGCTCAAGTATTTCCAACTATGAATTTTTTTTTACTATTCTGATCGGCTGCCCTACACGCGCGGCCCTATATAGATGGCTTAGATATGGTGGAGGTACTCAACAGGGTGCAAGGTATTCCCTGTATGTTAATCTGCCGCGCTTGAGTAAATCCCAAAATCCTCTATTGGGCTCCCCTACTATTAATATCTCAATTTTATTTTATCAACTCCTTTAATAATGGAGTAACCGCCGTTGCAACCCGTGAAGAGCAGGAGCTACGAGTAAGACGAGCAATTAATCGCATAACGGCCCAGCAATTGGCAAACGTTCTTTGAGAAACAGCTATGCGAGTTCAGCAGTGCATTGGACAGTATTTTGAACAACTATTGTAATGTTTTGTGTTAATTTTTTGTATTCCAAAAGAACCTTATGTGTAACAAAGTAATTAGAATAAAATTGTATTTTCTTATTGTTATGCATTACACCCCCCTGTGATACGCCTATGCCTAATAGTGACAGAAAACTTGTAGAAAGACATAGAGTTTTCTAGAGTGTGGTAGGGGAAGATTCTCGATTGCATTCTGGATGACTCTGGAGGCAATATCAGAGTATATAAAGCGCGATTACCGGTGGAAGAGAAGAAGTTTTAGGAAAGTGAAGTTGGTAGCGAAAAAAGTGAGGTTAAATATCAAGTAAACAAAGTGTAAAGGTTATTTTGAAGTATTGTATAGTCAGTAAATTATTAAATAAATTGTTAGTGGTTCACCCCTTGTTAAAAGCATTTAGGACCCACAGATTCATACAGGGTGTTTCCTAAAAGGGTGGGAACTAGTAACATTATTTTCTTTTAGCTGTAATTTTGTTTGCATTTATCGCACATTTTAATACCACATATGAATAACTTCCTTATTAATAGTATTAATAAACAATACCAAGGTATCGATATGGTTCCATTTGAAAAAAATGAGTTTTGCCCCAAGAACCATTTTGGTGAATTTTATTTACTCATAAATCACGTAATTTTGTGTTTGATTTTTGTAGCCTTACACGGGCCATTTAGAATAAATCGGAACCGTCATGGCACATTTAAATGGAAAACTAAAAATTATATTATTGAAAAAAATTGATGTTTGAAATGTTTGGCATCGCTGAATTCAGAAAATTATGCAGAATTAAAAAATTTAATAATATATAGGGTGTTCCATTTAAAAATCGAAAGTTAGTGTCACTTCCGGCGAAACCGTGTGAAAAGTGAAAGTGAGAAAAAAATCAGTTGTATGTCAAAAAGTACCGCTTATTATGTATGTAGTATGTCCTAAATTTTAATCAATTATCTTCAAAAGTAAAGGAGAAAAGGGGGTATACCATGAACCTGTAACACCCGGTGTATAATCCAGTCAACCTCTAACTTGAGTACTAGTGAATAGATTTTGATGAAACCTTGTGAATGTGTTTGTAAGGACGATAATAAAAAAGTTGAAAAAAAGATTTGAGTAGGAAATAATCGGAAGGGGAAGAAAACACCCCTTTTATCAGGGGTTCCGTATCTTGTAGAATCAAGTAAAAAATGGAACAAATAAACAATATATTTACCTTTTTTGGCCCAAAATTAGATGTTTGTACTCTTGTGAATGTTTTCGAGAAATGGTTATTTTTCGAGATGGCCAATCGAAAATTCCTAAAAGTGGGGGAGGGGACACGTAAAAGTTGAAATAAAAAATTGAAAAGAGTCAGGCGAATGTATTATCGAAATACGAGACATATTTTATTTGCAGCTTTTCTGTAAAGTGCGTTTCACCGAGTTCATCAGGGAAAACACGAAAAACTTTCCCTTTCTTTGAAATTCTAGCGCTTAAAAAATAAGTTGTTTAAAAATTTTAAAGAATTCAGTCATGTGCACCGAGGCCCTCTAAACATTTTTTGTCTCTTGGAATTTTTTTGTAACTTGTAATTTACCGAGTTACAGTTTTTCACGATAAATAATGTACTATATTTGCACATTAATTAAAATATACATGAAAATTCGAAAGATGAAGTCCATGTATATTCATTATTATAAAAAATATGAAACCTATATAGCTAAACCATTTTTAAAGGTTCAATATAATTTTTACATTGAAAACGCGAAAATAATGTAGTACATTATTTATCGTGAAAAATTGCCTGTAACTCGGAAAATTAGCAAGTTACAAAAAATTCCAAGAAACGAAAACTGTCTTGAAGGCCTGAATGCATACGTCTGAATTTTTTGAAATTGTTAAATGACGTATTTTTTAAACGCTACAATTTCAAAGATAGGGGTAGTTTTTCATGTTTTCCCGGAAAAACTCGGTTAAAATGCACTTTACAGAAAAGTTGCAAATTAAAAAAGTCTTGTATTTCGATATTACATTCACCTGATTTTTTTTTTCAGTGTTCTTTTTCAACTTTTACGTTTCCACTCCCCCACTTTTGGGAATTTTCGAGTGGCCATATCTCAAAAAATAAACTTCTCTCAAAAAATTTCACAAGAGTAACAACAACTTATTTTGGGCCAAAAAAGGTAAACATATTTTTCTTTATTTTGACCTGATTCTACAAGTTATGGAATCTGTGATAAAAGGGGTGTTTTCTACCCTTTCCGATCATTTCTTAATCCAATCTTATTTTCAGTTTCTTTACTAACGTCATTACAAACACATTGCACAAGGTCTCATCAAAATATATTCACTAGCACCAGCGTCGGACTGGGACCCAGAGGGCCTACCGGGCAAATTGCTTTGAGGGCAACATATCAAATTTTTTAATACATTTTAACTTCCACATTCACGGAGCGGATTGGAAGTATAGTAATCGGAAAAAAATTTCAAAGAGTCAAGGCCTCAGATTTTTTATATTTCTCAACTTCTCCCACCACACCCCCTCCATTATTAAAGGGGTTGATAAAATAAAATTGAGACATTCGCGTGAAATTTGGAACACATATGTATTATAGCCACATCTGTAATTAGACTATATTTTGTGATGATTTCGGTGAAGAGTTCGGGGATAAGTAGGTGCAAATAGGGGAAAATAAGTAAAGCAAGCTGTTAAGAATACAGAAACTTGGATTTGGTGTAAACACTAGAAGCCAAAGCCTCATATTTCTTTATAACATTCTTCAAGCCCTCTGTCCCCCCATGCAATCTATTATTAAAGGTGCTGATAAAATTAAATTGAGACATTCACTTGAAATTTGGTACGCGTATGTATTGTAACCGCATATGGAACTATTTTGAGATGATTCCGCTGAAGGGATGGGGGGTAAGTAGAGGTAAATGGGAAAATATGAGCAAAGCAAGCTGGTAAGAGTACAGAAACATGAGATTTGGTGTATATAGGTACTAAGAGGCAGGGTCGCAGATTTCCTTATCATATTTTTCAAACTCCCCGCCTCCTCCACTCCATTATTAGAGGGGTTGATAAAATAAAATTGAGATATTCACTTGAAATTTGGTATACGTATGTATTATAATATCTGATGAGATGAAGGAGTGGTGGGGGGTTGGTTGTAAACTGGGGAAAATGAGTAGAGTTGGTTAATAAGACTCCAGAAACTTCATTTTTGGGGTATAAGTTAAGAACCAACGCCTTAAATTTGTTTATGACATCTGCCTTAAGTATTATAAAAATTCTATGATTAGTTATTTCCACATAATTAGGATGTTTTCCTTTAAAGGGACTTGGATCGAAAATCTGGCTGTGGAAGTAGTGATTCCTTAGGCAGCGGTTTTTACATACCTATCCTCTAAGTACATTTTTTATTTAGGTATCCCCTAAGAGAAAAAATAGATAGTTCTCTATTATTTATTTAAAAATAAATACATTCCTGTTAGGTACATAACATTATCAAAATAAAATATATCCAATAATAAATAACAAAATATAAAGTATGAATTATTAATTTAGAGTGGGTAACAAAAACGTAAATCTAGATTCTAATTTGCAAGAACGCAGCTTAAAAAATAAAAATGTTATGCCTTTCGCTTATTAGCGGAAATCTAGGTTTTTTTAATGTAATAATTCACAGTCATGCTTTGCAAAAATTGGTTACTCTTCTTTGCAAAAAGGTTAGTTAGATCTTGAATATTACAAAAATGTTTTGTGGGTCAATTTTAGTTGAAAATTGCGAACTTCCCGGTAAATCAAAGTTGTGCTTGTTTTCTCTCGATGGGATAAATAAATAGGATTGTGCAAAAGCTATTGCATCGACAGCACCCATCTTTTGCACACTTATAAAACGCTATAAACACACTTATTTAAGAAAGATTTATAAAAAATATAACAACAAATTAAAAAGTTATGTTAATACCGATAGTTTTTCCAGTATTTTATGAAAATTGATTGTCCACTCTAATTGTTGATGAAAAACGATGACGCAAATGACATTTCTTACTCATGAAATGAGACGCTTCTGCAACTACCTCCCCCATAGCCGTTTTTCAAAAATCTACTAATTCAACTAAAATTTTGTCGCTTTTCCTTCATTTGCCTGGCCTACTAAGCATTTGAGATTGAGCACAGGTGTTTAATGTTTATTCCGCTAGCCAGGGCTCGGGGTAAAGATAAAATATATCAATCAAAACCCGCGCCACCGCCGCTCCTTCACTTGTCCAAGAAGGTTGAAATTGCTACTAAACGTAAACACCGTATTTTCCGATACTGTCACGTCTTTCTAGTTTCGAATTTCGAAATTAAACTGATTTTGTTGGCGCTTTGAGATTGGGATTTGCGAGTGTTCAAACGTCACATGGGGCAAGGCAGTCACATTTTGGGTCTATCGGGGGGGGCCACATTTTTGGTCTTTAGAGGGGCCTACCGGGCATTTGCCCGGTTGCCCGGCGCCCCAGTCCGATACTGACTAGCACTAAAGTTAGAGATTTCAGTCATTTAAGCCCTCCGTTGACTGGGCTAATAATAGTGGAAATTCGTAAAGACATTTATGCAAGCCTTTCATATTTGACTTTTTTTTAAATTTAATATTGAACTTTTGCTGTCGGATGACCACTATGTATATTTCCTTGAACCAAAAATTATCAGGCTTTCTTGGCAATAATAGTGTTAACTACATTCCGATTATTATTCTCATGTGTCGTTTCGTAATTAATAATTTTTTTAAAGCGACCACCCTGTATGAATAAGGAGGGAAATTCTGTGTAAATACCTTTACCGATTTTTTTTTAATAAAATCTTTGTTTTTTTATATACTTGTAATTTTTTTATATAATAATGGTAAGTATTTAATTACAGTGCTTTCTAATGAAAGGTGATATTAAGGTGATTAAGTTTTAAGAAAGCATCTGGAAGCCAAAACTATGTATTAAAAATATACTATATGTATTTAATTAACTTATTAGTGAAATACTTCTCTGCAAATATACACGTGCTATTAAATTTTTTCAGTAGTTTTTACTTAAGTTAACTTGTCTAATAGTAACATAATTCGTATCGTGTAAATTGGCAAACATTAAATCCCGCGAGCTTAAGCCCTCGGAATCTAATCAAATAATAAACTGCCAATTTACACTCTCTATATTACAAGGCAACTACGCTTTCGAAAAAAATGTATCTATAAAATTCTAAGGAATAATGATATTATAGTATACCGGGTGAGTCACGAATTGCGCTCGCCCCGATATTTCCTAAAATATTTGGAATAGAAAATTGAAATTTGGAGGCCTTATTACACGACGAAAATGCCATCTACTCAATAAAAAATCAAGTTTGGTGCACATCCGGTTTGACCGGAAATGCCCACAACTTTCGATTTTTAAACGGAACACCCTATATATTTTTACATTTTTGGAATCTAGAGGAAATATTGAATACAATCCATTCATTTTGGTCACTTTTTGATAAACATTAAAAAATTTATTAAAAAATCTACTTCTGAATCCAGAGTGCTGTGGTGCCCAAAATATATTTTAGTTTGTGTGCTACGTTACTATAAAAATAAAAAGAGCAATATGATTGCATTACTTAATTCTCTAGAGGCGTTTAAAATATTTAAATGTGATTTTTACCCACTAACTCGGTTTTTTTAAATGGGAATTTAATCGTTCACCAACATTTTTAAATACCTCATTTTCATACGAATCTAGTGATACCAAAATTTTGAAAATCCGCTCAGAAATATTTGAGATTTCAGCTAAAATACAATGCAACCAAGCTTTTAGAAACATGTGGCTAATAGATAATAGATTAGTGGGCTTTGGAAACTAAAATGGCACATTTCTGTGTAAATCTGGTAACCTAATACCATTGGAAAAATCATAGTAGCCATTGAATGTAATAAAACAATATCAGCTGTCAGACAGATACAAAATAAAGCGTTGCGGAAATCTCTTTGAGTAAAAATTAAAGAAAATGAATAATTTTAGTAGAAATGAAAAGGTCGATATGCTACTGATATATGGAGAGCGTCTCAAAAATTTAACTGCAGCAGCAGAACTGTATCAGCAACGATAGCCCAACAGACGTCATCCAAGTAGACACTTGTTTGCCAGAGTGGAACAAGAATTAAGAAACGAACCCAATTTTCTCTCCAAATTTCAATTTTTTATTCCAAATATTTTAGGAAATATCGGGGCGAGCGCAATTCGTGACTCACCCGGTATATGATCTCAATTGGGACGGCATAAAATCGAAAACTCGGAATAAAGTCGGCGTCTTCTTTCTGGGACATAGGTGGCGGCGGTAGAAATGTAAAAATGCTTTAAGTACTAAACATTTATTTTTCAGTAGTTAAGGAAAGGGATTGCTATAATACCTTTATTCAATAGAAGTGGTTAATGAAAAAATATGTTTATCACATTTGATAAGTCACATAAATGATATACTAAGGCTACGTCTATGGTCTAGTGATCGTGTGCTTGAAAAATATTTTCAATGTCATATTCCTTTTTTAAATTTTGCTTTCCAATCGGTTCTAGTAGTATTTTTCTGTTTTTTTGATATTTCCAAGCCTTTACCTTTCATAAATTCAATGATGTCGTATTTTTTTGTGTTGGCGTGGTATTGAATTTTGGTATGTTGCCGCGAATGGTATGACGCATTGTCCATAACAATTACAGAACTTGGTGGGGCATTTGGTAACAGCTGTTCCTTTGCCCACATAATTCGGCTGTCATATTCTTGTGGTAGTCGGCAGAGGATTGCTTGATATTGTTAGCAGACAACAACAACGCATTTGGAATAAAACCGTTTTTACTTCCAGCATGTAGAATTATAATTATTTTTCACCTAGAACATGGAGCATTTAAATTACCCTTTTTGGTGTTATCTACCCAACCACATTGAATTACATCATGGGTTTCGTCAAGATAAATTATGTCTCTATTTGCATCTCGGTATTCTTTTATTTTACGCAGGTACTCGTGTCGATGATCAACGATGCGTGCTGATTCGATAACTATCATTCGTTTGTTCAATTTTTTGTACCTAAAACCACAATCGAGCAAAACGTTTCGCAAAGTATCTATCTAATGATTTATAGTTATAATCTGGATAGTCGCGTAACTTAGTCCTAATCAGTTCTAATGTGGGCATCATCTCTTCACTATAAAAGTCATACACAAATCGACGGATGACATTTTTGGATGCGTTATTAAAGCTTTTTAAGTTTTTGTCCAGCTCTTTTCCGTTTAATAGAATGATCAGCTACATCCCCGGCTCTAATAACCCTGTAAATTGTAGTGCGGCTAAATTTGGTTAATTCACAAATCCTCTACACAATTTGATTATATGAAGATTCAATTTTTTAAACACGAGTAAATATTCAAAATAACCCTTTGAGTTTGAAGGTGTAAGTCTTTGTTTTCAAATTCCGCTTGTATAGGCTTTGTATCAAAATCATCCGTCTCGTCGTCACTACTATCAAAAGGCCTCCAGAATACCATTTTAAGCAATTAATTGCAAAAAATCACTCAAACACAGTAACAAAACTAATAATTTGTTTAAATATTCAATAGAATTAAGTAGTTTATAACGCTGCCTGGCTGTACTGCACTGCCTCGTACAGATCATATGATACAAATAGTTCATAGGTACTTTTTGTTTTATATAACAACATATGGCATGCAAAAACTCTGAGCAAGGTTGGTGTTGACAAATCAAATTTGCTAATCCCACCTATATTTCTATGTGAATGGCGGATCAAGTCCACGTGGACTGTAGACGAGAAGTGGTATAAATCTGTAAAACTCTGTGATCTCTCATTCAATGTGAAGCGATACATTGACAGCACCCCGTAAGATCCTCTAGTTCCGTTCTGTTCCAATTGAGTTTATAAATAGTATACATACGATTAATTATCTATATGAAAATAGGGTAAATAGGGTATTCAGCAATTTTTGATCAATTTCAAGGTAACAAAACGGTAGGTTCACATTTCTATACTTGGTTATAAATCCGCACTGATCTGCGTCTACGTAAATACCGATTTAAGTATATCTCTGTATTTTTGTAATGACTGAAAATATAAAGCGAACAACAAAGGAATGTTTTCATCTTTGTGAAACTCTATATGAGTACACAAACGCACGTTTCTTTTTAAAATATATACTTATCTATAAAGTAGTATTTTCTGAACGAATGTTTGATTCCATAATGATATAAAGAAATAGTAAGCTTATGTGTGAGTGTAGAGCTTATCATGTGTAAAAACGTATATGCATGTTTCTTTCTTATGGTAATATTTTATCCGTTATGTAGACTAAGCCCCAACCAATACTCCTTTAGTGAAGGAACTGAGCTCAATCCATCAATAAGGATCCGGAGCATCTGACAATTCTTAGCCTCGGATTTTTACTGGATTGTCGAAAAATCGACGCTAGATCAACCAAGCTATGTTTCTTCGAACGTTTGTGGAATTCGTTTTAGTTTCAGATGTGTTGTAATATTTCCTTTGATAAAGGTCTGACGTTTATAATATTCACTTCGGTGATTTGAATATCATTACTTTTTGCTTTGTCAGTAAAATATTAGGCAGCCTAATATAGATCTGAAATATATTGGATTCAGATATATTTTTTAATTTCTTTAATTTAGCTCTTATTTTCTAACATAAGGAGATATTTAGGTTATTAGAAGAATATTAAAATTAGGGATCAGTTAAATAAAATTGAATAGAATAGAATATATAATGTTTACTGCAGAAATATGTACATATAAATGTAAAAGTGATAGAAAAATTGTATGCATGTATAAATAAATAAACATGGCAATAAACATGATGGACTCACAAGCATTTTCATGCTTCATCGTGATTATGAAAAAAAAAACTAACTAATATACCTTAAGATTATACAGTAATAATTTGAATTATAGGCATATAAAAGACATAATTCTGTTAGACAATATAAAAGAAATTGTTAGCAGTAAATATTTATATATCTTCTAAGATTAACTAAATACATCAATTGAAAATCAATAAGAATACACATTTTTGGATAGCTTGCTTTGTCGTACTTAATTGTCAATCAAGGCATGCATGTTTTTCCTTAATGTACCTTTAATATACTCACTCAATTTCTATTTAAATGGGTGTATAGATTCTATTAATATCAAGTCTGAGTATAAAGAATTATAAAATTTTGGTTTTCTGACCTAAATCCTTTTTCATAAAAGGTAATTGGTAAGTATTTTCCCTTTGTCTGTGTCTGTGTACCGTACATATGATTTTTTTTTAAATAATTTTTATTATTTTGTTGTTTAATACTGCGTGACAATAAGAAAACTGTCTAATATCCTATACACTGGATTCCTGAAATATTGCATCACTTGAGTAAATCTGTTTTTTTAAAAGCTTTTGTTTAACTTGCAATGCTAGTGTGTTAGTTTTTTCAGGTCAAATCTTGCAAGCTGGATTAGAACCACTTCGTCTTATCCTATGGAGTTGAAACTTTACACGTTGATTCAGTTTCGATGACAATGCCTTTTCGTGAGAGGCACGACTTGACTCTACACCCAGGATATACAGTGTGGTCGATTAAGTGTGCAACAAATGGATTTTTTTCTTAGTTGCACAACCAAAGTTTAAATACCGCCAAAAGTTATTGCATGTCCGATAACCATATCACGTGCTCTTCGTTCAAGAGTAAAGTGCGCTTATGTCGAAAAAAAAATATTGGAAAAATGTTTTTAAGAAGAAGCTTTTATTTAAAAAAACTGTACCAAAAAATAAAAAATATATTTTTAAAATGTATACACCTGGAAACTAAAAAAAATTTGTACTTTTTGGTACAGTTATTTTAAATAAAAGCGTTTTCTTAAAAATATTTTTTTGTGTATATATTTTTTAATTGTTTTAGGTATTTTTTTTGTATAATTTCTAATTTTTGACGGTGAGCTGTTGAAGCGCTACCCCAAGCCAATATACCATGGATCTGGTGAAATTATACTAATGAATATTATAACAATTTTAGTTCATTGATATCTAAAAATTACGGTATATTTATCTTCTCAATTGTTGCTTTCGTCTTTTTGCCAAAAAAGATTTAAGAAAATGTGAATATGTCAAATACACTTTGAGGTATTATCTCAAACATCAGTTTGCTAAAATTGTTATTTGTACAAGGTAAGTCAAAATCTCAGAACACGGTTTGTTGGCAAGTATATTTCCATAATCTGCGAGAGCCAGGTAGCTTAAGTATACAGGGTGCGCCAAAGTTCTGAATTTGGTCGATTACGGCTCTATTTGAAATGGTGGAAATATATTGTTTATAGATTATTTTCTTGATTTTCAATTCTGAATAACCAGAAAATATGTACAATTATACAGGGTATTCCGTTTTCGTTGTCTGGGCAACAACTTCGTTATTTTAAATGGAACACCCTATATTTTTTTCCTTTATCGAGTTACCCATCTAATTATATTCATAACTCTATTAAGGTGGTAGGTACTTAAACTGAACCGTTTACGATATAAAAGAGATTTATTGACAAAAATTGAGGTTTGCGGATAAGTTTTTGAGTACCTCTGATTTCATAGACAAGAGAGTTATCAAAATTCTGCTTATACTGTTATGTTGGGCATATTAAGGGCTAGTAGGGTAGAAACGTTATTAACATTAATCTTATACAGAGTGCTGAAAAAATAGAGTTTATTTTTTTGCTAATAAAAAGGGCCGTAATTCAATTTTTTCAAATGGGACGTACTATTTTCAGTTCTGTCATCTAATGAAGTATTAAATTATCTTTCCACTGATATATCATAGTAGGTATTTATCTTTAAGGGTTGCATAGATATTAAGGTTAAATATCTGTCTGACTGAAATTCACATAATTTTACATCACATTACATCACATAAATGAACTTTGACAGTATGACTTGTTGTTTGTCGTGCAAACTCAACTTTTACGAGCTGGCACGACAATCTTCAAAGCATACTGCTCATGGTGGCTCATGTAGACAGAGAGGTGATACATCCGTTGATGCCACGTGTTGAGTTTGTTCGCTCCGCGTCGAGGCGATGGTGTGGACCAAGATTAGTAAACATGAGTGAGGTAGCCTACTAACTTTTCAAGGTCGAATCAAGACGCCATATTGCGCATCATAGTGCCTGCCCTGTGTTTGAACAAAGTTTTTCTGTATGATTTCATATTGAAAAGGTGTAATTTATGTAACATTCCCGTGTTTTTCTTTTCGACCTAAGTTTTAGTGTTCTATATTACTCGTATTCAAAATGAAATCATACAGAAAAACTTTGTTCAAACACAGGGCAGGCACAATGACGCGCAATATGGCATCTTGACTCGCCCTTAAAAAGTCAATAGGCAACCTCCCACTTTACTAATCTGGTGTGTGGACACTGTTATGAACTTGACATCGCTGCAAATTATATCTATCGTTGTTTATCTTAAATCCATCGCATTCATTCACGTTGTAACCCGCTATGTAATTCTTGGTTTGAGTGGAACGTATTAGGTATTTGCACATTCTAGCTTGTCGTTAGTTTATGTTTGTCTATCGATTTGTCCAGTGAAGAAGTGTTTCAAAATAAATATGAATTATTCGCGGGAAGAAATGGTTGACATGATTTTTATTCTGGGGGAGTGCTCAAGGAACAGCCTCTTAGCATCCCGAGTCTATAAAACCACATATCCTGAAAGGAGACACCCTTTAGAACCTGCATTTAGTAATCTTAGAGACAGATTTATCGAAACTGGTGGTGCAGTACAAACCTCATGAATTAAGTTCCAGCAAGAAAAATGACTGTCAATGGACACAATTTTCATTATTATTCAGATGTCAATCCTCATTTATTAAAAACAGTTTCCCAACAGAGGTGGTCATTAAATGTATGGGGTGCTGTAGTAGGGCCGATTGTTATTGGACCTCATTTCTTTAATGGACCCTTAAATGGAAGAATATATCACGATTTTTTGGAAAATGAATTGCCGGTTCTCCTAGAAAACGTTCCTCTTGATATACGGCAAAAAGTGTGGTTTCAACAAGATGGAGCTCCGCCTCATTTTGCAGCAAATGCCAGAGAATGGTTAGATCGCAACTTCAATGATATGTGGATAGGGCGTGGCGCAGCAATAGCATGGCCTGCAAGGTCGCCCGATCTGACAGGTATGGACTTTTTTTTACGGGGCTATGTAAAGGATATAGTTTATCGCGACACTTCTACCACTGTTGATGACATGAAAAATAGGATCAGACGTGCCTTTGCATCCATTACTCCGCAGATGCTGCAAGAAATGCGTCATTCATTTAGGAAGAGGACTCAGATGTGTCTCGATCGAAATGGTGAACATTTTGAACATTTGTTAAAATAATTGTTTTTTTATTATGAGTAAATTCTTTATTACATACGTGCTGGTATTAAATTCAATTCTTTGTCCAACAATTCTAAGTAAAAAAATAATATTTCAGAAGGCTAATAATTAATTATGGAAAACTGCTTGTACTACTACACAATTAGTCTGATTCAGACAATTAACCTTAATATCTATGCAACTTTTAAAGATAAATACCTACTATGATATATCAATGGAAAGATAATTTAACACTTCATTAGATGACAGAACTGAAAATAGTACGTCCCATTTGAAAAAATTGAATTACGGCCTTTTTTATTAGCGAAAAAATAAACTCAATTTTTTCAGCACTCTGTATAAGATTAATGTTAATAATGTTTCTGCCCTACTAGCCCTTAATATGCCCAACATAGCGGTATAAGCAGAATTTTGAAAACTCTCTTGTCTATGAAATCAGAGGTACTCAAAAACTTGTCAGTAAACCTCACTTTTTGTCAAAAAATCTCTTTTATATCGTAAACGGTTAATTTTAAGTACCTACCACCTTAATAGATTTATGAATATAATTAGATGAGTAACTCGATAAAGGAAAAAAATATAGGATGTTCCATTTAAAATAACGAAGTTGTTGCCCGGACAACGAAAACGGAATACCCTGTATAATTGTACATATTTTCTGGTTATTCAGAATTGAAAATCAAGAAAATAATCTATAGACAATATATTTCCACCATTTCATATAGAGCCGTAATCGACCAAATTCAGAACTTTGGCGCACCCTGTATATACGGGTTATTCATGGAAAGCGATTATTAGACGTTTTTTGGGATCTGCTCAGTTTAGAACTTTGAAAATTTCAGTTTCTGGGGATCTGCTCAGTTTAGAACTTTGAAAATTAGTCTGAGAGTTTCTGGAAATGGCGGATCCAACGAAAATATTTTCATGTATGTACTACTTCCACATACATCGAATGTAGCACCTAACTTTGTTGTTTTAAATGAAATGTCCTATATTTTCGAGATAATTAATATTTCTGGAGATTATTGTCGGTTCCTATCCTTCAGAATAAAAAATCAATATCTTCTGTCATGTGGGCGATTTAGAGACTTTCTTATCAAACACATACAAGTATCCTATAATCCAACTAAAAATTGTCTTATATTTTCACAATATCATACATGGTATATTATTTTCACAGTCGAACATTGTTTTCGTTCAAAGATTAAAAGTCAATTATTTGAAATGGAACCCCCTGTATATTTTCACATAATTTAATAGAGTATTAAATTTTGCCTCATTTGATGTTGGCATTCTCTATACCCATCCCTCTTTGTCTTCTGTTATGGACTAATTTTTGTAAAATGTACATGCAAAGTCAGCAATGTAGTGATCAATACAAATCATACAATAAACGAGAAAGATAATGTAGATAATTGATGTTTATTTGTTTATTATCAAGATAATATCAAAAACAAGAGATCATTTTATATTAGATTTATAACAAATACTTTGGAATAAAGAGTGACTGCAAAAAAGGCCTAAAATTCACCTATTTTTGCATAGTAGATAGCGGGCTAAGAGAAAGAGCAAAATAAATCCTATAGGGCTCAAATTAAAGTTTGTGACAAATTTTAAGGTGAGCATAGTAGTGGGTAAATAACAGCGCTGCTGGAGCAATCATTTGTGATGAGTGATGAAGGTCAAAACGATCATTCGTGATGAGTGATGAAGGTCAAAGCGATCATTCGTGATGAGTGATGAAGGTCAAAGCGATCATTCGTGATCAGGATTTCCGCGAATTTTCGTGCAGGTGTGGGAGGTATCAAATTACATTTCCTGGAATTTGCGTGCAGGTCTGCGAGGTATCAAATTACATTTCCTGGAATTTTAACGAGCAAGTCTCGACAAGTCTAGAATGCAGGTGTGTGTCAAATTACATATCCTGGAATTTTAATGCACGCGTGTAGAGGTTATTTGAAGGTCACCGATAAGTTTCGACAAGTCTAGAATGTACGTGTATTTCAAATTTCATTTCCTGGAATTTTAGAATTACATAACTGAGCTACTGGTATACATGGTAATAAACATTTAAAGGAACACCCTGCATATGACCACATCATTTTCCATAGTCCCTGTATATGAACACGAGAATATGTATGTACTATTAAGATAGCAAAATGCAAAATGTCGTATATCGAATATAGTAATTACCGCACAAGACTGCATGTACTAATAAGACAGCGAAATACATAATTCGAACTACATAACTGGGCCACTGAAATGGTTATATAATATAATTAACATTTTGTTTGAAGGTTCCAACAATTTCCGCATTTCTCTTAAGTATAGAAAATGAAAAATGTCTATTCAACTAACAATTTCTGCAACCCCCTGTATATGATAATTCAGCTCTAACAATTGCCTCATAATCTTAATCCTTTATAATTTCTATTAAGTATAGGAAATATAAAAAATGCCATATACGACATTTTTCCTTAGCCCCCTGTATATAATTATACAAAATGTTCTCTATATGATTAATCCAAATCAATCAATGCATGTACTAATAAGCATAGGAAATACAAAATGCCTTGTATATGACATAATCAATATATTTTTTAAAGAACCTGCATGAAATTTATCAGAATAGATAAGAAGATGAAATTAGATTTCTTTCCGAATATGTGTATGTATCGAGAAAGTAGAAAATACCATTCAAACAACTACTTTAGTTCTGGTCTACAAGTGCGACAAAATAATAAAATACCCACTCTATGATTAATTCGACTCTAACAATTTCCACATGTGCTCACTCCTTCATAATTCCTTTTAAGTATAGAAAAAGCAAAATGTGTATTCAACTAACAATTTTCGTAGCCCCCCTGTATAAGACATAATCAATATATTTTTAAAGAACCTGCATGAAAATTTATCAGAATACATAAAAGATGAAATTAGTTACCCTATTCCGAATACGTGTATGTATCGAGAAAGTATAGGAATACAAAATACCCTGTATATGAATTCTCGAATGTATAGTGCAGGACACAATCAATATATTTTTAATACAATATCTTTTAAAGAACAGACCTCGAGAATGCATAAAAAGCAAGCTAGATGTGCGCGACTACAACGTAATTTCCATTTTCCAGCACATCGACGGCGTAGGTAGGTTGATAAAAAAACATTTTTAAAATGGAATATTTAAAGAAATAAAACAACTCTTATTATATGGTATGAATTGTATCTCTTTCTGGGGGTGGTTTTCTTATTATTACAATAGGTTGAACAATTTCCTAGTAGATGCGAGTTCGACTAGTCATAATAATAATTCTAGTGAAAATCTCATATCGATTGTATCATGTGGTTAGGACTTACGAATTGTTCCTATTTCTGGGGGTAGTTTTCTTATTATTACAAGGGGTAGGAAGGTGGTAGCTCAATTTCCCTGTTGATATGTAGTGAATATCCCATGACGATTGTATCATGTGGGTAGGTAGGACTTATGAATTTTTTAGTTCTCGGGGGTTGGTATTTTAATTATTACAAGGTGTTAGAGGGTTGTAGGACAATTTCCTAAACTCTTCCAGATATGCTACAGAATAATTCATAATCCGTAAAAAATTTATACAATATTAAATCTGAGTAATAACAGTTGCTTTATTTTTTTAAATATTCATTATATACTGCTGTTCTAAATATTTTCTACCCTTAAATAGGGGTGATTTTTGCATTTTTTCAAAAAAGCAAAAAATACGCTCACCTTAAAATTTCTCAAAGTTTATTTTGAGCAGTATAGGATTTTCTCTACTCTTTCCCTTGGTCCACTATCTACTATACAAAAACAGGCAAATTTTGCTCTCACTCTTTACAAATTTAATGAACACATTGCAAAAACTGTTCAAAATTCCTTCCACTTGGCTACAGACAAGCCAATATCCTGGAATTTACGGCAATTACAGTTGCTCGGAGAATCTATTTGCTGAAATTCAGAACTTCTTTGTTAGTAGCCGGGATGGAATTACCATATTCTTGGTATTACCCCAAAAGTAAAAGTCTAAGGGGGTCAAATCAGGGGACCTGATTCAAACTTGGCCATCGCCTGAAGCATTTTGTTGACGACTGTCTAAATACAAGGCAGATATCGTCCATTCGATGAGTAAGGGCGTAGATATACATTCATGCCTTTACTTTTGTGTATGCGCTCTGCATCTTGGAAACGAATACACTATAAATTATGCGATTATATAGGAGTTCTGCTTTACATCTATATATTTAATAGATCAAAATATTTTGTATATACATTTTTATCCACATTCACATTTCGCTAAGTTTAATGCACCTGTGAGTAATTTACCAATGGCTTTTAAAAATTAAAAATCAATATTAAAATTACAAATATATGAACTCTCAACAACCTAGTTCAATATCAAAACAAGTGAGATACACTTTATATTAACTGTCAAATTATTATCAGATCCTAAACATAATAATTGTTTTTATAGTGAAAGCATTATTAAGTAGTGTCATAGATCATAAAAGTGGACATGCAAAAGTGTAGATGGAATAACATATTTTTAAATTCAGAGAACAGTTGCTATAGACTTTTTTATGTTGACCTAATAGTTTAGGATAATCGATCAATGTTTTATTTCCGTTAATTTATTTTCTCCTAGGACTGGTCAGGAGCAAAATGACGCTGTTAACTCTTGAACTTATTGGTTCTCCGTGTCCTAACTCACTCTATCCATTTTAACACCTATATACAACTAATCAAGCGATACAGGTCTAAAACTGAATTAATGTTGAAGTTTTCCAAGTCTGTATTCACCTACGTATTTTCTGTAACCCAACGTATTTTGAGCAAAACGTTATCCATCATTTCTGTTTTTTATCTGCATAATCTACAGTCCAGGTCGTCCTTGAATTCTCCGATCATTTGCATATACTTCTGCTAGAAATTTTGCTGCTGTTTCTAACTGTGATTTTTCTATAGCAGTCTTTCTTTGTTTTGGGCACGGTATCAATTTTCTGAGATGTTCCTGTAGTGATCTTTATGATTGTTCCTTATGCAGTTTCTATAACTCCTCTAATTAAGAGTTTAGTGGTTTCCAACTTGGGTATTCGGACATATAGTTTGCTAGTGGCTCTACCAAGTTCAGCTTCTGGTTATAGCCTATTCCGAAATGCCCCAACACACAGAGTAGTTTAATTGTTCTGCTCTTGAGACCTTGTTCGAAGCGAATGCTTTTAGTACCACGAAACGATCTGATGCGATACTTTGCTGGTGAACATAGCCACGACTAACGTTCCCGCCCACACAATCAAAATTTCTGTTTGTAATGCCAGGTCTCTATCCACCATTGACCTTCCTACTTGTATTTCCGCTGCAGCATTCATTTCTATTCTAGACTTGTCAGTGTACTAGAGTAGTGCCATGCAACAGGAGTTTCTGCTATAGGCAGGGGTTGACTAATCTTTCCAATTTTCAATTTTGGTATTGAAAGACTTATTGAACATGATTTGGTCTCAGTCTCAGTAGAGATACTGCCATAATTAATATCCTCATATGTCCTGATCCTATTCTGCGGGCACTCGAAGTTTGTAGCCTATATGTCCTCATTCTGACCTCCCCCTGAACCACTATTCTAAGTGAGGGAAGGTTCAATAAGGTCTGGTCTGTGTGACCTCCGAAGTGGAGCTTTTCAGTGTCCATGATTACCGAGCAAGCCAATCTTTGAACCCGGTTGACTTGTCGGCTGCCTTTGCTTGAATTGTCTTCGTACGCTATTATACGCCAATGCAACATGCCAAGCTTACACAGAGAAAAATGTGTGTGATATTTTACCACAATTGTAGAAAATTGTACTCCAAATTGGTCTTAAAATGGTAACAGGAACAATTTGTGCAAATAAATAATAGGTACATTTTTGGGGCAATGATTTTGTACAGTTTATGCATTAACATTGTTTGAAATTTTTGTACAAACTTAAAAATCACATAAGTTGAATTCTTTACAAATTTGAATTATGGTTGCATAAAAATACATAATTTTATTCCACTTGTGGAATAAATCTCTGAACATATTAAGTTAGTTTCTACGATTTGTGTTGTTTCCTAAACAAACATTCACATCTAAATCTCTTCATTTGTAAAACATATTTACAAAAAATTGTGCTCTTAAGTGACACAATGTTTATAGTAGAATGTGTTTTTAGTTTTCCACAATTTCTAAATGAGAAATCCACAAATTGTATGTTTATTTTGTCAACTTTGTAATTAATTTTGCACAATATATACACTTAATTCAAAGAAGCTGTTCAGTAATGCAAGAACTGGGGTTAGTTTTGCACAATTTATTACTCTATAATCTCCAAATTATGTATATATTTTTTGGTTCACCGTGCACTCATTTCACACACTATATGTATCCACTTCATTTTAATTGTATTATTCTGTAACACAGATTGTGAAATATTATTTCCAAAATTGGAGGTATTCCTAAAGGATTTCAATAAAAAAATTAAAGAATAAACATTTTATTTTAACAGAACAACAATGCATAATAGAGCATGCATTTATATATTATCATATTGTAAATCAAAACATTTCTATTTTTTTAAATACAAATAAGTTTTATATGCATAAAGTTCTAGTTGAAAAGCAGTAGGTGACTTACATTTATGCTTAAAATAAATCCATTTAATAATTCTAATTTGGAAGGCTTCCAGTACTTCTTCTTTTTAGCTTCTATCAACGCAGTTTGTAGTAATAAAGCTTATGTCGTAGTCACGTCATATTCTTAAAAAAATTATATTTATCAGTTCATCACCAAAATCAAATGTATTGCTTACCGTCAGAAGTGTTATCTTCGTTTTGAAGCAGTTCTTTTACAAGTTTGCCTTTTGGGTTTAGTAGTTTAGGAACAGCTTTCTGTCGCTTCGCATAAGAAAACGAAATTACTCTCAAGCTGTAAACGAAATCAAGTAATAGAAGATAAGGTATCATGCATTCTTCGCATATAAACAAGACACCATTTTTATATTTATATGTTAACGAAGTTAATTTAAGAGAACATATATGCAAATCTGTAACTCTGTGTGAAGTACTTACCTCTGTGAATGCTGGAATTAGATCTAGCAAACCCCACTCGGTTAATAAGTTTTCAAGAAATTCCATCACAAATCTAAGTACTTGTATAATTCGGAAGTGTACGTCTTCACTTAACGAAATATCACCTGGATCTGATTGCCTGCGCGTATATGCGTAGCATGGCCGACGCAGTCAGTACAATTTTTAACCAATAAACTTTACGTAAAACAAATGAAACAATTATACAAAATTTTAAAACAATATCACCAAACTGATTGTAAATAGAATGTCATTAAATTGTGCAGTTTGTGAGGGCGGCATAGATTACAATTATTGTTCAGCGGAAATAAATATATTAAATACTTCTACATTCACAAGTTTGTCAACAACCGTTTATAAAATAAAATCACACTTTTACGTTACACAAGTTGTGCAAATCCTTTAAACAATTACTTAAAACTAATTGTAAATAGAATGGCAACAAAATATATAGTTTGAGGATACTATTAACAATTAATTAAGTTAAATTTGCTATGATTTGTTGAGAAAAAATAAATAAATTTAACTCTAAATTTCACCAATTTGTTGATCGAAGTTTCCAATAAATTCATCGTAACTAAATCTTTATATTGGATAAATAAAACGCACAAGAATTATGCACAATTAAAATGTATAAAACTATATAACGTTGTGTCTTAAAATTTTACAATTGTTTAAAAAAAGGCAACAAGACGTTGTTCCACAACATTGTGCAAAATGTCCCAAAGCGATTTCTCTCTGTGTAAGCTATATGTCATGCGATATGTTCGACTGCATGTGATTACGGGTGGCTTTATATCTATTGATACACAGAATGCAATATCGATAACTTTCGAGGTCAACAAAATTTAGTGTGACAGGAAAACCACTATACAGTTTTCTCTATCTTTCTTTACGCCTCTAGAGAGGGACTATCAGGGAAGCAGAGAGCCTGCGTGTTGAAGCTTTCAATATATGGATCTAGACACGTTTACTGCAATCCTCCAAGAAATACATACCAAACCATCTGGTTTGCCTTGGACAATGAACCAGTCTATATTACCCTCTCTTCGGTTGATGTGTCTTTGCCATTTGGCAATGACGATATCTAAAACCTTGGGCTGATATCACCAAACAGCTAATCGGAAAGACCTTTGGTGAGGCCGTGCAACTAACAGGCAGCCACGATAGTTGACGTGTGGCTGCCGGACATGCTATACAGCAAAATTAGCCCAACTACAATTGGAATTTTACGTACCTAAAGAAGTTTGCCAAGACGTTGTGAATAAAATGATGTTGGTTCCAAGAAAATTTGGATTCTATAAGGAAGGACTTCAAGGTGTTTTATTTCTCCAGATATCAGTCGCTCCAAGTTTCTCCTTCTAGTAAATGGAACAACGTTGGTTTTTAATGAACTCACCGTCTTCAACCCATTTTTGTCGATTCATTTATTAACCGTGGCCTTTTGTAAAACGATCCCTAGCTATGTTGTTGAACTTGACCTTAACTACGAATACTAAATCTCAGCATATCCTTGAACTTCGACACCTACATTCATAAGTTTCTTTAGTAGGTGGTTAACTAACAAACATCATAGCAAGGGGGACAAGATACCCCTTTCAACTGATACCTTCAAAATTTTGCCCAGCAAGGTGGTGAATATTACCTTGCCTGGAGCAAGGTATCAGTTCACCTGCAACAGGTGTCTATTATATCACACTTTCTAGTAGTTTTGATAATGCAGTTGAGTGTTATCGAATGGTCTTTCTATATCGAGGAAGATGCCCGATGTCATCTGAATTAGGTGGTGTAGTGCCATTTCTGGCCACGCAGTATCGAAATGAACATATTATTAATTGCTATTTGTATAGATTCAATAATTCGCTGTGATATATGTATAGTAAAGAAAATACATACAGTGTGAATCTAAAGAAACGCACAAAATTCATATTTTTGGCATGAGTAATTTTTCAAAAAAATTATTTAGTTTTTGGTGGTATATTCCTTTATCTTTCTGGTGATATAAAAAAAATCATATTACCTGAGCCATTCTTTTGGAAAAATGACATTTTATGTAAAAATAGCTTATCTTTCGCACATTCACGAGTAATGTTCCACTTTCTTATGGACTGATAAATCTTGTTGCTTACATTTTTGTTTTAACTAGCATGAAAACATTTGACATGGAAACAAAACAAAGAGAATAATAAAAAAAACAATCACCTTAACAACAAAGAGATACAGGCCTTTTTGTGTAAAACAACGATAACTTTTTATTCCTAGCACGTGTGGAACCTCAGTTTTGTGACACTTGTGAGATAGTGTAAAACTAGTGAATGCAATACCACTTTTAAGTGAAAGAGAACGCGTAAACGTTTTGATGATGGTTGGATATGGTGATAGGCTGAGAACTCATCTGGAAGCATGTGATGCTTTCAATGCCAAGTATCCCGAAAAGCAAATTTCTAGATCCGGTGTAAGTAGATTGGTGGCTAGATATGATGAATTTGGCAGTGTAGCTGACCTCCCTCGATCTGATCGCCCTAGTACAAACAACGAAACCAGATTAAATATTCTTCTAGAAAGTCAGGAAAACCACCATCTTTCGACAAGGCAGGTGGCTTTAAATCATAACGTGAGTCAAACTTCTGTTGTACGTCTATTGAAGAAAGAAAAATTCCATCCATACAAAGTGCAATTAATAATCGAATTAAATGAGGACGATCCAGATCGGCGCATACAGTTTTGTGAACAGTTGATGACCTTGTGCGATGAAAACCCAAATTTTTAAAGAACATTGATTTTTCTGATGAAGCTACATTTTCTTTAAAGGGGACTGTACATCGGCATAACTGTAGGTACTGGTTATACGAAAATCCTCATTGAACTCAAGAAGTCCATACACAGCGACGAGGCAAAGTAAACGTGTGGGCAGGTATGATTGGTGATCGTTTATTCGGACCTTCTTTTTGGAAGAAAATCTTACGGCCGCAAGATATTTACAGTTTTTGCGAGTTGAGTTAGTGTCTGCCTTAGCAGTTATGTTTCTGAACAATGAAGATGAAGGTATTCTTGCTGAAAAAGTCTGGTTTCAGCAAGACGGGGCCCCACCACAATTTGGGACAGCAGTGCGTCAGTTTTTAGATGACGCTTTTACTGGAAGGTGGATAGGTCGTCGAGGTCCCCTTAGACTTTTTTCTTTGGGTTACTTAAAGTCAAGGGTGTATTTTAACAGACCAGATACCATAGAAGAATTGAAATACAGAATTGGCTTGAAGATGAGACAAATTGCCCATGAGATGATTCAGAACAGCGTGCAAAGTGTCTACACCCGTCTTGGTCAATGCCAAATGGTTGGAGGGTCGCAATTTGAGCAATGGAGATGATTTTTTCTCACAATTACTTATGTAAGGTATCAATCAATAAACATATTTTTTTACAAAAGAATGGCTTAGGTAATATCAATTTTTTTTTATCAGTAAACAAAAGTGTCTGTTTCCATTAAAAAAAATTATGAAGGTGTCATAACTCAAAACCAATGACATCATAAATTTTGGCATAGTGACAAAATGTAGCATTTACAATACTAAAATCGACCTGTTAGAGGAATTTTTTTGACTAATGACACATAAAAACGATATGGATTTTTTGCATTTCTTAAGGTTTACACTGTATAGTGACACGAAGAAGCAAAAAGATCGGCGGTGTTCTTTGTCGATGGCTTTGTCGGCCTTAACCGCCTTATCGGCATCTTGCCCTCACTATATCTCTTGCGTCTACTATACCTACGTCTAATATTTGATTTATGCAAATAAATTGAAGTAAGTACAAATATTCAGTTTTTTTCTAGGACAGGGCAATTATGAACATGTTGTACTGGATAGAAGTTATAGGCAAAGAATCCATTTTGATATCTTCCTTATTTACAAATTTATTATTTCTCAAGAAATATTTAGGGGTCGCTGAATAAGCAACTAACTAAATTATTAAATTTACAGTAGAACATATTTCAGTTGTTTGCGGAAAATGTAAAATTTTGTATCTATATTTCAGTTTGCAGTACACTTATGAAAAATAAAAGTGTGACTAAAGTATTACTAACATGGGAGAAGCAAGCCAATTTACTCTGTGTTTGTATGTGTTTCTACTGGATATGAGTTTCAACAACAGGTAAAATATGGTTCAGTGTAGTAACAAGATATTCTTTACATTATTAAATAATTGGAAGTAACGTTAGGACGTGTTAGTTTCGTTCATTATTTCCTTATATTGTTACACTTAAAAATCTCCCCAATCTTGAAAATGAAGAAGAATTATACACTTATACTTCCTTTATATTTCAATGGCGTTTTAACTTTAATTTGCCATGTTTAATATTTCGTTAAGCATCAGCTGACATCGATCTCATATTAGTCTGTGTACTTAAAATATTTCACTTCCGGTTGCATTGAACGGAAGACATTCTTAGCTTAAAATATTTTGTTGTAGCGGAGTAAATAATAAGTAAAATTTTGTCGTATTTTTTTGTGAGCTTAGAACAAGATCAGACCCAATGGGTATTATCAACAACATCATTATACACATAGAAACGCAAAATACGACATTTTTTAGTGGAAACAATACTTTTTATTATAAAAAACCATAAAATATTTACTTTTGTAAAAGTCATTCTTTTGTACATATCTACTCGCATATCTCAAAAATGAAATAAGCTATTGCCGTCATTTTTTGTTTTGTTTTAAAGCACATACATAAGTGCTACTTGCGATGTATAGTACTATTGGCAATTTTTTTGTTAATATGCTAAAAACGCCGACGATCTTGGAAGTTTAGAAAATACGCAGGACAATTTTCACTAATCGAGAAACCTTTTTGTTTTTGGAAATTTTATATAACATGCTGGGAAGAAAATGTAGCCAAAAGACCAAAAATGTTTTTAGAAAAAAAAATCCTTGAATATTCTCAATAGTTTTTATGATATGATTTTTTTAGAGTAGAGGTCAATGTATAAGTTTTAGAGCACGGTGCCATAATTAACAGTGGGTCATCATTCGGCACCTTTAATTTGACTACGTTTATTGCCTAGATTTAGGATCATTGATCTGCAATGTTCAAGTATCTGAGAAACATAAAAAGAAGTAAAAATAACAAGAATCATATATTAGGCTTCTTCATTTTCTAAATCTGTTACATCTTACGTTCTTTTGAACATTTTAAACCCTGTTTCAAGCAAACACATTTACTACTATTGCAATTTTTGTCTGAACATTTTATGGATAAAAACTTTCTCAGGTCTGTTGGCACTGGGTATTTAATAGTTAACTGTGGTATCCAAACATCATCTTTTAATACTAGTGGAGTAAAAAACAAGGCAAAAACGCTTCCTTCTCGATTTATTTTTTTTTACGTTAGAACAAACTAAGACATGTCTCATTTGTTTAGATAGGTCATTAGAAATCACAAGATACGACCTTTTCTTGTGGTCACGAAATTTTTTATTTTCAAAAAAGTGTGAAAACTTACCTTTTTAAAAAATCTTGCTTTATTATATATCTACTCTAATATCTAGCTAAATAATTGAGCTATCGTCATGATTTTTGTTTTGTTTTAAAACACACACTTCGGCGCTTCTTTCAACATAATAGGGTTGGTATTTTTTGTTCTAAATTTGCACAAAACTTAGATAACCTTGGAAGTTTAGAAATTGAGCAGGTGAATTTTCACCAATCGAGAAACTTTTTTGTTTTTGGAAATTTAAAAAAACATGCTGTGAACAAAATGTAGCCAAAGGAGCAAACAAGTTTTTGACAGCATGATCGTTATTGTGACTTTTATGGTTTAGGCGGTATGATTTTTTATAACGCGCGCGTGCAATTTAAAAATTCAGTTCTTTCGCTAACACGGCGCGGCCGGTGATCATATCGGATGACGCGATATAATTTGAGATTAAACGACTTACCTGTAAGGAAGTTCAATCGTAATTATACGACTGTTCCGGTCCGCATAGAACACTAGGTAGTTGCACCTTTAGGTGTTACGTCACTAAGTTGAAAGATGAAGAGCTCCCCACCAAGCTGTCCCAATCCATACGTCCGATCCGATACCTCATTACGCTTTTTAGACGTAGATCGCGATAATAAGGGATGGGCTGAGAACTTGTCTCTGTACTATATAAGGACAAATAATAGATCTGTCTTCTTGCGGCTCGGATTTGCTAGGGTGGGAGACGTTCTATGCGGACCGGAACAGTCGTATAATTACGATTGAACTTCCTTACAGGTAAGTCGTTTAATCTCAAATTATACGTCCTGTTCCGGTCCTTATAGAACACTAGGTAGTTGTTTAAAGCCAATGAGCGATCTAATGTAATAAGTTTTGTTGATATTGAATAAAAAATATTTTTATAAAAATATTAAAAATATATGGATTTCTTAATGTTTTCTAAGGTATGGCCTTAACCAGCCTCACCATGATCTAATTATCAACTGGTAATTAACTAAAAACATACACTTCTAATTCTATCAAAGTTAAATAGCTATCAGGAATTAACACTTCCGGTCTACTTTGCACCGGTCTATTATAAAATTTAAAAATTATATAAGATTTCTTCTTTTTTTTTTTTTTTTTTTTTTTGGACCACCCAGCTGTAGATCTAATTGTATCTATGCTAATACCCACTCTGAATGCTGCCGACGTTGCAGAACGGCGAATACCAATTTTGGTTGCTCTATGGATGATCTCGAAGTTTTTAACAATTCTGAAAACAACACTTCTATACCTTCACCTTTTGATAAAAGCTGCCTAACTTAAAGATTGCAGTTGGTATAAATTTGATAAATATTTTAATACTGGGCAAGGATCCCATGTAAAGCTATATTTTGGAAAGCCCACTCGAAGTTTAAAAAACTCCGTTTACAAACCGATTTATCAAGTGAACTTCCATCTTCTTGGCAAGTATAATATTCAACGCCGACCGAAATGTGTTTATAGTTAAATAGCAAGGACTATATTAAAATTGTTCACTAAACATTTCTATTATAATACTCCTTACCGACGGGTTTAACAAACTTATAGTACTGTTTTTCCAAAAATTCCATCACTTTTTGAGTGCCACTCTCTACTGCGATGAAGTATTTTTTTTCTTAAAGAGGATATTAACACGTCGATGGTTATTTCTGATATTCCTCTGGACCTGTACCCCTTCCCGATAACAGCCTCATAGCCAGTATGAGATTCGGCCATAGGGGATGACGATTTCTGAAAAGGATCTAATAAAACATTTTTATCAGGGCCTAAGTATATGGGATCTTTAGCTAGTAACCTCAGAAATATCGGCTACCAAGGTTGGGTTTGCCAAACTGGAACCACAACAATTCCCTTTCCTTTATCTAAGACAATCTTATTTAACGCCTTAATAATAAGGGGGGATGGTGGAAAAGCATAAAAATATATACCATGACTATTAGCATAAAAATATATACCATTCAGAGCAAAATAATCTACTAAAATAGAGTAAGAGTTTCTTTTCCAATATACTAACTCTGTACATTATGCATTAAGTTCCGATCCTTCAGGCCTTCCAAATAATGATATAAACCTGGAAAAAATGTCATTTAAAGAATATTCAATTTTAATTAACTTAAATCAAATGAATATGTCTCGAGTTTCACACCACTACCATATATCTCTTGCTAGCCCACAGAGCCTTTTATATTTTATACTCCTCATCCTAATTATATAAGAAACGGCTGCAGTGTTGTCAGCTCTAAGCAATATGTTGCAATTCAACTCCAATCTGGCGAAACATTTAAGAGCGTTAAAAATAGCTAAGAGCTCTAAATAGTTTATATGTTTGTTCATTTCATTAGAAACCAAAATCCTCATGCGGCTTCGACCTTACACACAGCCCATCAACCAATTTTCGAAAACCGTCTGTGTATATCTCCAGTGTATATTTTATGAGCAATAGAGAGTGTATTGCCCTGGGGATGGCTTTAAGCCACCAATGTAATTCTGATATTACTGCTTCAGATATAATCATCTACTTATTACAATTGCCTTTATTGTTTGTAAGTGACAAGAACTTAGCTCGTTCTAGTTTCTTTGTACATAACCACAACCAGCCACACTTAATCGTTGGGCATATAACAATATGGGTTACCAATAAACCTAGTAAAACTGCTTATTTTGTACATGTCTATGTTCATGAAAGCTTGCACGACATTTAAGCATCTTATCTTGTGGTAACGAAATTGTGAAATCTGCACTGTTAAAGAGAAAACCATAATATTTACAAGTTTTAATTGAATATAAATCGCATTTATTGTAATTTATAATGAATCCTAATGATCCTAACAATAAAATAGAGTCATTTACATTTTTAAGACAATCAGAAGCAGTGGTTCGAAAAAACAGAAAATCATCAAGACAATTTATCGAAATATTACCAGCTGAACGAAGATATTGTGTAACTGGTTTTAGAATTTTTAGTAAACACGTATGATGCTGTGCAAAGTCCAAAGGGCAAGCAATTAAATTAAAATAATTTTTCTAGGAAAATAAACCTAAGATATTTTCTGTGGCGTCTGTGAGTTGGAATAAGAATCCTTCAGAGCTAAAGAAGCCATGTGACAACCTCACTGTATAATATTTTTAACTCTTCTGTAATTATCGATCTTAAAATGTGGCGGTGACATACAGGTATTTAACTGCTTTAAATTTAAAACAAATCTAAATTTATTATTAGCCTTTGGTACAAGAAAATGTGAGAATATGAATTGGCCTTTTTTAGGTTCACATTCATTAATGGCACCTACATCTAGTAACCTCTGAATTGCTGTGATAATCCCTGATATTACTGGTACTTTGATTTTTGTTTGACTTTAGTTTAATATAGAACTTTCCCAAAATGAATGTGATAACTACTGATCGACTGCAATATATATTGATCTGTAGTTAGGGCGTTCCACTTATCTATGAAAAAATTAAGTCTACCAGCATATTGTTATACTCGTACCTCTAGTGTTTTAGGGTGTACTACTGATTCTTTTTTCTGTTGTACCTTTGGTATCTGCCCAATGGCCGCTCCTATCTTGGTTTGTATGTTGTCGGTTCTTTTGTGAAACTTTGCATCCTGAATCTTGATCGAAGTGCTGGACGCCGAAAGTTTAAATAATTCTTTGTAGAATTTGTTGCTCTGGTCACTGGCGCTGCTGTAAAATTCTGTCTCTGGCAATTAAGTCCTGTCTTTTTTAATTGCCTGTGCTGCCTCATATTTTTCGGTTATATTTTTTACAAATAAAAGTGTCTAGATTTGACTCTTTCGCCACTTTGTGCATTGCTGGATTCAGTCGTGAATAAATCTGATGTTTTCTAGTGACAGAAATCTGAAAAAGTGTGCATTGCACATGAATCGTTTTGCTCTCGTTCAGCAAAATCTCTATGGCAACACCCAAAGCACTAAGAGCAGATCCTATATCCCTCTGTGTATTTGACATGTGAAAATCTTTTTTACCGCCGCTATCGGAAAGGAGAACCCGAAACTCAGAATATTACTCAGAATATTACTGGAGCATTTAATGCCGGGTAGTTTTCCGGGATAACCCATTTTGAATTAATTTCCTCTTTATTTTCTAAAATGATTCCCTCTTTTAGGTAAGTAGACCAACGGTTTACTAACTCAACAGTTAGTGGTTAGATTAGATTCGATAACTTTGAACTGGCAAGTGTGTGAGGGAGCGAGAAAGGCTACCCTATATATAAACGTTCAAACTGTAAGAGAGGCGAGAAAGGCCGTCTCTTATTCTCCATATGGTGTGAAGGATCGAGAGGATAACCCTATACATGAACGTTTTAAAATTCAAGAGCGGCGAGAAAGGCCATCTCTTATTTTCTTTCAGGGATATCAAACAGAGGACGAGTAAGGTCACCCTGTATATATACGTTTAAACTTTAAAATCCTCTTATATTCTGTCAGTATTATCAAACAGGGGACGAGTAAGGACACCCTGTACGTGTACATATACGTTTAAACTTTAAAATCCTCTCATTTTCTGTCAGTGTTATCAAACAGGGGACGAGTAAGGACACCCTGTACATATACGTTTAAACTTTAAAATCGTCTTATTTTCTGCCAGTGTTATCAAACAGGGGACGAGTAAGGACACCCTGTACATATACATTTAAACTTTAAAGTCCTCTTATTTTCTGTCAGTGTTATCAAACAGGGGACGAGTAAGGACACCCTGTACATATGCGTTTAAACTTTAAAAATCCTCTTATTTTCTGTCAGTGTTATCAATCAGGGGACGAGTAAGGACACCCTGTACATATGCGTTTAAACTTTAAAATCCTCTTATTTTCTGTCAGTGTTATCAAACAGGGGACGAGTAAGGACACCCTGTACATATGTGTTTAAACTTTAAAAATCCTCTTATTTTCTGTCAGTGTTATCAATCAGGGGACGAGTAAGGACACCCTGTACATATGCGTTTAAACTTCAAAATCCTCTTATTTTCTGTCAGTGTTATCAAACAGGGGACGAGCAAGGACACCCTGTACATATGCGTCTAAACTTTAAAATCCTCTTATTTTCTGTCAGTGTTATCAAACAGGGGACGAGTAAGGACACCCTGTACATATACGTTTAAACTCTAAGATCCTCTTATTTTCTGTCAGTATCATCAAACAGGGGTCGAGGAAGCACACCCTGTACATATACATTTAAACTTTAATATCCTCTTCTTTCCTGTTAGTGGAACTAAATACGGGACGATTAAGGCCACCCTGTACATATACGTTTAAACTTTAAGATTGGCAAAAAAAACGGAAACCTTTAATATTTCATAGGTATGTATCAAGAGACATTATTAGTTTTATACACATAATAATCTAAATTAACTTAAGTCTTAAGAAATTTACCATTAACCAAGAATACAGCCTTCGAATATCGAGACTGTTTATGTTCAAACACTTGAGCCGTATAAACAAACGCGCTCATGAATACCGTACTGAGGCGGGTTATATATTTCCTTATAATGTTAATGCAGCACTTTTTAAGAAACTCTTCTCTTTAACTCCTAAATACACATTAGTTACGGAAAACTTATTACTTATTACTTACTTGTAGAACTAGGAGATTCATCCCGAACTATCTTTTCTAGATTTTTCTTCCATTTCATTTAAGTTTTTCAAATTGCTGCTGTCTGTCTCTTTCTTTGGGTAATTCTTAGAAACTTGAAAAATCTCACTCTGTTTTATAAACACAACCGTGACATAACACTAAAAATGCGTAATGAGGTATCGGATCGGACGTATGGATTGGGACAGCTTGGTGGGGAGCTCTTCATCTTTCAACTTAGTGACGTAACACCTAAAGGTGCAACTACCTAGTGTTCTATAAGGACCGGAACAGGACGTATAATATGCACGAACGAAATGGTCTCTACGTAGCACTTGTACGACTATACGTATATGGTCATAATTTTATTGCGAACTGTGCGTGTTTTTATTGTTTTAAAATATTTAAAATGAATCAAGAAATGGATTTATCAAACATTTTAGCATGCGAACGTCTATTCCGGCTTCTTTATTTCACGAAGATGCTTCAATGCGCAAAAGAACAAAATCTGAACTTTCAAAAAAGGTAGAATCATTTACTAGCCCTTTATTAGTCTGCCCATCAGTAAATTCATATATTATTGATGGCATGGTACTAACTCAAGAGTTGAAGTCATCTACATTTCAACCTTTAACGATTTGGGACATCTGCTATTAAAAGAAAATTTAAGTAAAGGAAGAATCTATAGTTTAGTGGTTTTTGATACACACACTACTCAATCACTTAAGAATGTAGAGATATGCAAACATGGTGACTCAAATTTTGTTGATTTTAAATGGTACGCGAGAAGTTCCTAATTTCAACTTCTTAAGTCGTCCTCCAATAAAAGATCGCTATTAGTTTATTTAACCAACTACTTGCTTCAAAATAGTTCCGATTTATTAAATAATCATGAAAAACTAGAAATAGCTGGAAGATTCGAAAATCCAAAATAAGCGTTTCAAATTACCTATAATAGAGATCCTGAAAACTTGTTGTCACTAAACAGAAGTCAAGAGGAAGCAGACACTCGGATCATTCTTCACGTTTTGTCAGAAACATCAAATAGCAGCTCTATTCTTGTTAAATCGGTACGCTGATGTGCTACTATTACTTGTACACTTCTATAGTATCATTCCAAAATTGGAATAATGCGTTTTGTTTATGGAGTTGGGACACAGCAAAAATAGATACCTCGTTGCCATCCACAATAGAGTTAAAAAAATTCGGCCCTCTAATAAGCAAAAACCTACTGGCCATCCATTGCTGAAGTGATTGTGATACTAGTGCATTTTATAAAATAGGTAAAAAAAAAACGCTTTTGATGCATTACAAAAAAATATTGTGGATCTCTCAGAACTAGAAAAGCTTCCAACATTATCGGAAGATGAAGCTATGGAACTTGCCAGGAAATGTATTTTTTTGCTGTCTATATATAAAGGATTAGAAGCATTAAAAACTTAAATGAATTAAAATTTCTTTTAACAACGACCTCAAAAAAGCCTGCTTGTGAACTTAATTCCGACGACAGTGGATGATTTCATGCTACACCTAAAAAGATATATTTTAGCACTTAAAAAAGAGGTTATTAAAATTTTCTTTTTGTATTGCTCAATTAAAAATATGGTATTCCAGTCATCTACCGGAACCTGTATAAGAAAATCCCACAAAGTTTGCGCGGGTATTAAAAGATGATGTTTGGATACCACAGTTAACTATTAAAGACCCAGTGCCAACAGACCTGAGAAAGCCTTTATCCATAAAATGTTCAGACAACAATTGCAATAGTTGTAAATGTGTTTGCTTGAAAAAGGGTTTAAAATTTTTAAAATAATGTAAATGCAAATTATGCAGTAATAATTTAAGTTTAAGTGATGAGATATCAGATTCCGAAAATGAAGAAGCCTAATATATGTTTCTTTTTTTTTTACTTCTTTTTATGCTTCTCAAATACCTAAGCATTGCAGATCAATGCTCCTAAAACTAGGCAATAATCATAATCAAATTAAAGGTGCCGAACGATGACCCACTAATAATTATGGCACCGTGCGCCTAAACTTAGACATTGACCTCTAATCTAAAAAATCATATCTTAAAAACTATTGAGAATATTCAAGGATTTTTTTTTCTAAAAACATTTTTGGTCCTTTGGCTACATTCACTCCGCAGCATGTTATATAAAATTTCCAAAAATAAAAAAGTTTCTCGATTAGTGAAAATTGGCTTGCGTAGTTTCTAAACTTCCAAGGTCGTCAGCGTCTTTAGCATATCAACAACAAAATTACCAATAGTACTATAGTTTTAAAATAGCGCTTAAGTATGTTCTTTAAAACAAAACAAAAATTACGGCGATAGCTTATTTCGTTTTTGAGATATGCGAGTAGATATGTGAAAAAGCATGACTTTTGACAAATTAAAAATTTTATGGTTTTTTGTAAATAAAAGGTATGGTTACCACTAAAAAATGTCGTATTTTGCGTTTCTATGTGTATAATGATGTTGTTGATAATATCTATTGGGTCTGATCTTGTTCTAAGCTCATAAAAGAAAACAACACAATTTTACCTATTATTTACTCCGCTATACCCACCCAAACTTTTAATTGATAAATACACCTAAAAAAATAAAATATTAATAACCTCTTTATTAAGTGCTGAAATTAGAAATGTACCTTTTTAGGTGTAGCCTAAAAGCACCCTCTGTCCCACTGTCGGCGAAAGTTCACAAGCAGGCTTGTTTGAAGTCGTTGTTAAAAGAAATCTTAATTCATTTAAGTTTTCAATGTTTCTATCCTTATTTTTATACAGCAAAAATAAATATTTTCTGGCAAGTTCCATAGCTTCATCTTCCGAAGATGTTGGAAGCTTTTTTAGTTCTGAGAGATCCACAATATTTTTTAGTAATGCACCAAAAGCGATTTTTTTACCTATTTTGTAAAATGCGTTAGGATTCTAGATCTATTTTTGCTGTGTTCCAACTCCATAAACAAAATACATTTGTCCAGTTTTGGGGCGATACTATAGAGGTGTAGAAGTAAGATTAACACATCAGTATCTACCAATTTTCCCAGAATGGAGCTGCTATTTGATGTTTCTGACAAAACGTGAAGAATGATCCGAGTATATACTTCCCCTTGACTGCTGTTTAGTGACAAGTTTTCGGGAACTTGAAACACTTGTTTTGGATTTTCGAATCCTCCAGCTATTATTAGTTTTTCATGATTCTTTAAGAAAATGGAACTATTTTAAAGCAAGTAGTCAGTTAAATAAACTAATAGCGATCTTTTATTTGAGAACGACTTAAGAAATTCGTTGAAATTAGGAACTTTTCGCATACCAGTCACTTTAAAATCAACAAAATTTGAATTCCGTTTGCATCTCTCTGCTGTCTTAAGTGATTGAGTAGTGTACGTATCAAAAACCACTATACTGTACTTTCTTCCATTACTTAAAATTTTTGTTAATAGCATATGTCCCAAATAGTTAAACGTTGAAAATGTAGATGACTTCAATTCTTGAGTTAGTATCATGTCATCAATAATATATGAATATACTGGTGGGTAAATGACTAACTTTTTTGAAAGTTCAGATTTTGTTGTTTTGCGCATTGAACCATCTTCGTGAAATAGAGAAACGAAACAGACAAAAGTTCGTAAGCCAAAATGTTTGATAAATCCAGTTCTTGATTTATTTTTAATATTTTAAAACAATAAAAAAACGCGCAGTTCGTAATAAAATTATGACGATATACGTACAGTCGTATAGGTACTGCGTAAAGACTATTTCGTTCGTGCATATTATATCGCGTCATGCGATATGAGCACCGGCCGCACCATGTTAGCGAACGAACTGAATTTTTAAATGGCGCGTGCTATAAAAAATCATTCCGCCTAAACTAGAAGAGTCACAATAGCGACTGTGCTATCAAAAACTTTTTTGATCTTTTAACTATATTTTATTCACAGCACGTTATACAAAATTTCCAGAAACAAAAAAGTTTCTCGATTGGTAAAAATTTACCTGCCCAATTTCTAAACTTCCAAGGTTATCTAAGTTTTGAGCAAATTTAGAACAAGAAATACCAACCCTATTATGTTTAAATGGAGCGCCGAAGTGTGTGTTTTAAAACAAAAACAAAAATCATGTCTATAGCTCAATTAGTTAACTAGATATTAGAGTAGATATATAAAAAAGCAAGATTTTCTAAAAAGGTAAGTTTTCACATGTTTTTGAAAATAAAAAATTTCATGACCACAAAAAAATGTCGTATCTTGTGATTTCTAATGAACAATGGCCTATCTAATAAAATGAGACATGACTCAGTTTGTTCTAACGTAAAAAAAATAAATCGAGAAGGAAGCGTCTTTTCCCTTGTTTTTTACTCCGCTATTGAAGATAATAAGAATGTCCATAGCGATACATTACTTTTTTTTAAGTTTATCTAGTAGCCTTGATCAAAGATGGACAACCAAAATACATGGCATATAAATGCAGCAATGTTGTTAGCTATTAGTTCATATTTAATTCAATGTTTACATTTTACATCTGCTAACATGAGTCAAAAAGTTTTTTACTGACGTATTTTAATGTTTATTTGTATATATATGTTCATTGCCCAGATTTCTCAATCATGTATTAATATTACAGACTTTTACATTCGAAAATTTATAATTTTCTAGAACAAGAACATTACTTTTCAATGTGAGCGTATTTTGCTACGTTTTTATGTGGGAAAATTGATATCGTGAAACTCATTATCCTGTTTCAGTTCAACTGTAATCACGAAAGTAATTACAATTTTATCTTATCTTTCATCAGAAAACCTGATTTGCAAACCAATTAAGTTTGGTTTTATTTAACCCCAAGGCAGAGAGCTTGAATAAAGAGTTAGAGGTATGTTAAAATACTTAACAAATCGTTTTCTTTGATAAATTGTCAAATAAAGCAAATTACCAATTGAGTATTACAGTTTGTCCTTGGAAATAACTAAATTAATATTTTATTTGAGAAAATAATTTATTTATATAATATGTCCCGCTTTTCATAAATCCACCCTAATATCTCAGTTATTAATAATGCGATTTTCTCCAAATTAAGGTGGTAATTTATATGTTGGAAAAATGAATTATGTGACATAGTAAACATTTTAATTTTTTATTGGCGTGCGACAGACGGACGGAGAAAATTCTTTTTTCAGATCAAATTTGAAATCTCGATATTTTATGACATTTTAAGGCTACTTCAAGAAATTTTGCTTACGATTATTGTACTTCCACTCCATTATGTGGATATGGAAGCAAAATCGAGAAGAACTTTTGCATATGTATAACGAATATTAATTTATTTTCCGTAGAATTAATTTTCAGAACAGAATAACACTTAATGCTATGCCGTGTGGTGTAACCTATTTCATCTAATATATTCGTATTAAATTTCACGTCTAAATCTGCAATTAACATTTGCATTGTATATTTCAAAATTATATGGTATGAAATTTAATGCTACTATATTATTATCCATCATAGCCTGATACTCTGCAATACAATGCTGAGAAAATATGTAATTTTGTTGAAATGATAAAATTAATTTTTCAAATTGTTCTTCAACACATTTACCTTCCATGCATTTATTTATTTATTGTAATTTGCTCAGTGTATTATCATCCATTTAATCGCGTCACGCAAGCTGCGGATTTTTCTATAAGGATTTCTGTTTAATAAATAGTTTAACATTTTTTCAGTTTATGTAAGAAGGTCAAGAAACTTTGCCTTATAAACTTTTTGGAATCTAGGTATCTGATGAATATTGAATTCTTTTAACTGTGAGCAATAAAGAATGAGTGTACCCACCCAACTCCTTCCCTTCGCGCCCATGAGCCTCAATCACCTGTAAAATCCCACTCCTGCTTGGACAAAGAGACATCAGTCGCCGCTTCCATTGTAACTGACACTATCTAGAGCCAGCAGCTGGAGAAGAAGGAATAGATATAGATAACAAGAGCGCTAGAACAGAAAAAATTTACAAAGCAGGTTCGAAAATCCAGGATTAAGGGGGGACTACCAAAATGCTCACAACGTAGGGAGAGTTGAAGATGGAGAAAAAGCAGCTATTACAGGGCTGGTTCAGATCTATAACGATGCGATGGGGTATAATATTTTATACCAATATTTGACAGGGTTCGTTGGGTTCTTTAAAAGGAATAGAAAAAAGTCGCTGCCTAAGGAATCACTACTTCCACATCCAGATGTTTATCCAAGTCACTTTAAAGGAGACACTTTGACTACATTTACACTCTAGTATGTGGAAATTATTGGTCATAGAATTTTAGTAAAATTTGGGGCAGATGTCATGGAAAACTTTGAGGAGTTGGTTCCTACCAGATACGTTAAAAATAAAGTTTCAATTTTACTCTACTTATTTTCCCCTATTCACAACCTACCACCTCCCACCCCTTCATCCTAATCATCTCAATGAGAAGTCATTACATATATGTTGTGACGTTCTCCCCGACCGGGTACAGTGAAAGCTGTATATTGCCTCGAATTTTCTTCCACACTTACTTGCCAAAATGCACTTTTTATATCAAGCGATGACAGGTAGTGTGCGTCTCTCAATTTGTCGAGCGTGTGTGCTACATATGGAAGAGGATATGAGTCACGTTCTGTCACTGCGTTGAGTTTCCTGAAATCAACACAGAACCTATATCCGCCATCTTTCTTTTTGACTAGAAGGATAGGAGATGACCAAGCACTAGTGGATGGTTCCACTATGCCTTGTCGCAACATCTCGTCCAATTCGATATTAATCTGCCGTTGGATGATAGGCGAAACAGGGTAATACCTCTGTTTTATTGGAACTGCCTCGGTTTTAATCACGTGTTGTACCAGCGTGGTACACCCCAAACTATTTCCCATAAGTGACATGTTCCTATCAACTAACTCTCTAAGTCTCTGTTCCTCTTCTCGACAGTTTGGTCTCTCAAATGTTCAGTAACCTCCATGACCTGTGGTTCCTTTGAAAAATGCCATTCATTATGACGAAGATCAGGTACAATCCCCATCTGTCGCCAAAAGTTCGCCCCTAAAATTAACGTGTGAGGAAGGTCTGTAACTACCAAAGCCCTAACCATCTTTATCCTATTCCTTAAACCAAATGGTATCTCACAGCTACCTAAACTTTCACACTTTTCTCCATTTGCAACTTTAATTTCCGTCTTCATCTTCATAAGTCGTACGCCTAAGTCCTTCACTTGCTCCCATCCTGGTTTATCTAGAATAGTTACCGATGCTCCACTGCCTAACAAACCCATCAATGTCTTACCCAATACGCTAACTTTCAAATATGGTCTCTCATCGCCTTCGCATTGGTCTAAAATATAATCTAAAACAGGTCTAAAACTTCTGGTCGAATGCTTGGAATCGACGCGCTTATCTCGACCAGTTAAGATCGTCGCGGTTCGTTTCCCCGTCTGATACAATTAGGACAATTTCGAGTTGTGACACCTTCCTTTTTGCATTTATAACAATGAAGCTTTTTCTTTTCCAAACAACCAATAGCCTTGTGTCCAGGTTTGTTACAATTATAACAAAGAAACTGTTGAGATGGTCCACCTCCTCTGGAGTTGGATACTGTGCTACAAGTTTCTGCAGCGTCACTAGCTGCAACTTCTACGTAGGCTAAATCCCGTTCTAAGGTGTTGATACTTTTCTTGTTAGGTAGACAAAATGCTTCTACTGATTCACGACGAGCTTCAAGCCTTCGTCCCAAAGTCCGCAGTTGTGCAACGTCTTCCGATACGGGACAAGTAAGTCTACCGAACCAAGCAGACATAATGGAAAGATATACACCAATCAATTCACCGACTCCTTGAGTACGACGTTTAATCTCTTCAAAAAGCTTTTCGTTGTAGTCACTAGGCTGAAACTCTTCTCTCAGAAGCGTAACTAGAGAATTCCAGTTGTCTACTTCTCTGCGTACGGCTCTGTACCAAATCAAAGCTTTTCCCTTAAATAAATCAACAGCAGTGTCAAAGAGTTCTTCTTTACTAACATGTCTTGCCACCCGTAATTCTTCTACTCTTTGGAGAAAGGCATTTAATGACATTCCCTTCTTATCCCCAGAAAAACATAAATCCCATCTAGCAACGGGGGTAGACAACAACTCTTCTGACTGCGCCAGTGTTACTTGACGTACCACCAAATGATTCATCTTGCCTAATATCATTTTCACTGTTACCAGACGATTCATTCATTTCCAAAATTGAAATTTCAGCAGGCGTAGGATTCTGCATCTCGTACTGTTCCGCTCTGTGGTCCAGTTCAGATAACAGTCCCAAAATTTTCGCAACGAAATCCGACTTTATCTTCTGTTTCTCGTCGTCTCCATCCGGTATCTTGATTAACTCAACCCTTCCTAAAACATGGTTAAGTTTTGTCTGCCATTTCACATACTGGTCTTCTCACATTAGTGCCTGCTTTCTCCATCTGGATCGCCCTTGACAAAGAGGTCCTCATTTGCTCACAAGTTCCAGTACCAATTCCACGAATGGTCAATTCGTATGTAAGCTCATCTTGAGTAAGCCGATTTAACTGTAGCTTCCTAGACATTTTGCTTTATATATAAATAAGGTATAGTAATACGCGAACTTTATAAAGAAATTTCTGGTTGTCGATATATACCTATACCTTTGTGCGTTATGTAACCCTTAATGTTGGAAGTTAAGCAAAGAAGATAAGCGTAAAAATGCACATAAATATTTACCTACATATATCGGTACCTATGTACACTATATACAGAAACAAACAAAAACAAACGTCATCCCTTTTATCACTAGAAATCTACTGCTCTATTAAATAACTACTAATGACATACAGACTACCTATTGACCCACTAATGACCTACTAACTAACTAGCCATTAACGTCTTATAAAATATCTGCTATCAACCTATTAACTTTTGTACCTATTAATCCTAGCCTATTAAACTTTTCTACCAATCAATTTTTTTTTCCTTCGAGCCCCACGTTGGGCGCCAAAATGTGACGTTCTCCCCGAGACAATCTTACCTTCAACATTTACCCTGAATTGCTAAAGTAGAGGCAGCGGCCTGCCAGCTACAGTGGAGATGGGCCGGGTCAAAAATAAAAGTAATACTAAAATTGGGGCGCCACTTGGTTTAACGCTACCACTACTTCAAAATCAAATATAACCAAGAAAAACCCAGGTAAGTTTGTTTAAATGCTATGAGGTAAGTACTTGTATCAATTAAATAAGTTAAAGGCTAAATTTTGCTATACAAATATACAGTCGTTTACTAGAAGTAATACGTTTCAAATTTTACAAGAAATTCAGTTCAATAATTCAAGTAAGTATATTGCGAAGCTGATGATACATTAAGCTAAAATAAACATTCCAAGCGTAACTTTAGCACAAGCTTTACCGAACGTGTATATACGCGCAGCGTACAGTCGCAAAAAAGTGTAAAATATTGAAAGTATTATCTAAAGAAAACTTATCTACTGAAAAAAAAGATTAGACACATAAATTAATAGGGAGCAAAACTGTTGCTCTGATATACTAAATTTAAAAAAAAATAAGCAAAGTCCACTGAGCTCTACTATAAATAGTAATAAGAAAATATTTAAAAAAAAATTATCAGCTATACTGAATATCAAAATAATTAATGTTACTTAATTATTGTTTTTCGTGTGCATGAGCAGCTAGAAGTAGAGAGCTCTTCACTTTAATACGTAATCATGGACTATAAAAAAAGATGTATATATACAATTATGAGCTCTAACATACAATAAAATATAATGTTTAAACAAAAAAATATAAGGCGAGCTGATATGCAATCAATCAATTCAATAAGCAAAACATAAGATCAATAAGCATGCAAACTTAGCTGGTCCCAAGGTCAATCAGTAGGTAGCTAGTGAAAAATCCTGCAAATGGCGATATACACGCAGCAAAGCGAGTGAAAGCAGCAAAGTCCTACAGCAAAGCAAAAGCAAGGGAATCCTTAATCAATAACATTCCAAACTCTATGTGTGATCAGTCTGGACCAATAAGACAACTTCTCTTCCTTGCCAGGAAATAAAGGAAAAACCGAAATAACAGCGATAAAAAAAACCTAAAATAGGATAAACAAGTATGAGTACCCCTATTCAAGGAAAAGATATAGAATTATACTTTAAACTAGGTAAGTATACGCTTAAATGATTTTTCATAAATCTGTAGCACTCAAAAAAAATGATATACAAGCTCTCATGCAATTTACTTTCAAAAAGAAATTATATTTACTAACAAAAAGATGAGTACAGTTTGATTTCTATTCAAGTAAGTATATGATATTAATTACTTATTATTATTATTATTATTATTCTAATAAAACATAGAAACCAAATCATAGAAGTTTAGCCACTAAAACAATAGTAACTGTAACAAATAAATCGGTTACCTTAATTTTGTCGAGCAGTGTATACTCGAAAAATTATTAATGACCTGATTTTCACGAGATACATATATTAATTAAATCAATTGATCACCACAAATTGTCAAATATAAAATGTGTAAATTGTATGAGCTATTTTAACCAAAATTAAAGTAAAATAAAGCATTACCTCCTAACAACTAGAGGGTTTTCTTTCGAATTTTTCCTCCAACAGGTTTACTCCAGATGTTTTTGTGGATTCTAGTATGAATGTGGTGTATAAAAGGCAGCAAATAATCCCGTTAAAACGGCTTGGAATTCCACAAAACTGAGCAAGTATTCAACTTTTTCAGTCACCAAAAATACTACCAATGGAACTTCCAATTTGCGTATAGCGTGGCTAATTCTCCCTTTCCAAAAAGGATGAGTGCTAATACTCATTTTAATTATTAATAAACCAACACCAACGTTAAAACCACCTTTTTAAAAACACCCACGTGTACAATCTAAAATTCGCGACACTCCTTATCGCCTTACCACAAAAAGATCTTCCCACAAAAACTATTAGAAATAATATTTGATTTGCTTCGACATTTATTGACTGGAATAGCCATCTACCAACAACAATGGAGACTAACAAAAGATTATAGAGACTTCATATCAAGAAGACTACTTTAAAAAGGAATGTGTGAGCTATTTTAGAATACATTGTGATTTAGTTACTAAACGGAGTGGGTAGCGTATTCAAAGCCATTACCGGTAATTTAGATGCTGAAGATGGACAATTCTTCACAGACAGTATCAATAAATTAAATAATGACCAACATCAAATAGAAAACCTTCTGAAAAATCAAATATCTGTTACCTCTACCGTCATAAAGACTTTTAACGAAACATTTCAAGATATGCAAACCAATATAAAAACCTTTAACGAAGACATGAGAAAAATTCAAATTGCATTACATAATGTAAATGATAGAGTTGCACTGGTTCAAGCCGAACTAAAATTTGTCGAAACATGCGAGAAATTAACTGAAAGTTACCTGTACCTTCAGAATAACTTAGATGACATTTTAAATTCAATTACCTTTGCCCGCCTAAAAATAATACACTCTTCAATCATTACACCCGAAAATTTGATTACTGCACTTCAAAAAATCTCTCAAAATTTAGTTAAAAACAATTTACCCCTTCCAGTGAAATATTCAGAAATTCCCCAATACTTGGAAATTATCGAACTGGAAGCCTTTCAGTCAAAATCAGATCTCGTTTTTGTTTTAAGAATACCATTAGTAGAACAACAACTCTATACTTTGTATCATTTATATCCCATCCCGATTCTAGACAATAGAACTGGCCTACACCACGTTTTGTCGTTTTCTCAAAAATTCATTGCACGTAACGATGATTCTTTAATGTACATCCCCGTCAAAGATCTGAGCACATGCAAACAACTAGATGCTCGCAAGAAGCTATGCTCTGACCTTTACGCCTACCCGATCGACAGCAGTGCAGCATGCGAGGCCCAGTTACTAAAAAACTTCAGGAAAGTTCCCGAAAATTGTGAAAGTTCTCTCGTGTACGGACAAGGTTATAACGTTCAGAAATTACAAGACAATGTGTGGTTAATAATTGTTTCTGAACCCATTCATATCACCATAAACTGTAACCAAATGGACACAAAAATCACCAGTGTTAATAAGAACTCTATATTAAAACTTCACCCGGACTGTTACGCGTTTGTCGGTATAACGAAAGTGCAAGCAGAAGGCCGTAATACTATCAACATTACAGACAATTCACACCCAGTGGTTATACCCTATGACTGCTGTAGTGACATCCCCGAAAAAATGCAACTACCCAAATTGGAACCTCTTCAATTCGATCATTTAAACGTCGAAAATCTGGATATAGCCAACCACAAACTCGAACAATATTCCAGAGACTTGGACAAATTAATAAACGAGCCATTTATAACTAAACACTTTTCCATTACCATGTACATAGTTATTGGCCTCGGAATTTGTATCCTCACCTCCTACATCGCCTGGAAGTGCAAAAGAAGATGCTGTTCCTGTAGGAAATCCAACGACGCAACTCCTAACGAGATGCTGAACAGAATTAACACCCTCCTGAGAAGAAGACCCCATCTACACACAGAAGAAGACGAAATGCCAGATTTTCCCCAAAAAGTCGGCGAATAACACCGACTTTTCAAAAAAAAAGGGAGTTGTTATATGCTAAGTAATTCGATATCTTTATCTGAGATAAGCGATAACAGCTTCCTGGATTTTATTCCATTCCCATGTGAAACGCTTGCATAGCATTAATTTCCAAGAAATGCTTATGCCAGCGTCAGCAAATAGAATGTTATAAATACGACTCGCAACGTTATCAGAGTCAGTCTACACATATTATTGTACTCAACTTTATATACCATTGTATAATTAATTCAAATGTTTAAAGTTAAATAAAAGTTTTTCAATTGTAACTTTTTGTGAAAATAAAATTTTTTAAAAAGTGAAACAGTAAATAAGTGATATAAAATACATATAAACACATATATTATATGTATAATATATACTTTCGGTAATTTCTTTCTCTGATAAAATTACAAATGATAAATAAATAACAGGTAAAAAAAATATGGCCGAGGTTAATAAATAACGATATTTTTAAACTTTTTGATAATTTTATTGATGGGTAATAACTTTACAGAATTCACAAAAAATTAATAAAACAAAATAAACATGTTAATTTTTTTTTATCTTCATCCGTGGAATTATCATCATACAGCAAGTCTGGTTCGATTTGATCATCAATTTCATCCACAGCTTGCATATCTGTAACAAGAAATCGTTATAATACTTGACAATATATTTTTTATTCAATGAAAAGCGTGTTATTAAAGTATTGAAATGTAAATGTACCTGAATCTGGAGTATCCCCTAGAATATCTGGTGTTATGACTACATCTTCATATACTTCTGGTAATTGATCACCAATGGCGTGATGGCTGGCATGTGGGGACGGTGCGAGAGAGTGAGAGACAGAGAAAGAGTGAAAGGGAGAGAGATGCGCGGAGTGGGGAATACGTGCTTCACTGCGGTGCACGCGCTAAACTTTATAGACGATTTTTGTTACTTTGGCTTGTGGAAATCGGCAGATTATATTTTTCCCATTATCCTTGAATTATTTCCTTCAAAACAAAAAAAATTCGACCGCGCTCGAGAATGTCGAGGTGACGTTTTTTTTTTGCAAGTTTGTGACCCTCCCACTCCCTTGCGTCACGCTGAAATCGTCAGATTATTGAAACGCACACTTTTCAGCATGTAATTAACCCATCACACCTTAATCTGACGCGCTCGAGTATTTCCAACTATGAATTTTTTTTTACTATTCTGATCCGCTGCCCTACACGCGCGGCCCTATATAGATGGCTTAGATATGGTGGAGGTACTCAACAGGGTGCAAGGTATTCCCTATATGTTAATCTGCCGCGCTTGAGTAAATCCCAAAATCCCCTATTGGGCTCCCCTACTACTGTACTCTTACCAGCTCGCTATAATTATTTCCCCCCCATTTACCCCTACTTACCCCCGATCCGTTCACCGGATATGTTTAAGAAACAATTCAGTTCCAGATCTCATTATAATATATGCACATATAAAATTTTAAATCAATATCTTAAACCGTTCCGGAGAAAACATGCGGACAAAACAGTTATAGATCTTTCGCTTAAATTTAAAATCTCGACGTCATTCTAAACACATCTCAAGGAAAAATCATTTGAATTTTTTATACGATTACTATAGTTTCAATCCACTACGTGGATGTGGAAGTAATATTGTCTTGCGTAGAGAAACAAGTTTAATACCATAAAAATCCGATTCAGCACAGAGAAGTTTTCAAATGGTATCCGAATAGTTGGAGAATAAAGTCTTAGAAAATTAGGTATTACTATTATTGTTCTCACACTCAAAAATATTCGATCGTTGGATGTTTAGAATACAAGTTGGCACTGATGACCTAGACAGTCCTCGAACTGAGCATAGGCAGTTTGGTATGTACCACATTACCAGGAATATCACTGAGTTCGCTGGTACTCCTATCAAGACTTATGTGGGAACTTGATCCGAATAAAATTGATGATTTAGGGTCGACGTTATATCTTCGACTTGTTATTTCTCATCTGTCACCGATCTCTCTGCCCACCCCCAAAATCTGAATTATAATTAACACTATGTACATTTGATATATTTAAAATGAATTTGGAGTGGAAGCGTGTACAAGTAATGGAGAAGCCATTTAGCTATTGCTATTCTTGGTCACATTTTTACTCAAGGATATTGGCGAAAGGTACGTGTGCAAGTGTGCTTGCCTCCTCCATGCTGATGAAGATTAATAGCCAGAAAATAAGAAATAATTATGCTTTGAACTCTCCAGTCATGGGAGTTTCATTAGTTGAAGATAATTTCTTTATTGCTAGTTTATTAAAATCAACGAATTATTTTCATAGAAGATTTACTTTTTTTCTTACTAGTTGCCATGGTAACGATCCGCTGTACTTAATTTTAGGCTTGTTCTATCCCATCACCTCATTATTCCACTTAACTCGTATTCCCTTAAAAGTGTGTACGGTACGGATAGAAGCTCTAGCTATCTAATGTGATATTGCAATGGGTTGGATGTTCACATGAGACGTAATGACGTCCGTTTTAATAATTTCCATATCGTGCTTTTTGATTCTGTATGATATTCCAACGACCGGTTCAGATTCTATCAAGACAATTCTTGTTCACTTTCTCATTAATCATTTTGCATTGGTATCCTGCAGTGGTATGGTGTTGTGTACAGCCAGGTTCACCTGCAATACCAGGTAGTCTCTTATAATTTGTGAACATATTTCTACTGCTTACTTTGAAGTACTTGACTGTCGGCTGATTCTCTTACCAGTGTACGATCTGAGCACCATTTTTTGCGCACCGATGTCTATGTCTGTGATTTCTGCTTGGAACATTGTTGCGGTCCTACCCAGGTTCATGTAGAAGTCTGTTCGTACAAGGCTAATAAATAATTACTCAAGTTTATTCGGTATGTACGCGACTACAAGTTAAAGCGGGAATTAAATGTTTTCTTTGCGGGTTGAAGGATAAAAATAGCATTCATACATATAGCACCTTATATCTTCTTTGTATGTATATTATAAGTTAAATTATGCAACTATTTTATACAGCGAATGAATTTTAGCTGAGAACATATTTTAAAAGTCTAATATTGCGTTTGAAAGGGAGCGCTGGGCACTGTCCACATGTTGGACCATATCATTGTGAAGCTCTTAGAAATATTTAAAATATTTTTCGCCCAAAGCGAAAAAGTGAACAAAGTAGCATAATACTTTATTGAAGGCATATGTACATGGTGCGTCAAAAAAACAAGAAATTTACAGAATGATAATTCCACTACTATTTAAATTTAATATCCCACGTTATGGGCAAGAAAACAATAAAAAAGTTAAAATAATTCGTGTTTTACGATGCAGCACTCGTAGACATTCATTTACAAGTTTTTGGCACATCTGTTCTATTGAATTAATAATAGATGACTTTATTAAACAAACAGTGTTTGCTTACACAGACGAAGTTCAGGTGACGTACCATCTACATAAATATTTGAATTTTCCTCCATATAACGTATAAAATTTATGAAGCATAGATATGTTTGTTCTTCTGAATTTGCGGTGACAAATACGCAATTAGATGAAGATGAGAACTTGCCTTATAATCTGTCCATACAGATGACGCACGCTTCTGTTTGAACAACAATATAAGCAAGAAGAAATAGAGAGTACCCGAACATGACGCGGGATATTAAATCGATTACTTGTTGCATAGTAGTGGTATTTTTGTAAATTATTTGTAGAAACATGTGACCACCAAAGTAGTTCAAAACTGAGCTGTAAGAGATATTAAAAAATAATGACATGAACGATGACAACGCTACAGACTCAGTATAAGGAGGGAGTTCCTTTTCACGACAAAACCTGTATAGGTTCTAAGCTGATATGGAGAACGGATTATCAGAAAATTCTGATGATTGAGCTACTGACACCGATTTTGTACTTGAAACAAGGTAAAAATAAATCTAACATATTCTAACACAGAAGATTTTAGTAAAGATTTTGCAGCTGAAGTCGATATGGGAAGCATTAATGAACTGTAAGTGGAAATAAATTCCAGGATATCTAAATAAGATTACAAGTGATCGATAATAACCAGAAATAACAACAGTTTTTGGTCAAAAGTCGACTTCTTATTCATAACCTTCCTTCAGAAATTATGTGACATATTATTATGATGTATCGGCACTATTCTGCTTGGCCTCTGCTTACTATAGAGTGCATTTGACAGCATCGCATCATTTACTGTGGTTGCCTGCTAGGTGCCCAGTTTCAATAAAGTGTCTTCGATCCTTGATAATATCAACCCTACGTTCTGGATGGCATACGATTCCCTTCTTAATATCTGGTTTTATCTGAACAATGAACACTATGAATTTCTATATTGTCCCATATCCGATTGATGCTGACAAAGAATGAAAGGATTTGAGAGAGCACGATGCCAGCGAGACGAATTTTTTGGAGAATCGAACTGTCAGTCTGATAATTTTTAGTAAACGTCTCCCGATCCACGATTAATTCCATATTTCAGAAGTATGTAAGAGAAATGGAGAAATGCATCATGTTAGCAACTGTAATCTGCAAGTCTCATGAATTTTAATCAAAATGATAAGTTGCCTATCTTGCCGTCTGTATTTTTCACCAAATCTCATTATCAGTACTGTCCAAGGTCAATTTTCCGTTTTGTTTATTGCCTCATAGTCACTTATTCTCAGCAAGTCAGGATGTTATCACTTGCTCAATATACAATCATAATATTCATTTTGTTGTAGTTTATCCTTAAACCGCAACCAGAGTTTGCTATTTGACCATTTGACGTCTATCGAGTAAATGCATGAGCTCGTCTCTGCTTGTTAATTGATCTAATTATCTTAAAAATTTCAGGTCAATATCTTAAACCGTTCCGGAGAAAGCGTGCGGACAAAAAAAGTTACAGACAGACCGACAGACCGACAGACAGACAGACAGAAAATTTTTTTTCGCTCAAATTTAAAATCTCGACGTTTCATGACATTCTAAACCTATTTCACGAATACAAATTTTTGAAAATTTTTTTGCGATTACTATACTTCCAATCCACTACGTGTATGTGGAAGTAAAATACTGTGAATATGCTTAACTGATGTAAATGGCACTAGTAATAATTGTAGAAATTAATTGTCTTCTTGTAGCCATGTTCCTGCACCTTATATTTCTGTTAATTTTTATTGGTTAACGGCTAATAGTACCCGAAAGATTCATTTGGAAAATTTGTAGTGCTGTGCTGTGGAGAGAATCGAGTAAGCTAGTCACCAAGGCACAATTAAACTCGAGTGCTATAACCCGCCGTCATCGTTTCCCCTATTTTGCAAGACATAAGTATTATTTTATTCTCTCCCCCATAGTAATTGGCGTTTCCTCGATTATTTAAATACTGAGTAAAAATATTGAAGTAAAAAAAATATTTATGTGAATACTGTCATATTGAGTTCACAAATTAGTACAACAATTTCATTATATACTATCATAAAATATTATAATAAAGTTTAATTAGTATAACTTTACTTAAGTCCTAGTTATATTTGTAGTAATTGTGAATTAGGAAAGATAAAATTAACAGAATGTTTTCAATAAATATAGTTTTCTATTATCTAGGTGCAGCAACATTTTTAAATGACATGTTAATTTCAGAATTGATAAATAATTTGAGAAATATTTATCATGCCGTTTGGGAACCTGTTGAACAAATTACTTCTCGGATTACTCTGATAACATGTGGGGTATAATTTCGGGTGTTATTAATCAAATCAGTTTCTCTAAGATATTGTGAAGGCAGCTGAAGGTATTTAAATAAAATTTACGTTTTGACGTGAAAACTATACAGGATCAACTGATGTTAGTAAAGGAACAAACCCAGACAATTGATCTAGTTTCGCAAAAATCTTGTTTCACATGAATCTTCTCACTCCTACTCCTCATATTTATGTCCTTAGTTACCTTTTCAAAACTTTTGTGTTTAGAACTCACGTTAAAGTGTTCAAAATGATTTATGATATACAAAAACCTCAACTGCCAAGGCAAATACATTACAGCATATTTGTAGAAATTCAAGGTAGTAATTATTGTTTAAGACGTTGACGAGAATGACCACTTTAGTAATCGTCAAAAAGCTTTTAGTATTCGAACCAAATCTTGGTAACCTATACCTTGTCAATTGTACCACTGGAGTCTTAACTGATCACATTTTAAGTTGAAAATTTTTCAGGAAATCATTCTTACAATTTGAAATAGGCCTTTGGTGTTATTGTGATCTGTATGTTGTAACCACAACTTCATAGCTGGGTGCAGAAGAAGCTATGAAAGAGTAGCAACCGGTTAGCTCAGGGTTGGTCGAGGGTCACTCTATAGCGAGGAGAGTTATTTATGTATCAATCTTTTTTTTCCAATAAATAATTTGAGTGTTATTAAACAAACTAAACAAAGAAAAGGGCGCCAGCGTATTCATACAACTGATATTCCTGCAACTGTTTAAGGATGAAACAATCAAAAGCAAAATTTAAACAAAATAACAATATATTAACAAATTACCAAAAAAATTACAAAATCTTTATACTTAAATATCTGAATTAATGAAAAATTCAAAATTTACTACAATAAAAATTAAAAAAAAATGTTTAAGAGGAAAAATGAGACATACATTCCACAAAAATTTTGGGCAGTTTTAATGCTAAATTCACGAAAATGTGGAAGGATTGTAAACGTACTTTAGGAGTTTTTGAAGCACGATTACCAATGATGAGGAAATCTCGTTTTTTTTTAGTGAAAACAGACATCACGAGAAACTTCATATGCCAGGAAAGGTCAACCTCAAAAATATTTTGGTGAACTCAGTCACCAAATTAAAAGACAATGAATTGCACCCTTGCTGGAAAATTATTCCAAGGAAGAGTCAACCTTTTTTCTGGACCTAACCTCTGAACGCCGAGGCGTTGCTAAAATGGTGTAACAAGTTTCAGACTATTCTCCCACTAGAGCAACTTGAATGAAAAAGGCTTTATGAGCACCAAATTCATTGCCTATCAAATATACTCAAGGCAGGTTAATAGGTTTATAAAAGAGATGAATGTACTGATTGATATACCCAAGTCTTAATATGGAACAACAAACGATGGCAACACTGCCCGAAAATTTTTCCCTGGTATCCTCAATAACAGGTTTAGATGAACATTTTCTAAAACGTCTATATGTAATTTTATTAACAATGCAATGTAGGTATGCCACCAACATGGAAGCATTCGCCAATGATAGAGAAAATACCGCTAAGATATATCTATGTGCAACCTTACCCGTGGTATTATATACCTTGGAGCATTCACCGCCTCCTAATCCATGGCACTGAGATAGCCAAGCTCTTCCTTGGAATGTTTTTAGAGGAGGCATTAGGCTCTTGAAACAAACATTTTAGACTGCATCGTGTATTTTATATTAGAAAATTTTCCAGGGAAAAAACCATGCGAAATTTGCTAAATGCTCTTCTATTTTTTTCAGACCTTATATCATAATTATCAGTGTACATAAAAAAATGTTCACCCAAAGAACCATTGACTAATGAAGTTTTACAATTGTTACAAGAGAAACAATTCGTGAGCACGGTGCTACCGATAAATGATTTTCCTGATGATTCTGAAAACGAATACTAAATTGTATTCCACAGAAAAGTTTCCAAAACACCTCAGTAATAGTGGTATTGGTTATTGTATTTCTCTAATGCTGCTTTATGTTAAATATAAATTAATTTTTATTTCAACATAAAATCAGAAAGCTTCGATCGAGAAATAAACATGTTAATGATGCATTTGTTAGTTTTCTTTCTATGTGTATCATAGGTAAGGGCCCCATCTTAAGTTATTGATCAATTGATCATAAACAAATGAGTTATAACATAACTTATAAAACTAAATTTTACACCGTTATTTGTTATTTCCTAGAGTAATTAAAATGTCCACTGTGCCGCGTGCTGGAACAAACCTTGGATGTTTTTATACACCGCCACGCCAGACCGGCTCACAGTTGTGCTTTCTATGAAAACGAGCGATAAAAGTTCGGATTCCCATGCGCTGCTACGCGGGAGTAAAGCTTGTTCGCTCTGTCCCGAGTGACTTCAGTTACCAGGGTGTATTCCAGGTCTCTGAAGATGTCGGTGTTTTCGACAAACCATGGTGCCTCCACGACGTACCTAAGCACGACGTTTCGACGGCTTGTATCCTCTTCAGGTGGGTGGCTGCTTGGTATCCCCAAGTTACGCAGGCGTAGGTCAGAATAAGCATAATGAGGGTCCTGATAAACGAGAGTTTTTTCCTCAGGTTGAGTTCGCTCTGTCTACCTATCATAGGGTAGAGTAGAGTCCTCCACGTCCTAGTAATGCTGACGTTTTTTGTCGTTATTGTGGATTTCCTGTTTTTGCTAGCAGTTGTACAATGTCCCTTTCGGCACTTCTCAGATTTCTTCTATTCGCCTTTGTCGTTACTGCGTTTTGACTAAGCATGTCATGGTAAGCATTATGATGGTCGTGTATATCCTTTTAGTTAGAAGAGAGATTTATTTTATATTCCTAAAATGCCAGTGTCATTTTGTACGTAAGTTCATTCTAGAGCTTTGCAATTTCTAGACAGAAAGTAGGTTGTTAATATTAACACATAATCCCTACAGTCTCGTAGGGATTACATGTTAATATTTTCAGATATAGATTTTCGTTTCCAATATTTCATAAAGATACTTCTGTTATTTGTGAAATTCTATATTACTATAATTAAAAGTGATAATTAAATAATTTCTTACTTGATACAAACTCTCCGACAACATTGTACATATAAGTATATGTGAAAGAAACCAACTTCTCCCGCGTTAAGTTCAATACCCTCGAAATATATAATATACGCTTATATCAGCAAAATTTTATTAACTTTAATCACCAGCATTTCCTTTTGATAATGCGTATAAAATATTGTAATCTCAATAATCAAAATAAACTCGCGAACTTCCAGTTTCTTCGGATGTATCCCTCATTTGCCATTCTATATTTTGACGAGGGAATCTTGAGGTTTGAAGATTTTATCGCAGCAGTCTTAAAGAAATAAAAAGTGTCGCTGGAAAATCACTTCAAAGAACTTCAAATACAGAAACACCTTAAAATTAGATAAAATACAAATGTAGCGTGTCAAGTCAACGAAGTCTAAAGATCTGATAATATTGAAGCACCTCCATCCGCGAATAGATTGTTCGAGTCGATAAAGCAGGTATCTGAGTTGCGGAATCAAATCATTTGCTCGACGGACATTAACTTGCATAAAATATATCAAAGGCGCTTGAGAGCACACGTCATTAACTTAATGAGCTTACTTCTACCCTCTCTCTGTTGGAATTTAGAGACGAGCAGCTCGTTTAAAATATTACCGAATATTGAATTCTTTCCCTCCGACGACATGGCAGCATGTTACCCTGCTTGTTTTAGTGTCTGATGAATTTTTTATGTTTTTTTGAGTAGGTAATTTCTACTGGTCATATTGCATTATATTAAATTTTCAAGATCCGTGATACCACTCGGCGAAAAATAAGAGAAAATGTATCCTCTTGCTTTTTGATATAAAGTTCATATAGGTGTTTTTCAAGTATGGCGCAATATTATTAAATTTTCATTTATAAATCCTCAGACAGTACAAATGTACAGGGCGTTCCAAAGTAGGTAATGGAGTTGAGGGAGGTGAGTTCCAATCAAAATAATGATATATGGGGATATTCAATTCGTTACAGTTTTATAGTTATTTCAATTTTCGTATTAGTTCCTGAAATTGCGTAGTGCGTTGATAATTAAAAACCGCTGTCTGAGGAATCACTACTTCCACATCCAGGTTTTTCATCCAAGTCACTTTAAAGGAAACATCTTGACTAGATTTGCACTCTAGTATGTGGGAATTATTGGTCATAGAATTTTAATAATATTTGTAGTAGATGTCATAGAAAAGTTTGAGGCGTTGGTTTCTACCATATATGTTAAAAATTAAGTTTTTAATTTACACTACTGCACTACGACGTCCAACCCCTTCAGTGGAATCATCTTAATAAGATGTCATTACAATACATACGTGTACTAAAGTTCAAGTAAATATCTCAATTTTATGTTATCAAACCCATTAATAATGGAGCGGAGATGGTGGTGTTTGAAAAATATTAGAAAGAAATCTGAGGCTTTGGTTTCTAGTACATATACCAAATTCCACATTTCTGTACTCTTACCAGCTTACCACTACGTGAATGTGAAAGTAAGATAAAATGAGTTGCATGGTTGTTTATTCTTTATAAGAGTTTTAAGTGTGGGTGCACCTTCCCAATAAGAGTATTTTAACGAACTCTGGGATCTGCTTCACTTAAAAAAATCTGTAGTGGTGTCTATACCGAACTTCCCGATATATTTGTACAGGGCGGTCACTCTAAAAAATTATTAATTGTGGAACGACATATCAGATTTATAATAATCGGATTGTAGTTATCACTATTATTACAAGCAAAACATAATAACTATTGGTCAAAGCTTATGCAGAGTGGTCATCTGACAGTAAAAATTAAATATTAAATAAAAGGTGCCAAATATGGAAGGCTTGCGTAAATACCTTTACAAATTTCCACCATAGTTAAATTATTTCTCAGGCCGACCAGTGACTACCCTGTATATTTTTCAATTAAACTATAATAGGTGTCTTCCTTGCCAATTGTGTTAACTATATTGTAAACTTTTTTAATAACTAAATATTAAAACGTGTTACATCGGTGCAAACGGCAGCTGATTTTTGTTGGAGAGCATAGGGCTGTGGGTTAGGATTGTGTGGACACTCAAAGGGCGCCACCGGCTGTATGTTACGTAATATGATTTAAATAATTTTGCCAGCCAGGAACAAAATTAAATTACTAGCAACCGTGCGATGGAATTCTCAAAATAAGTCTATAATATCAAAACTCTTACTTTAATCTGTGAAATTTCAAAATTTAAACAAATATCAGGTGTACCAGTGTAAATAATAAGAACATGTAGACATTAGAAATTTATTACAACACACGTGAGATGTACAAGAGTAAAAAAGAATAAATAAAAAAACTTCGAACTTTACCTAATCGTGGTTCATACGTATTAAAGAAATTCTATACAGTTGGTCAAAAAACTTGATTTGAATTCAAACTTAGATCTCTGACTGAGATTCTCTTGCAACTACGAGTCATCCAATAAGCAAATATGAGTTCTGACTTACACCAACGAATTAAAGATTTACTATGAATTAAATTTATGACTCATTGCCAAAGTTTTAGCTAATGGGCGGGATTTCCTAAGCTGACAATTGCAATCTCTATTGCTTGTCTCTGGATGTTAATGACTCTTCTAAAATAAGTCTACTCTATTGAAAATGCTTTATATATGTGACATAATAGTAGGTAAATTAACATCTCACGGTACCATGGGTTGTTTTACAGTAAAACTTTTAAATGTATCATCATTCTACAGATAAACCTAGAGCTTGATTTACAGTTGCAAGATTGTGGTATAATTTACTTCAGCATACGAACAAAAGTCACTGAATTAAACTATAATATTTTCTTTAAAATATTTAACTAAAATGAACAAAAAAACCTGGTCAAGGCCTTGGCATTTTCTGTGACGACTGCAGCGTTACTTGTTACCACTTCCCTAGATGTTCTCGACGTTGGCTGCAACTGCAGCTCCGTCCTGCATCAAATTTCTACCTGAATCTCCGGGAGACTGCTATGAACGACTCTCCAAGTCCTAAACTCCTTCAAGTGTCAGTGGGACCCACACATAACCAAACATCTGAGTAACAGACTTACTTCTGAATACTAGGCCCCCTTACATAACCAAAAATGGCAGCACCATTTATGCCGAATATAAAACTTTCCAAAATATATCAAATTTCCAAAAATCCAGTCCCTCCAAAACACTCTGTAATAATTACAATAAATAAGAACTAAATAAAACACCAAACTAAGTAAAATAAAAGCTCACCTCATATAGAGAGTATTACATCACCTCACGAAACACGTGGCAAATTATGACAATCAACAGGATTCCTTCCTAGAATTTACAAAATGCTTTTGGCAGGATGGTAAAGAAACACTGGGTACATCAAATCAAATCCCTTTTCAGGGTAAGCGATGTAAAACCCAAATTCTTCAATACAAAACCGGGACCGCCGCCTTTCAGCTATCTCGTCGATGTTTAAAAAACGAACCACCAGCCGGAAATCTCCTTAACAGTTCTCAGTATTGCCAACTTGAGCATCTAGAGCACACTTTCTCTAGCCAATGAAAATGCGCCAACAAAGGACTTAGCAATTAAAAGACTGAATTACACAATTATGTAATATCTCAACTACAAGAATATACGACTAACACCTCTAGCTCAAAATTGTACTTAAAGAAAACCTGTTTACTTTCTGGATGTTGAGAATTGCAGATATACGACTTTGCTCCCTTTGCCCCTTTGAAGTACGAGTGGTTGCCTACCTCTCCACTCAAACAAATGAACTAATGGGTTAATTTACTGTATTCAACCATAAATTTATTAATGTAGCCTTTTCAAATGCTACAATATGACAAATATTCTTGCCACTATCACATTTTTACTTCAACATCCACGTAGTGGAGTGGAAGTTTAGTCGTAAAGAAATTTAATTCTTTTTTGTTTGAAATAGGGCTACAATGTTGTGGAAAGTGGAGAATTTAAATTTGAGTGAAACAGTATTTTTTCATTATCTATCTATTCAATTTCAGCTTTACTATATGATTCAAAAGCAAACGATAAGTATCTAGCTAAATGTCGCTTACAATTATTTAAACGATTATTGAAGAATACGACGTTTACACTATGACAGTTACCTCCAACAACTGATACTACTAAATTGCATGGACACCGAACATATTTACAGATCCAATAAAGGAAGGGAAATATGTTAAATCCTCTTCAGTAGGGTTGGACGAAAACAAACAATGGATTGATGTCAATTGCCATGACTGTCTCCTGGACCGAAATCTTTTCTTGAAAAAACGTTATGTTGCTATTTAATAGTCTGTCATGGAAATTGTAGTTACAGAAAGTTTGCCATCAAATGCTCCATATTTTGCAAGCAATGTGCAGTAATTAATTGCGAAATTGCAAATGTGCCTGAAATATCACAAGAAGATGCCGATAAAGATATCGACAACGAAGTTGATATTGCCATCGAAAGTATTAATATTGAGGATGCGACCTCTTAAAATTAATAATGTACAATATTTGTTTACCTTCACGAATTCAAATGGTATTTCTTAAAATGCGTTTATTGTTCATAACGTTTTCCTGTAATACTGTACAATTTATTTTACTTCCATATCCACAAAGTGGAGTGGATGTATAGTAATCGCAAAAAAAATCAATTTTTGTTGTCGTTGAAATAGGTTTAGAATGTCCCGAAACGTCGAGATTTTATATTTGAGCGAAAAGAAAATTTTTGTCTCTCGGTCTGCAACTTTTTTTGTGCTCACGATATCTCTGGAAGGGTTTAAGATATTGATTTTAAACACATATGTACTACATACTGTCTATATGTACTATAATGAGATCTGGAACTGGATTGTTTCTTGAACTTATCCTGTGAAGGGTTGGGGGTAAATATGGGTAAATAGGAGAAAATAAGTAAATCAAGCTGGTGAGAGTACAAGAATTTGTTATTTGGTGTATATACTAGAATCCAAGCCCTTTTTTTTATTCCCATTTCTCCGCACCAACCTCACCCCATTATAAAAGGGGTTGATAAAATAAAATTGATATATTCACTTTAAATTTAGTACACGTGTGTATTATAATGACACCTGGAAGTAGATTATATTTTGAGATGATTCCGTTGAAAGGTTGGAGGTTAAATAGAGGTGAATATAGCAAAACAAGTAAAACAAGCTGGTAAGCGTACAGAAACTTGGGATTTGGTGTATCTACTAGTAGCCAAAGCCTCCGATTTTTTTTATAATGTTTTCAATTCCTCCCATCACCCCCACTCAATTAGTAAAAGGGTTGATGAAATGAAGCTGAGATTTTTACTTAAAATTTGGTACATGTATGTATTATCACGACAATTATAATTACATTATATTATGAGGTAATTGCGTTGAAGTGTTGGGAGTTAAACGGGGGTATATAGGGGAAAATAAGTAAAGCAAGCTGGTAAGAGTACATAAACTTGGAATTTAGTGTATATACCACAAGCTAAGACCTCTGATTTTTGTATAATATTTTTCAACTCTTCCACCATTATTAAAGGGGTTGATAAAATAAAATTGAGATATTCACTTAAAATTTGTGTGACTACGGGGAATAAGTAATACAAGCTGGTAAGAGTACAGTATTAGAAACCAAGGACTCAGATTTTTATAACATTTTACTACCCCTCAACTATCCCCACACCATTAGGTATTAAAGGGTTTGATAAAATATAATTGACATATTCACTTGAAATTTAGTACGCGTATGTATTATAACGACATCTGGAACTAGATTATATATTGAGATGATTCCGTTAAGGGGGGGGGGGGGGAGTTATTGGGAAAAATAGGTGGAGGAAGCTAACAAAAGTCCAGAAACTTCATTTTTGGCTTATAGGCTACAAAGCAACATTTCAAATTTTTTTATGACATCTGCCTCAAATATTATTAAAATTCTATGACCAATTATTCCACATACTAGAGTGCAAATTAGTGAAAATATTTTCCTTTAAAGAGACTTGGATGGAAAATCTGAATGTTAAAGTAGTGATTCCTTAGGCAGCGGTTTTAAATAATAAATCAAATTTAGTTTTAATATTATAAAGCTCAACTACAAATATTAATTGTTTGTAATAATACTTTCTCGTAAAAATGTAATATTTATTTTAGAACGTTAAAGGAACATTTGTATTATTATTAAATTATCTTAATTGTTGTCTTATTGCACAAAAATAAATTGATTTACTGAAAATTAAAAGAAAACATGTTTGAGAGCAAATGCCCTAAAATATGGTAAAAATGGTCAATTTTGAATGGCGATGTCTCGATCAACGTTGGTCGTACGGAGCAAATTAAAAAAGCAGTTTCTTTGTTTTTTCAATTACTTTTCTTTCTCTGAATCTGATATACACCTAGGATGCCGTAAAAAGGTTATGGACGAATTATTGGAAAAAGAGACAAAAATGAATTCCCCTAAATGTCCAACTTTGTTCTTTAATTATTTCTAAAAGTAAAATTAGTATAAAAATTTCAACAACATGCTTGGGTGGAAAATTTGATTTTCCACAAAAAAGTATTCTTCTAAAAATCTCCAAGTTTGCATTGTTTTTGAGTTATTTTGAAAAAACTAATAAATGGAATTCTTTGGTTGGTTCTCAAAAACGCACCACGGAATTTAATAGTACTTTGTGATTTTATCGTTTTTAAGTGTTAAACTAACATATGAAATAATAAAAACCCTTTAACACAATTGTTCCTTGCTAGAAGACATATTCAATAGCCTCATGTTCTGAAACGTGGAAATCTGAAGAAATCTCAGAGGGTGATTTTTTCTCTCCCTTCGGTAGGAGGGAGAAGTAAAACGGTTTTTTGATCACCTTCGATATTCACATAAATATTAGTTAATATTTAAGCGATGCTGAGAGAGAGAAATAAAAACAGTGAAGGTATTTACTGTTTATTTTGCACCTTTTATTTATTAATAATTTTCTCTGTTGAATGACTGCCCTATATATTTTTGTAACTAAAATTATATCAAATTTTCTTCTTGGTAATAGTGTCAACTACATTCCAAATATCGTTTTCCACCAACATGCCTTAATCGACTATTTCTAAGGGCGACCACTCTGTATATTTTTTAACAGAGAAAAACGATATTTGGTATGTAGATAGTAGTACTACCAAAGAGGAAACCTGCTGTAGTTCTAAAGGAAAACATACAAGTGGTCACTTTAAAGTAATAATTAAAACCGACGGAGGATAATAATGTTTGTTTTTCATAAAGAACACCTGACATGTTTTTAGATAAAAAATATGCAGGGTGGTCGCCCTAAAAAGTAATTAATAGAAAACGCGAGTACAAAATAATATTCATCATCATCATCAATCAGCTCAATTACATTCACTACTGAACATGGGCCTCCCGTAGTCCATTTCATCATCTGCCATCATGTGATGCGTTCATCCAGTTTGTCTCTATTCTTCTTATATCATCCAACCATCTTGATGGCGGGCGTCCTCTATGTCGAAAAGCATCTTGCCGCGGTCTCCACTCTAAAATTTTTTTCGTCCATCATTCGTCTGTCATTCTTGCTATGTGTGTTCGATTGATGTAGTTATTCCAAAACATTTGTCGAAGCCTTACATTTGAGACTCTATCCCTAAGGTAAACACCCAACATTGATCTTTTCATAGGTCTCTGTGCAACAAGTATTTTGTTAAGTCTTCTTTGTTAGTGTGAGCGTATCTGCTCCATACGTAAGCACAGGAAGTACACATTGATTAAGGACCTTCTTTAAAGAAGTTGGAATGTACGATTTTAGCGTTTTGCTAAGTTTCCCAAACGCAGCCCAAGTTAAACTAATTCTGCGCGCTATTTCACAGGTTTAGTTATGTATTAAGTCTCGATTCGATTTGTGTGGAATCGATTGCTCTTATTAGAGCAGCCTGACTGTCGGAAAAATTGGCAATCGAATGATTAACAGTTCCTTGCCTGGTAATTTCCTTTGCGTACCACTGTATTGCGGCCACCTTAGCCTGGAATACTGTGGCGCATTTTCCTAGACTTATTGGAATTTTCGTTTTTGACCTTATCCCATAAATCCCAGCCCCGACTCCCTGTTCTGTCTTAGAGCCGTCTGTATACCAGACTGTTTGTGCCGGTATTGAAGGACCGACTCCCTGTTCTGTCTTAGAGCCGTCTGTATACCAGACTGTTTGTGCCGGTATTGAAGGACCGTTTGTCCAGTCTTGCCCGTCTGGTATTTTAGTTTTGAAATTTTTATTAAAGTTATACTTTGGGACTGTAGTGTTCGTGGGCATTCCTAGATTGGGATCTGCCTTCAGCTCTAAGTAAATATATGTAGTGATGGCAAGTCCAGAAGGACTTCCAATGCAGCTGTTGTAGCAGTTTTTATGGCTCCCGTGACGCACAGGCAGGCAAGCCTTTGTACGCCACTTAACAGCCTTATTGCTCCCAACTGCATTGTCATAGTCCACCATGCTACTGTTCGGTAGGTTATCATGGGTCTTACTGCCCTAGTATAGAACCATAGAGTCATTTTGGGATTTAACCCCCAATTTTTTCCACACATCTGCCTACACCTTCCGAGGGCTATTGTTGCTTTCTGTTTGACTTTTTCGATGTGGCAATTCAATGTCAGTTTTTGGTCAAAAATAGCTCCTAGGTATTTTACCTCACTGGCAAATGGAATGTCCACACCGTTGAGCACTAGGGGCTTTCCAAGACTCTTTTTCGCGTAAAAGTGACGACTGTGGTTTTGTGGGTATTTATGGCAAGTTCTTCATTACACAACCTGTCGACAATATTTAGGGCTCTTTGAGAACGCTCTGATATCGTGTTCACAAATCGCCCTTTGACAACTATTACTATGTCGTCAGCATATCCTAGGAAGTAAAAGCCTTCCGCAGACATTTTTCGGAGTAGGTCATCAACACGGGTTGCCATAGTAGTGGAAATAGTACCCCTCCTTGGGGGCAACCTGTGCTCACTTTCGCCTCCATGGTAGCCTCGCCTAAAGTTATCCTTTTCTCTAAGCTGGCTTTAATCCACTAACAGAACGCTGTTGGGACTCCTCTGTTTAACAATGCATTCGTTAATGAGCGTGTTGTTGCGTTGTTAAACGCTCCTTCTACATCTATAAAAGTGGCTACTAAAATTTCCTTTCCTTGTCATCTAATGACTTGACCAGTAGCCTATTTAAATCATCTAATCTAATCTATTATGGGGGGTACCTGTTTACGTAGTGCATTATGATTAACAAATGAGTCAATCAACCCTAAAAGGGATTTGACGCGTGACAATAGTTCAATTATTCCTTAGCACGACCACCCCGAATGTTTTTCATTAAAAGTCTAACAGGTGGCTTTGTTTATAATTATGTTAGCACTATAGCAAATATTATTGTTATCTGTCACATTTTCTTCTTTATATGTTCTATTTAAAGTGTTCATCCTGTACATTTTCAGTAAAAGTATATAATACCATTTCTTCGTTAGCAGTAAGTAGCGTCAACTATCTACCAAATACTATTCTTCCCCGTCAAATAGTTTTGTAAACATAGTGTCAACGGACAGACAACAGGCAGACTGAAAAATTCGAAGAAATGTCGGAGAGTGATTTTTTCACGAATACTTCCCTTCCGTTAACAAGGGAAGCAATATACTGCATAGAGTTGAATAACTATTATCAGAAGAAGTCGTCCATTTAATGCAGATTCTAACATTGCACATCTCATAGAATTATTCAGAACAGTTTCTCCTATCTATCAATTTTACTTCCCTCATAAACTGACAACCTGACGTAATTGAACCTTAATTTTCATAACGTGCACGTAACAGTAATAGGCAGATGACTGATCGATAGACCGATAGACATACAGACAAATTGCTGGAGTTGAAAATCCGATGCAAGTCTCCGATTGTGATTTTTTTATGATTACAATGCTTCCATTCGGTAAACGAGTGTAGTGAAAAGTTAATTAATGAGGAAATTTGTTTCTGACTAAATTTGGTCCAATGTGCTTATTGGGAACAGTAAGGACTGTGAAACCTCATCAATTTCTACATGTCATGTCTAACAAATTGATTCCAAAATGTGATGTAAATATAAAAGAAGAATAGTATTTCTTGCATGTGCAATATAATAAAAAATCTCATTGACTATAAAAGAATGACAAAGCGGAGCCTTTAGAACATATCTCAATTCGTTATAATAAAATTTTCACATCTGAAAAACAAAACAAATATTGTAATGCCATAAATCTCCCCAGAGATGTGCCTTTGAGAATAGCGCGCATAAAGTGTGACGTATAGTTTCTTGAATATAAAAAGAGAATATATTATTTAATTTTGATTTTGCTAAAGGAAAAAGTTTAGAGTTTTAAAGTTGCCGCAAAACTGCGTACGTGTTTGACAGCTGCTTTATCAGAATGTACGTTCTCTAGGGGAATTAAACATGGGGTTTGCAGGCAAAAGCCAACACTTTCCATTTAGATTCGCGACAATGGCACTGCCACGCGACTAAAATATTGAACTCAGTCTGTCCCACAAACTGACAAGACTAAAAGATTTGAATTCTACTAGATTGTGTACGATGCGTAAAGATTTATGTAACTCTTATGAATTTTAAGATTTAGTTTTTAGTAAAAACCATAGTCAAATTTTGCTATCTATTTCATAATTATGGTATATGGAAAAGGTAGAAACTAGTGAAAGCCAGACAAATTATTAACTGTAGTGTTTTCGTAGATGCACTATTTTACTTCCACATCCACGTAGTGAATTGGAAGTACAGTAATCACAAATCAGTTTTTTTTAAATAGGATTAGAATGTCATGAAACGTCGAGATTTTAAATTTGAGCGATTTTTTTTATGTCTGTCTATCGGTCTGTCTGTCTATCTGTAACTTTTCTTTGTCCGCACGTTTTCTCCAAAACGGTTTAGATATTGACTTGAAATTTTGTACACGTATACATTATAACGAGATCTGGAACTGGATTGATTTATGAACATATCTGGTGGAGGGTTGTGGGGTAAATAGGGGGAAATAAGTAAAGCAAGCTGATGAGAGTACAGAAACTTGAAATTTGGTGTATGTACTACAAGTCAAGACCTCAAAATTTTTATGATATTTTCCATCCCTCACCACACCTCACTCCATTATTAAAGGGGTTGATGTGATCAAAATTGAGATACTCATTTGAAATTTAGTATACGCATATATTATAATGACGTCAGGATCTAGATTATATAGGGGAAATCGCAATGGTTTGAATAAGGCAGCTGAAATTGAAGTGTTAGGGTACTTTAGTATGGATCTTACCAGCTCGCTCCGGAGAGTTTCCGCTTTAACTGGACTTTCGTATAGTTCAGTTCGAAAGGTAACAAAACTACACAAATTCCATCTCTACAAACTTCAGACCCATCAAGAGCTTGGTGAGGACGATTACGATCGCAGAGTTGAGTTTTGTGAAGTGATGACAAATATGATTAACAATAATAGAAATTTAGTAAAAAATATTTGTTTCAATGATAAGTGCACATTTTTTTACACGAATTTGTGAATAACCATAACTGTCTTTACTGGAGCGATGAAAACCCCCACATTTTCAGAGAAGATCATAGTCAAACACCCAAGAAGCTGAATATATGGGCGGGTATATTTGGGAATACCATTATTGGCCCAGTCTTCATTGAAAATTGAATTAGAAATTTGAATGGCGATATTTACCTTGATTTATTGGAAAACATTATTGACCCTTTAATAGTACATGTGTTGGAAAACCCGCATGACGAAGAGGGGAATTTGATTTTAAGTGATGAACTGCTCTACTAGCAAGATATGCCTTCACCTCATTATCGCATGACGGTTCGCTAATGTCTCAACGACAGGTTTCCAAATAGATGGATCTGACGAAGACATATTGAGTGGCCAGCCAGATCCCCTGACTTGACCAGCCTAGATTTCTTTCTATGAGGTCACTTTAAATCAGTTGTATACAAAACCCAGCCCGAAAACATTGCAGATTTGCTGCAACGAATTACGCAGGAATGTAGATCAGTTCCGAGTCCCGTCTTTCAGAATGTGCGAGAGGAGTTCGAAAGCAGGTGTATCATTGCATGGACAGAAATGGCGAACACCTCGAACACTTATTATCAGGTTAGTAAAATAGTTTGAGTCTGAAAATTATGTTGCGTTTCATATTTACAATAATAATTACCTAAAAGTTCAATAATAAGTTGATATTACATTAAACTATTTTGAAGTGGGTAATAGGAATTTTTTTAACATGCCGGCAATTGCCAGTGTTCGCCTTCCAATTATAATAACAATATCACCTAGATTTTTATGGCTATTATCACTTTTTTATAAAAATTCATTTTTTTGCGTGTCTCTCAAAAATGTTCCTCTTCAAGGTCACACTATTTTTTACGATTGCATTCCAAAAAAATTCTGCTATTAATCGAAAATTAATCGATGGAAAAAATTAGGGGTGCCATTTGAAATAATAAACTTGGGGTGGCTGGGGGTGAGGGGATGAGTTTTAGATGACACCTTTTCTCACTGAAATGTGTCACCCTCGATATTCAAGAAAATGCCGTTTACTGCAAAAAAATCTTTAACGGTTCTCGAGTTATTACGGGTGGCTCGTTTTCAAAAATCACCCTATATATTCTATTCTGTAATTTTCCAATAAGTGTAAGCATTGTTTTCTCAATCAATACGTATTTTTTGATAGTACAAAGCGACCATAAATTTTATTTGACTTGTTTTGATATACTGTCAGTAAAATAATACAATTAGAAAAAGATAAATGATATATCAAAACATAATACTATTTGGTTTAAGATAAACTGTACATATATTTATTTTGCTCTTGAAAAACTCGAATTTATACTATACTATCCATGTTTCATGACAAGCTACTCTTATTTCAGAAAAAAATAAGAATTTTTTTTTGAAAAATTTTTACAACTAAAACAGATGAAAAATTTTTCTTTCTTTGTTCAAATTTAAAATTTCCAGCTTTCGTGGCATTCTAAACCTATTTAAACCAAAAAAGAAATTGAAAATTTTTTTTACCAATATTTTTGAAAAACTTTTTATCACTAAAACAGATGTTAAATTTTTTTTCTTTGTTCTAATTTAAAATTTCCACGTTTCATGGCATTCTAAACCTATTTAAAAAGAAAATTGAAAAATTTTATTACCAACATTTTTGAAAATTTTTTTACCACTAAAATAGATGGAAAAAAATTGTTTCTCTGTTCAAATTTAAAATTTCCACGTTTCATGACAGTCTTAACCTATTTCGGAAAAAAAATTTGGAACATTTTTACCATTTTGGAAAAAAATTTTACCACTAGAATAGATGGAAAAAATTTTCATTTGCTCAAATTTAAAATTTTCACGTTTCATGCTATTCTAAATTTATTTAAAAACAGAAAATTGAAATACAAAAAAAATTGTAACGTTCTTTTACTTCTTAGAAGGAAACATTTTTTTTGCTCAAACTTAAAATTTCCACCTTTCATGACATTCTCAGCCTATTTCAGAAGAAAAAAATTTGAAAGTTTCTTTTCCAACATTTTAAAAAAATTTCAAGAATAGCGAAATTTTTTAACCATTACTAAAGCCTCCACTCCATTACGTCAATGTGGAATTGAAAATGTGACAGATGGCAATAATATTTGGCTTATGCAACTATTATATTTTTATTGAAAAATGTATAGGGTGGTTATCCCAAGAAATAATTTAACCATGGAGGACATTTGTAAAGGTATTTGCGCAAGCCTTTCATATTAGGCACCTGTTATATAGTATTGAATTTTCCCTATTGAATGAGCACTCTATTTTTTTGATCAAAAGTTACTAGGCTTTCTTTGTAATAATAGTGATAACTACATTCCAATTATTATTCTCAATGTCATTTCGTAATAATTTTTTAGAGTGACCGCCATGCACAAATAAAGAGGGAAGTTCTGTGTAAATACCTTTACCGATTTTTTTGATATCGAATTGTTACAATTAGATTGTCACGAAACATCTAGATTTTAAATATGATCGAAACATATTGTTTTGTGCACACGATTTAATAAATCGTGTGCACAAAATATGACGGTTTGCGTGCCTCTGGCGATCACTCCGTGGAATGAATATAGGTCAATTTCAATAGTAATTATTCTACCATGTTATCTTATGTAACATATTCCGAATATAAATTGAAATAGTATCTGACGTTATCGTATTTAATAGGTATTTTTAGTCGGCAATGCCAGACTGTAAAGTTTATTGGTTTTCCAATAATATTAGTAAAAACACCTTAATAATATTTTATAACGAAATTGATATAATCTGACATGAACATATTGCATATTGCAATTTCAATTATTTCTTTTTAAATGAAAAAGAAAGCATGCATTACCCATCAAATAAATTTAAACAAAAACAACCTCAAAAATTGTGGAGATACTTTGCAAACTGGAATGTACATAATAAACCCCGTAATGAACTTTCCCCAGACATCGACACTTTATATTTTTAACAAAAAAATATCGCCAATCTCTCATCAACTGAAATGTAACCTCCTGTGGTTTTGGTGGAGGAAGTAGATCTGACAACATCAATTTGGAAATGCTACGTCATGTTTTTCCATACTGTAAGAATACCATAACACACATTATAAATACCTCTTCCGAACATTCTACTGTTCCTTCCATCTGGAAAAAATCGATAATAACCCCTCTGCTTAAAATTTCAATAGCTACCGAACTTAAAGACCTCAGACCAATAAGTGATCTGCCACCTCTACCAAATCTTCTGAAAACAATAATGAGTAGAAGACTCACTGATCATATCATAGGTGAGGCCGTAGTTCCTGTAACGCAATCTGGCTTTAGAAAGCATCACACCACTACAACAGCGCTATTGAAAATCACCAATGACCTTTTAGGAAATATTGACAAATCACAAACCACATTCTTGGTGCTCTTAGATTACAGCCAAGCGTTTGACGTCACCAACCATAATATCCTCGCCAGACTCCACTATAGTAATATACATCCTACAATGCTAAAATGGTATGCTAATTATCCGTCCGATCGTACGCAAATGGTGAAAAATAATGATACTCTTTTCCTTGACTTGCCCATTAGCAAAGGTGTAACCCAAGAGAGCATTCCTGGTCCGCTTCTATTTATAATATATAACAGTTATCTACCAAAAACATTATCCTCTTTGTGTACTATACATACTATACTAGCGAGTGGAAGGTAGAGCACACTCAGCTGAGTTCAAAACTACCCTAAACTTACCGTTTTTAAGATTATGGTTTTTGACTAGAATTTCAGTTTACAATATTTTTGAAATAACTGCACATATTTAGATAAAATTTGGTACACATATTATACTCCTTTAGGTTAATGAATAACTTTAATGATTTTAGAAAAATTCCAGGACCGACCTCCATTTTTTTAATATGGCTCGTAGGGTCGTTAACATCACACTGCATATTATTTTTTTGTAAATATTAGGAAACTTTTAAAAATCCTATGGACCAATTTATATAATAATGTCATAATATTTGATGGCATGTGTATGGTTATTCTTCAATAAAATTTCAAAACTATTGAAAGGCGAAATTTGACATTCTACAAATAACACAATCCAGTTGCTAATATCATTATTTTATTAATTTTAGCTAGATACCCCTTAGAAGAGGTTGTTATTTGTTTTTGTTATGACATTCATTGTTTTTTCCGTCCACAATAAAGCACATTTCATTTATTTCACGAATAGAAAATAAATAATAAAACGATGCGATTAACACATGACATTTGTTGCATTAAGAATACCAAGTAGGCACATGTCAAATAAGAATTGCTGTTCGCTTTTAGTAATGATTAGATTAAGTGATAAAAAACCAGTTGTTTAAACTAAAAATTTTAATATGCCGTTTCAATGTATTAATGAATATTATGCGGATATTATTTTTGTGCATGACTTTTGCGACGGAAATGGGAGAGCTGCAAAAAAGAGTATTAAAGGCGTTTTCCAAATCGCCGTGTACCCGATCATAAATCGTTTTCGTGGTAGTAGGGAACATGGACAATTTGCGTCAATGACAAAGCATGAACACGTTCCCACAGCTTTTCCACAAGAAGAGCAAATATTACAGGTTTTGGAAAATAATCCATCCATAAGTGTTAGAAAAATAAGTAGTGAGTTAGCAGTACCTGAGACAAGAGTATGGCGAACATTAAAGAAAAAAAAATATCCATTTCAATGTTGAAACTGTTCAACGTCTAGAAGACGTCGACTACGTTCCTCGCTGAACATTTTGTAGGTGTAGGTCAGCATGTTTTTGCAACCCGAAATCCACATGCAGTGATTTGTTGTGTGTCTGGTACGCCACGGACGCTCGAGTAAGTATAGGAATATCCAGGACAGAAAAAGCTTCTGAGGTTTCTGGCTGGCCTAGTCCCTTCAGCTGGTCAGGTACCAACGGCTTTTGGATATCCCGGATATTATCTATCCTTGCTGCCCGGAGCGCTTGTACGCAGGGTGGAGGTATCCTGGGTAGACTCGGGTGTGGTTTGCTGGCCTAGTCCCTTCAGCTGGTTGACCACACGGGCTCGCTGATACCCCGCATCTCCTCCACTCTTGTGTCCGTAAACCCTGGAAGTTGGTCTATCCCTGCGGGTGGATTAACCAAGAGGGAACCGTGAGCCGGAGTGTTTCTGTTTGTAGACCGTTGAAGGGGATATCTTGAGTGATTCACTGGCCTAGTCCCTTCAGCTGGTTAATCACCTGAGATATTTCTTTCTAACTTACTGTTGAGTACGCACGCCTGGTTCTGAGGTGTTTTGGGTAGATAGGGTGACTTGCTAGCCTAGTCCCTTCAGCCGGTTCGTCACATAAACCCTCGGCTACCCAAAATATCCCCCGTACTGGGGGAAATTGCCCTCTAGAATGTACTCACCTAGAGGGCAATTTATGCCTAGGTATAAATTGGCTGACAGAGAACAGTGAGAAGGAGTGGGTGATTTATCTACGTGTGCATTCTAAATCTTGTAACTTTCTTTTCCGCTGCGCACTAGCCAAGTTGCATAGATATTGTACTGTTTTGCATGTAGATTTGGTAATTGCTTCCTCCCCGCTTGGTAATCACCGCCGTGCTTGTTGTAGTAATTTAACCGTAGTAACCTCCCCCCCCTCGCTTACGCCGTCTAAATTTTGTTTTTGTTTGTTTTATGCAATATACGTTAGGGTAGTAAAGTAGAATTGTAGATAGTAGGATTTTGGTTATAATAAATATGTATATTATTTAAACTGTGCCTTTTACAGTATGTGTGTGTGAAGTCTAATATCCCTAGACCCCTGGACATACCGTGTCTCCTCTGACGCTATCCCAGCCCTACCAAAACAGGCTGTGTTAAGAGACTAGTGTGAGTCCTTTACCTCACGAAAAACAATTGTAAAGGTGGCGCCCGAGCTTACCGTCACCGCCGACTGAAGGCTCGAGTGTCAAAGTGACGATTCACTACTCGAGAGTGCGAACAAAACGTCACAATAGTTTTAATTATTTGCACCGTTTTTAATTTTTTTTTAATTATTTAAATTTCTAAATAAATGTGTGTTATCAAAATAAAATTGCAAATTTTCGTCTTTAATATTTTCAAATTATTCTCAGAAGGTGTTTAATATTTTTTTAAATTGTGCTTGTTAATTCAGCCTCTTCACTAACATCATTTTTCTTTCATGAAAGAAATGGAACGTGTATTATTTTGGATGAAATTTAAACTAAAAAAAGTACTTCTACAGGGTATTTAGCTAAAATTAATAAAATAATGATGTTAGCAACTGGATTGTGTTATTTGTAGAATGTCAAATTTGGTTTTTCAATACTTTTGAGAATTTATTGAAGAATAACCATAAACGTGCCATCTAGTATTATGACATCCCTTCAGCTACTCATTAACCTAAAAGAGTATAACATGTATACCAAATTTTATCTAAATATGTGCAGTTATTTCAAAAATATGGCGGACAGATGTTCTGGTCAAAAACCATAAAACACCCCGTATCTCAAAAACGGTTCACATTCAACGGTAAGTTTAGGTGTGTTTTGGACTCAGATGAGTGTGCGCTACCACCCCGTATACAAACATTTATATTGTCTACGTTATTCTCCCTTGCTTTTGAAAAGATATTAGTGATCTCATGTTTCCTTTTAACTTCACATGCAACAATAAAGATATGTCAGATGAATCAGCATCCTTGAAATCAGACCGATTTGAATCAAAATAATTTGATGTTCTCACAATATTTAATAAAGCTCGATACATCTAATCAATTTCATTTGTTGCTGCCATAGTATGCTGAAGAACCAAAATAATATTTTGATATTTCCAAATTATTGTTGCAGTTATTCAGCTTTCACAAAATTTAAAAAAAATCATATTTGATCTAATATGCACTCTTTCTTATTCGAACAGTTATAGAAAAAGTATTGCGTGATATTCCGGCTCAGTGCTTCAATGCTTACGTATTTGGTTTGATACTACTGAGTCCTGGCTTCGAATTCTGGTTAGGGAATGGATGCTTAGTGGCATATTTAATGTGTTATCGCGACAGTAATAGTGAGCTAGATCGCTATTGAGTAGCACACGTTAGTCGTTATTATATGCCCTGAGTTCGAGTCTCAGCTGCGGCAGATAACAATGTCGCAAGGAATGGATATTGTGGTGTAGTCTATGTTTGCATGCCATGGTTGAGTGCTAAAATAGCTATGGCTAAACTCTACCAGGGCGTTAATATAAATGTAAAGGAATGCGTATAAAAAGTGCGGCGACTCTTCCACGTGAGTGGTTACAAAACTCGGCTTACGCCTCATTTTGCAATTTTCGTTTGTGTGAAATAATCATCACATTCCCCTATTTTTTCCATAAACAGCTATTACAACTTTACTATTAAAATAACACAAAGTTAGTAAGTAGCTCTATTCCAATATTTCCCAAGGTAATATTTATAAATTTATAAATTGGTTATTTGTGTTTATGACCTAACCTTAGGTAGTTCGAAACTTCGTAAAGAACTTTTAGTGTCTTCGATTTTATAAAAGCTGTCGAAGTGTAGAGATACGTTCAATAAGTCGTTTGATTTAAAACTTTGTCGATTCGTGTGCCCTTTGTTTTACTTTTTCAATTCTCGCTATTGTGTTTTTAAACTTTTTTATTAAAGAAGCTCTAGACAGGTTTTAATTTTAAATTACTTATATATAGTTTAATAAAAATGCTTTACCTGTTTTACAATGTTCTGAGAGATGTCTTTTAAACAACATACATTTTGTAAGAATATCAATACTTGAAGTGCCATGTTTAAATTATGTTTCTTTTACTAATAAATATACACGTTAATTTCATTTCTTAAGGTAACAATAATGTAAATAAGATAGCATCACGGTATGAACGTGAATCAGTAAATCAAGTAATCGGTTAGCACAAGACCAGCGACGAAGTAAAATATTTTACAAGCAGGTTATTGAAGTACTTATATATTGGTCGTCAGACGTGTGGAAATTGCTATGTTTTATATAAACTATATTTTACTGTACTTTTACTGTAGGTTTTTAATTAGGCATACAAAAATTTATAAGATATCGAAACTTTTATATATATTGTGCATGGGTTGTGAGTATCTGATCTCTTGGCCTCTATGATTGTCCTTAGTTTCAGAAATATATCGAATTTAAATGAATGATAAAACAGAGGTGAATAGCCAGTTAATTGGAATTCTCACTTGAAAAAGGTAATGCACAAAGTGTATATCGAAGAATTTGCGGAAAATCCTGAGGCATTGATCCTCAACAAATATACTTGAAGTACGTTACGGTCATAAAAGCGTATGCCTTGGTAGTTGGTGTTTGAAAGGGCTACAATAAACGACCAAAGCAAAATTCTCTGGGTTACAGAGGCAGGCATGTCAGGCAATAACTGCAGAAATAAGCAGCGTTAGCTGCTCTGGAAGTCTTCCTGGAACTACCTTCTCTCCATATTTACCTGGAGAGAGAGGCCAAGTGGACAACATACAGAATCCAACAAGCGGTAATTAATATGTCGCAAGCTATCATCATAAAGCGCAACAGGTTGTCGGACGATATAAACTGTCACAACTTCCTGGTAATCCTTTCAGATATGATACCAACCTTAATCAACCACGAACTGCCCTTTAAAGTCCTGTTTCTTGGACGAAACGAATGTGATCGGAACAAAACCGACTTACAAAGGGCAGTTGTTGGTTCACATGTGGCTCCAAAACTCCTGAGCGAAGTGGAGCTGGTGTATATAGCGGCAGTCTAAAGGTAAGAATAATTTCGAGCCTGGGCGATTGCTATTGAGATGTGTGTAGGGAGGCTATAACAGAAATAACATATAAATTTTCGATCATTTATTTTTAGTTCGTGTCCTCAATAAATAAGGAATTAATTTTATATGAGTCAAAATCATATTCTGTTAAAAAAATTATTATCAGTTCTAACAATGCACGGTATGATGCGTGTTTTAAAATAAGTCAAAGCAATACAATCGTGATACATTTTTTAAATCAATATTTACACAATGTCGTAAATAATGAAGATAACATGTGGAGATATTGTTGATCAGCTACTTTATCGCGAATAAACTATTGCCTGAGATTCTTAATACCTAGATATCAACAAAAAATACGATCAATGGCTTCTATGATTTTTCGACAGTATATCATTAACTAAACTGTTACCTATTACTGGTGTAATTTGTAATAGTTCAAGTTCAAAAATTAAAATCGACCGAAATTTTAATACAGCATATGTTGTTTTCATGAATGGCTAATGTGACTTAGGTTGCTTATTTGTACACAAACAAGGAAACATCTGTTTTCTGAAAATGAAAAAGAACTTGATCAAATCCAAAATAATGGTTTTTAGCTGCAGTGTGTACTACTTTTCGAGCCAATAAATTCCCCAAACCTACGGGGTGGAGCATTTAAGTTAACAAGTGTGGATAACTAAATAAAATATTTTCGAGAAAAATGTAAGTGCAGTTCGTTTTTTTGAACAAAAAATGTCTACGATCAATTTAGATAATTAAAAATTTGGTATCATTCATTTAACACATAAGATTTCATATTCTGTCGATTTACACGTTAAGTCCTGTCAACGCATCACCTGAACTGGGTAGTATTTTTGAAAAATTTGTTAAAAAATATTTCTATTATTAACTGCCTTGAAGGTCAACTAACAATGAAAAATTATACCTCTCCATGAGGGGTTTGAATTCACTTCCCTGAGTACGCCAATACTACAAGCTAGACATTTAACATTTGCCATATAAGCATATTATTGAATATTTATATTTCAACATATCATGTTGTTTAGGCATGTTTCTCCCTTGTTTGCAATGTGAATTTTGTTTAAAACATTACGGATCCCTGAGCTGTGAAGCGCCTTGGCGGTCGATGATAGGCGTGTAAACATTCAACAGTAAAGGTTTTTATATAATTAATAAACTAATTTTAACGTATTGTAATAATTGAAAAATAATATAATCGAATACCCAAGAAATCCATATAGAAACAGTCAATAACAAACAAAAAAGGTTTTTTTCTCTTACTGTAAAATACTTAAAAAAAAAACTCGACAATGTGTAAGCTAAAACGACGTACTAATTTAAATTTAAAAAACCGCTGCCTAAGAAATCTCTACTTCCACATCCAGATTTTCCATCCATGTCTCTTCAAAGTAAAATATCTTGACTACATTTGCACTCTAGTATGCCGAAACAATTGGTCACAGAACTTTAATAATATTTGAGGTAGACTTAATAAAAAAAATTAAGGCGTTGATTTTAGAATTTGTGGACTCTTATTAACTTGCTCTACTTATTTTCTCCAATTACATTTCCCACCCCTTCAGCGGAATCATCTCAAGCAGATGTGATTACAATACATACGTGTACCAAATTTCAAGTGAATATCTCAATTTATTTTTATCAACCCCTTTAATTAACAGAAACCGGTGGGAAGTTGAAAAATATTATAAAGAAATCTGCGGCCTTAGCTTCTTGTATATACACCAAATCTCAAGTTTCTATACTCTTACCAGGTTGCTTTACTCATTTACTCCTATTTACCTCTTCTTACCTGCCAACTCTTTTAACGAAATCATCAAGTTATACTCTAGGTCCAAATATCGTTACAATACATACGTGTACCAAATTTCAAGTGAATGTCTTAATTTTATTTTATTGACCACTTTAATAATGGAGGAGGAGTTGAATAATGTTATAAAAAATCTGAGGCCTTGGCTTGTAGTATATACACCAAATCCCAAGCTACTGTATTCTTACCAGTTTTCTTTACTTATTTTCCCCTCTTACCCTTATTTAACCCCCAACGCTTCAAAGGTATAACCTCAAAAAATAGTCTAGTTGCCGTTATAATATAAACGTGTACCATATTTTAAGTGAATGCTTCAATCTGAGGCCTTAGCTTCTAGTATATACAGTTTACCCCAAATTCCAAGTTTCTCTACACTTACCAGCTTGTTTTACTTATTTTCTTCAATTTACCCCTATTTAACCCTTCGACGGAATCATCTCAAAACATAATCTAGTTCCAGGTGTCGTTATAATATATACGTGTACCAAATCCCTAATGAATATCTCAATTTTACTCTATCAACCTGTTTAAAAATGGAGTGGGGGCGGTGCGGCATACCCCCCGAAATATAAAAAAATCTGATGTCTTGGCTTCTAGTGCATACACCAATTTCTAAATTTTTGTACGCTTACAGCTTGCTTTACTTAATTTTCCCTATTCACCGCTATTTGCCCCACAACCCTTCACAGGATAGGTTCAAAAACAATCCAGTTCCAGATCTCATTATAGTACATACGTACATAAGATTCCAAGTCAATATCTTAAACCATTCCAGAGAAAACGTGCGCTCAAAAAAGATACCGACGGACAGATCGACAAATAGACAGATTTTATTTTTCGCTCAAATTTAAAATCTCGATAATATTCTAAACCTATTTCAACAAAAAAAATATTTGCTTTACGATTACTATACTTCCAATCCACTACGTGAATGTGGAAGTAAAAATATGAGCTTTAAAAATGCACGATGTGGCTTTCCCAATTATCTCAAAAACTAAACAAGTTCGATCAAATCTTTAAGTACCATTTAAATTCCTGAAACATTCTCTAAAGCTTTTTCTATTTAACCAACTTTCTGCCTTTTATAATAAGGGAGATAGTATTGCATGCAATCTGTATACCCAAATAATATTTCTCAATATGTCGCGTTGCCTCAAATTAATTCTGTCGCTTTCTTTGCCTTCATGTCTATCCTGAAAAACTATCACTGACTTCTTATATTGCATTAGCACTTTCTTTTAATATCCTGATGATAATATAATATAACAGTTTCGAAAGGTTATTTAGGTAAATGTAGAGTAGTTGATTTCGTGTGAATATTCCGAGTAATAAAATAATAATATTTCAATCGTAAACATTGATTTATATAAAAGATCATATTAATTCAAAAGCTATTTTCGTTATTTGGAACGAAATTTTTCGGATTTATTGTCCGTAGCGTCCCGAATATCCTCCGTTTTTATAAAGCTTAAACAAGAAATATGTTCTTTTCATCCGACACGGTTAACGTAATGTTTTTATTTCTTCTTCTTTTCTGGGGTGTAGAGCATAAAATTAGTTGCTTTCACAGTCTTAGAGCATGCAAGGAGGTCGTTTAGAATCCAGCGGATATGACTAAGGTGTCTCTACAACTTACACCATTATGAAAACTTCTATGGAACTTTTATAACAAAAAATGGAAACGAAATTATATCTCCCTGTCGTAAATAAAAGGAAAAAATTAGAGCATTAAGATTATTTATTTTAATTGCAATTAAGTAGTAGTACAATCTTTTGTCCTTGTACGGTTTCTCGAAATAAGTTTGTAGGTAGCGGGAGATTAATGTTGCGGTATTTATTTTGTGTTTAATGAAATTCTTCAAGTACTGATTAGGAGAAATTATTTAATAATCATTAACTATACTCAGGACAAGTTTGTTCTGAATTCTTAGTATTTTGAGAGTTGCCGAATGCGAGTAAATATTATTTAAATAACATTTTAGGCGAATATAATACTATTCACTTGTACCGGGTGTGACAGTGTAAGTATCTACGTCGTTTTCTACTTTTAAATTTTGTTGACATTGACCTTGCTGATATTTTAAATCCACTTTTGACGTAATCTTTTTGGTGATCAAATCGTGCTGATAGTTGATACAATCTTAGATTGTTTTGTGTTGATCGAGAATAATAATTTTGAAACGTTGCATGACTTATTCAGAATGTTTTCCTGTTCACTTATGAAATTAATGGAAGTAGCAACGATTGTCGATTGCGAATGCCTATTTGAACAATAAAAGTAGGAAACATATTGGCTGTGTGCCTAATCTCAGTGGCACTACGTAAGAACGAATTATGTCGTATGTTCATCAAATATGTAAGTAAGTAAGTAAATTTATTGGTGTCATTACAATTTGTTTACACAGGTCAAAACAATGAATATTATGAAATAAAATTTAGAAAGTGATAATATAATATAAAATAGGTAGGTCTATGAAGTTTTACATATTAGGATAAAATCTTAAACGATACTAGTAACATTACATACATTACATAGTATAAACATAAGCTTATATACCATTATACCATTAAAATTATTATTAAAATAGACATCAATAGAGTAAAAACATTTATCTATCAAATAATTTTTTACCACAATTTTAAATTTGTTTAGTGACAACTGTTTCACAGTAGGAGGCTAAAGATTGAACATTTTTGGACCATAATAATTTGTTCCCGATTTTGGATTTGTTAATCTGTGATAATCAACAAACATATTTGTTCTATTACGTGTTTGATAGTCATGTATTTCAATTTGAGAAACATAATTAGACAAGTTCTGTTTTACGTATGTAAGACATTGCAATATGTGTATAGATGGGACTGTAAGAATTCGCATCTGAATATAATTGTCTATACAAGAATCTCTATAGTTCAGATTAGTTAATACTCTAACTGCCTTTTGTTGCAACGCAAAGACTCTACTGACCAAGGGCGCATGACCCCATGTTACCACTGCATATGAAATTTTGGATTGAATTAGGCCATGGATGCTGTTGCTACAACCGGTCTAGACACTTTTACTTTTAAATTACGAAGAACATATATAGACGATGATAATTTATTGCAAAGTTTATCTATATGATTATACCACGTTAACTTTTGATCAAAATAAACTCCGAGAAATTTTACACATTCAGGATTATTTATCGAAGATGTGTCACGTAATGAGAAGTACATTGTTTCCATTTTCGAGCAATTGAGGCTTAGTTGATTGGCATGGAACCAATTTGTAACCTTCGATTGCGCATCCGCTAGTGGTGTTTTCAATGTATTTACATTTTTATTTTTGTTTACTACAGTGGTATTATCAGCAAACAAGATGAAGTCAGTGCTGGGATCGCAATTTGATATATCGTTAACATAGATTAAGAATAACAATGGTCCCAGCACTGATCCTTGTGGTACACCATAAGTAACGGATTGAAGATCTGAGTTACTTCCTTTAAAGGACACAAGTTGTTAACGGTCTTTTAGATATGATTCTATAAATTTAATACTGCTTAGAAAGAAATTATAATATTTTAATTTATTAATTCACATACTAGCGGACACACAATCGAAGGCTTTGGTTAAGTCGCAAAACAGTGAAGCTGTATAACTACCTTCTTCATAACCATCATTAACGAGTGAAATTAATTTATTAATAGCTGCTGTAGTTGATAATGAATTCCTAAATCCAAATTGCTGTTTATTGAAAAGATTGTTATTCTCAAAGTGTTCATAAATTTGTACTTTTAATAGTTTTTCAAATAACTTTGCAAATATGGGGATCAAGGATATTGGTCTGAAATTTGACACATCGTTAATACTGCCTTTTTTATTAATTGGAATAACTCGTGAGATTTTGAGTACTAGAGGAAATATGCCTTCTCTAATACATAAATTAAAAAGTTTTGTCAATGGTACTGCCATTAAGTTACCAATGCACTTTAAAATGTTTGTGTTAAATCCATATATGTCTTTGCTATTCTTATTATTTAACTTAAATGATTCATCTCGCACTTCATTAATAGTAACCTCCCTAATTTCGCAGAGAGGGATATTGTCAGTTTTTAGGTTGGTAAGAAATGCTTCACTGCTTATGCCAGTATTGGGAACATCATTGAGTATGGTCCGCGCAATACTACCAAAAAAGTTGTTAAAGTCCCCACTTACCAACTGTGTTGCATGTGTACTTTCTAAATGATTCCTATTCTTATTAATAATTTGCCACATTGATTTTTGAGCGTTATTTGATTTTTACTTCCCTCGCATACCGAAGGGAAGTATTGTATTCGAGAAAAAATCACCCTCCGAGATTTTTTCGGATTCTAACGTTTCAGAACACGTAGATTACGAAAATATAGGTTTTTCAATTCGGTCTGTCTGTCTGTCTGTTGGTGCATTTACTAAAAAACTACTTAATGGAGAGCAGTCAAATTTGGTAGGTAGTTGACGCTACTGTCAGCGAAGAAATGGTAGAAATTTCACTGGAAAATATACAGGGTGGACCGTCTAAACGGAATAAATAATAAAAAAAATTTTTTTTTGCTCAAATTTAAAATTTCCACGTTTCATGACGCGCTAAACCTATTTCAGAAAAACAAATTTTTGAAAAAATTTTTACCAAGATGAAAATAATTTTTTTTTGCTCAAATTTGAAATTTCTACGTTTCATGACACGCTTAACCTATTTCAGGAAAAAAAAATTGAACATTTTTTCACCAATATTTTTGAAACATTTTTTACTACTAAAATGAAATAATTTTTACTTCCCTCGCATACCGAAGGGAAGTATTGTATTCGAGAAAAAATCACCCTCCGAGATTTTTTCGGATTCTGACGTTTCAGATCAGGGAGATTACGAGAATAGAGGTTTTTCAATTCCGTCAGTCTGTCTGTCTGTCTGTCTGTTGGTGCATTTACTAAAAAAGTACTTGACGGAGAGCAGACAAATTTGATAGGTAGTTGACCCTACTGTCAGCGAAATAATGGTAGAACTTTCACAGGAAAATATACAGGGTGGATCGTCTAAAGGGAATAAATAACGAAAAAAAATTTTTTTTGCTCGAATTTAAAATTTTCACGTTTCATGACACGCTAAACCTATTTCAGAAAAAAAAATTTTGAAACATTTTTTTACCACGAAAAATTGTTTTGTCTTTGTTCAAATTTAAAATTTCCACGTTTCATGGCATTCTAAATCAATTTCAAAAAAAAAATTTTGAAATTTTTTTTACCAACATTTTTGAAAATTATTCTACCACTGGAATAGATGGGAAAAAAAAATTCTTTGTTCAAATTAAAAATTTCCACGTTTCCATGGCATTCTAAATCTAATCAAACAAATTTAAAAAAAAAATTGAAAAATTGAAAAAAAAATTCTAAAATTTTTTTAATCCATTTATCAGTACTTACTATAGAATAGATAAAAACTTTTTTTTTGCTCAAATTAAAAATTTCCACGATTCATGACACGCTAAGCCTATTTCAGAAAAAAAAATTTAAAATTTTTTTTTACCATTTTTGAAAAATTTCTTACCAGTAAAGAGATGATTTTTTTTTCTTTGTTCAAATTTAAAAAGTCTGTTTCATGGCATTCTAAACCTATTTAAAAAAAAAACAAAAATTTGAATTTTTTTCACCAACATTTTTGAAACATTTTTTATCACTAAACTAGATGGAATTTTTTTTTCTTTGTTCAGATTTAAAGTTTCCACATTTCATAGCATTCTAAACCTATTTAAAAAAAAATTTTTAGAAATTTAAAATTTCCACGTTTCTATGGCATTCTAAACCTATTCAAACAAATTTTAAAATGTTTTGAAAAATTTAAACAAATTTTTAATGTATTTATCACTACTTACTACAGAATAGATCAAAAAAATTTTTTTTGCTCAAATTTAAAATTTTCACGTTTCATGGCATTCTGAACCTATTTAAAAAAAATACCACTTCTATAGAATAGAGGGAAACTCTCCCTTTTAATCAAATTTATAATTTCCACGTTTCATGACTTTCTAAATATATTTCAGAAGAAAAAAAAATTGAAAATTTTTCTAACCAACATTTTTAAAAAATTTGAAAAAAAGGAATTTTTTAACCACCACTATACTTCCACTCCACTAAGCGGATGTGGAATTGAAAATATGACAGATGGCTATAATATTTGAAAAATGTACCTATTATATATTTATTGAAAAATGTACAAGGTGGTCCTCCCAAGAAATAATTCAGTCATGGTGGACATTTATAAAGGTATTTCCGCAAGCCCTCCATATTTGGCACCTGTTATTTAGTATTGAACTTTTGTTGTTGGATAATCACTCTGTATATTTTTGTGACTAAAACTTATCAGGTTTTCTCTGTAATAATATATGTAATAACTATAATAATATTCCGATATTATTTTCAATGTCATTTTGTAATTATGAATTTTCTAAAGTGACCGCTATGCACAAATAAAGAGTTCTGTGTAAATACCTTTACCGATTTTTTTATATAGTTGTCATGAGCTACAATTTTAGCTTGGGCTATTGCCTGTCGATATTTTTGCCTATATTCTTTTACTTGTTGCCTTAACTCCATAGAATTAGTAACATTTAGGACTTCTTGCATAAATGTAAGACTCTCACGCATTTCATGCAGGTTATTGGTGACCCAATTTATTTTTGTTCCTGTCTCGTTATTTATAAAATGTATCTTTTCTGGAAATGCTATTTCTGATGCTTTTTTGATCTCCTCATTGAATATAGGGAACTTAGTATTAACATCAAGATTTTTATCGTTAACAAAATTCCACTTTAAATTTTGTATTAAATTATGCAACGTCAATAAGCCTATTTCTGTAACAGGTCTAACCGTAATTGGAACATTTTTTTCTTTATGGTAGTTTAGTTTAAAATATAATAATACCGCGGAATGACATAAAAAATTATGTGTATAGGCTTCTGCCTCAATTTCAGAGATTTTGTTTCTTAGACACAGGATATTCAAGTGAGAAATACTTAAGTTAAAGTTATTTTTAGAGCTGCTGGTCCATGTGTTCCTTCTGCTGTGGTAGTTTATTGGTTCTTTGATATCTTAGTTTAGTTAAAAAATACACCAAATCTCAAGTTTCTGTACTCTTACAGTTTGCTTTACTTATTTTTCCCTATTTACTTCCCACCCCTTCAACGGAATCATGTCAAAATATAATCTAGTATCAGATGTCGTTATAAGTCATACGTGTACCAAATTCCAAGTTAATATCTCGATTTAGTTGTATCAACTCTTTTTAGAGGGAAATACCCTCTGTCGATCTATATCTTGACCCCAGGCAATTATATTATAAGACAGTTTTGAATAGAATAAAGCATAATATACATCTATTAAAGAGCTTCGATCTAAACTGTTTGTCAACATTGAAAGAGTAATTTGAGGATTGACTTAATTTAATACAAAGTTGATCAATATGTTGGGTCCAACATAGATGTTCATTTAGAATTATTTCTAGAAAATTTGTATTTTTTTCTACGTTGAACTGATTACCATTATGCAAAAAAGAGTATTGAGAATAATTTTTAATATGAGGTACCGCCATTTTGTCGCAGTATTTTTAAAAATCATAATGTTCCCACAGTTACACTTATATAAATTACTTTTATATATCTATAGTATAAAAAATACTTTAGCAACACACCCTGACAAACACGAATACAATATGACTGTTTGGATGAGTGGCAAGCGCGCTTGACTCTCAGCCAGGAGTTCTGGGTTCGATTCCCGGCCGTGGCACTGGGATTTTTTCCGAAAGAAATTAATCCTAGTATACTCGGATATTGGATGTGTGTCCCTTGTCTCTAAATGTGTAGCCCTCTCCCGCACAAGGCTCTTTCAGAGCTTTCAGGGATAAAGGGGGTTGTATTACCTGTGGTGTTTATTATTATTATTATTATAGAACAAGCCGTAATAATTTGTATGTTAATAATTTCAATTTAGCGTTATATAAAAAATCTCCTACATATGCTGGCAGCTACTTATTTAATAAGTTGCCCTCTAACGTTAGACTAGTCAAGAAATCAAATTCAAATCTAAATTATTTAGTTTTTATCTAACAATAGTTTTACTGTCTTCATGAATTTGAGAATTGTAGTAAATAGTTTGTTTTTAATTTTAGTCGATCGTAAGTTGTACATGTGTTATTATTGTACATATGTATTTTATAACGTTCGTAAATTATTGTATTATGTTTGTAATTTATTGTATCTTTTACATGATTTTACTTGACATATTTTATCCAATTTTTGTAATTGGCATACAGAATTTACTAAACCAGCTCGGTGGCGCAATGCTACCAGCTCGGTGGCGCAATGCTGAAGGTGTTTGGCTTGCGACCACGGAGTCCCGGGTTCGAATCCTGGCAAGGGTATGGATGTTGGTGGCGTTTTTTCATGTGTTACCGAGACGGTAGCAGTGACCTAGACCGCTGTTGGGTGGCACAACATGTCTAGTCGCTGTTATCTCTCCTGAGTTCGAGTCTCAGCTACGGTAGATGGCAATATCGCAGGGAATGGTTGTTGTGTTGATGTCTATGTGTACGTGTCCTGGTTGAGTGGTAGAGCAGCAATTAGCTGAACTCCGCCAGGACGTTAATATAAATAAGGCATTAAAAAAAAAAATCTGTCTATTTATCTATAAATTAACTGTCGAATTAGATTGTCTTAGAAAAAATCAATTCTTGTAATATTTCCTCTTACGAGTAAAAATATACATAAGGTGCGGCAGATGTAACTCATCGTTATTGTTTTAAACATAAAAAATGTATGTAAAAAAATAGTATAATTATTATGAAAGTAATTTCTTACCTCTAGTATACTTATTATGAAAATCATTTATTAGTTTTATTAGAATTGTACTAGTCTAGGTAAGAAAGATGAAATCGGACAAATGGCTGTCACAGTGTTGAGAATTGTACAATTCTTTTCTGCCCGTTTGCATCACTTGAGAGGCATTCCGATAGGATATGTGAAAATTGTACAAGAATATTGGCTTACAAGGCATCAAAAGTTTGTGGATAATTGACAGCCCCATAAAAAGAAGGCTGTTGGAGAATATTCCGCTGATCGTGGTGGTGTGGCAATATTGCCCTTTATTAAGATAGTCCGTCCTGAAACATTTAACTCCCTTGCACCAAGATATTCCCAATTTGTGCGTATTCCAAAAGATTTGGACGACCGAGTGGCATCAGTTTATTTATAATTTCAATTTTGAATGAATAAATATGAAAATTCGTGTGCAGAATTCGTCTCAAAATTCTGTCAGACAATACTAACTGCGCTGTACGCCACTTTGTAGACATGGGAATGTCTAAGAATTAATAAGTTTTTCTGCGCATCTTAGATTACCGATTTGTATACTTTGCCTGAAGGTAAAGATAAGGTGAGGCAGAAATTGTTTTCAATAGCATAATTGTGTAATGTTTTCAGAAGGAAAATGATAAAACAATTGATTATCATCGGTGAAGCACTGAATATTGCCATAACTTACATGGGGATAATATCGGCTGTGGAAATTAAGAACAAAACGGATACTAAAAACGACTCTTATGTTACGCCTGATGTGAGCAAATGTATGATAGCTCATCATCTAGTAAGGCGACTTGAGATCTGTTTAATAAATAAGAAGTCTGCTGAAGTTATAACAAAGCCATAAGGTAAATCATGGTTCAGTGCGTCAAAAGCTTTAGAAAAGTCAGCAGCATCTTCTTCATCTAAGGTGGATAGAATGTTTTGGGAAGCAATTGAAGAAATAATTTTTTTTTGTGTGTTTGGCATCTGAAAGAATTCTTTGCCAAAGAATACATTAGTTAAGAGAAGATGCTGAAGAATATTTCCTATATTTTCATATTCGCTTCTTTAAAAAAAATTATAATTGCAGTCATAATTTGTGAAATCAACATTTTTATAAATATAACTGACACATGTGACAATGCTACGGTGGCTGCCATTCGACTGCTCTATACTTATGCATTGAACTTCGTTAAAACACCTTAATAAGAGCACTTGCTAAGAAGTGTAATGTGTATAGGCCCTACTGCTTTATAAGTAGTTGTAAGAACACTTATGTCACTTGGAGATACAACATTAAAGAAGCAACCCATAAGTTTTATAACAACTCTATGACCAACTTATTTAAACACGAAAACGAATTTACTGATATTGAACGAAAGATGTTAAGTCCACATCACAGCAAACCGCCTCAATTTTATGGTTTGTCAACAATTCATAAACCTGACATCCCCTGATGACCAATTGTGAGTTCAATCAATTCTCTGTGGTAAACTCTCAAAATATTTATTAGAAATCCTAAATCAGGATCCTCCGAGTCTTATATTAAAGAAACCAATTTTTTTTGGAAAAACTGTTAAAAAATAATTTTAATAATAATCGTCAAATGGTCAGTTTTGATGTAGTAGGCCAATTTACTGTAGATGAAATATTAATAATAATTAAAAAAAAATTGCAACATGATGGAAATTTGGAAAATAGAACTAAGTTAAGCATTTAAACTATTCTAATGGAATTACTTACACTTTGTATTAAAACAATATACTTTCAGTTAATTAATGACTTCTATCAAGAGACTTTTTGGGATGCCCATTGGTTCTTGATTATCTCCAATATTAAGTAACATTTTCATGGAAAATCTTGAGGAAAATAATATTAATAATTTAGCTTATACACCCATTGTATGGTGGAGATTTGTAGAAGACGTTTTCACAATATGACATTATGGTAAAGAATGCTTAAGTAAATTTTTAAATCAGATTAACTAAAAAGAACCTTCAATTAAGTTTGCTACAAATAATAATGAATTATCTTTCTCAGATATTTTAATTAAAAAATTAGATTACACATACCAAACCAGTGTGTATAGAAAACAAACACACACAAACAGATACTTAAATTTCAGTTCAAATCAAAATATTAGTGTTAGGAAAGGTTAAGTGCTTGTATGAGAGAAATAATTTATAAAAACTGTCTTATTAAATAATAATTAATATCCTGAGAGTTTTGTTGATAGTCAATTGATGAACATTGGAAGGAGGGAGAATATACCATTACAACCTGAGGTCTTTAGGTCTATAGCAGTAATTCCATATATACATGATTCATTGGACAAATTATGAAGAATTGGGATTAGGTTCTTCGTACGAACGGTTTTTCAAATGGGCTCCAGGTTAAGATCGATTTTATCGAAAATCAAACCTTTAAATGTTGATCGAAATTCTAAAACTTGTACTTATAGTGTCCCGTGTGAGTGCGGAAAACATTACGTAGGCTAGTCATCTAGACCTTTAAACGTAAAGCTTGGTGAGCACAGAAATTGGCTTCAACTATACACCAAATTTCAATTTCAGCTTGTTTAACTCATTTTATGTTATTTACTTCTACTTCCCCCCCCCCCCCCCCACCACTTCAACTGGATCGTCTCAAAATATAATCTAGTTTCAGATGTCGTTATAATACATACGTGTATCAAATTTCAAGCGAATATCTCAAATATATTTTATTAACCCACTTAAAATGGAGTAGGTGTTGGGAAGGGGTTGAAATATGTTATAAAAAATCTGAGACCTTGGCTTCTAATATACATCAAATCCCAGGTTTTTGTACTCTTACCAGCTCGCTTTACTTATTTTCCCATATTTGTCCCTATTTAGCCCCAACCGCTCAACGGAGTCATCTCAAAATATAATCTAAATACAGATGTAGATATAATACATATTATCTAAAAAAATCTGAGGCTTTGACTTCCAGCACATACAGCAAGACCAACGTTTCTATACTTTTACCAACTTGCTTTAGTTATTTCCCTATATTCACCCCTAATAAATCCCCAACGCTTCAACGGAAACATATCTAAATATAGTCTAATTCCAGTTGTCGTTATAATATACATGTGTACCTACCAAATTTCAAGTGAATATCTCAATTTTATTTTATCAACCTCTTTAATAATGGAGTGGAGGTGGTACGGGTGGGGATAGAAATATAAAAAATCGGAGGCCTTCACTTCTTGCATATACACTAAATTTCAAATTTTTGTACTCTTACGAGATTGCTTTATTTATTTTCTTCTATTTACCCCTAGTTACCCCCCAACCCTTCACCTGATAAGTTAAAAAAACAATCCAGTTCCAGATCTCATAATAGTACATATGTGTATAAAATTTCAAGTCAATATCTTAAACCGTCATCGTGCGAACAAAAGAAGTTACAGACCGACAGACAGACCAACAGACAGGCCGACAGATAGACCGACAAACAAACCTGCAGACAAACCGACAGACAGACAGACCGACAGAGATTTTTTCGCTCAAATTTAAAATATCGACGTTTCGAGATATTCTAAACCTGATATTGTCTGTAATTGTTTATTTGTGGCATTTTCAGATTTTCTTACTTTTCATTGGGTATTTTGTCACTGAAAAATATTTTTCAGTGGCAAAATACTCAATTAAAAGTAAGAAAATTCTAAACCCACTACAACAAAAAAAAATGTTTTTTTTACGATTACTATATTTCCACTCCACTATGTGGATGTGGAAGTAAATCTTGACGTTTCATGACATGTTAAATTTATTTCAACAATAAAAATGCTTGAATTTTTTTTACGGCTACTGTTCACTACGTAGATGTGGAAGTAAAAGTAGGAAAATCTGAATATGCCTCAAATAAACAGTTATACAATAAAATTTATTATTTTCGCTGAATAATTAATGTTTCATTCATTTTCATAATACTTTACTCTCATAACCTATTATATAATTTTTGCATAGAAGTTTCACTTCAGTCGCATGAGTTTTCGCGAACTATTTTTTATTTCTTTGTTTTTGTTGTAATTTATTTCAAAACAGTTCAAACCTACTGGAGCGAGTAAACGCATGACAGTGAACTAAGTAAATATTAAAACTAATTTCAATATTTACTAACGTTTAATAGAAATACATGCAAAATGCTTCGTAGTCAAATATTTTTTCACTGCTTAATTATAATCGTTCCATATCCCGTAGAGTTAATGAAAATAATTTCGCGTGAATAGATATTAGTATGTAAATTTCAGTTTGCTCTGTTTATACGCAATGTTATTTATAATTATTGAAATTAATTCCGAAATTAAACTGAAATAGCCCCGGGGTAATTGCAGATAGTAATTTGTTATACGCAACATTGCAAGTAGCCTCCAGCTAGAGCTCAATCATAAACCACGACCATGTGACACTCTATCTAACTCCACTAGACAGTTTTACAGCGTTCTTGCAAATAAAAATGTCCCTGAAATTCAGCCCGCAGAGTCGTCTGTATGTATGAGTGAGTATCTCGGAACATAAAACAAATTTAAGAAAACATTGTACAAAATTGGTCCATTGGGAGCATGTATAATTTACTATATAATTTCCTGTTTTTTATGAACACCGTAATAGTGGAAGCGGTAGCTTTTGTTGTTATAATCTTGAATCCTTTTCTTTAAGGATAAGAGAAGTACGGAAGACTGTTCCAGGTTTTTATTTTTTGTACGAAATTACTATTCTCTATTTGAAAAGTAGTTGTAATAGTCCAATTAATGAATGTTCAAAAGGGGGTGTAGGGGGCATGGTCGGGAACAGACTTTTTCACTTCAGGGATGTGGTTATGATAGTTAGGACTTAAACATACATAAAATCTCCGAATCTACGAGGTGAGCTGGTTGCAGGTAGTTTACCTACTACTATAGACAAGATAATGGATACAATTTTCTATTGCTTAAATTTCAAATTTCCACGTTTCATGGCATTTTAAACCTATTTTAAAAAAATTGAAAAATTTTTCGAAACAAGAATTTTTTTTTAAATTTTTTTAACCACTATACTTCAAGAAATAGAGAATATTACCTGAAAAAAAATAGGAGGATTTAGTTTTGTAAGCTTACCTTATGTTTTTTGGGTCTCTGATTCCGAATACTTTGCTTCCCACTAAAATTTCCTATCGGAAATACCTCAATTTTTGGAAAAATAGTCAAAAACGAGTATTCTCACAACTGTTTTATTTTTGTTAATTTAAAAAAAAACAATTTATGATCATTATAAATTGATCAGACGAAGCCAGAAAAAGCTAAAAGCACTTAACAATTTACAAAATTTTTAGGGTAAATTTTGAAACCGCTTGAAAACTGGGAAGGAAATAATGAAAATATTTCAAATTGAAAGGTTCATTTGAAGCCTTTGACTTAACCAAATTTTTCACTATTAAGTTCATTCCTCCGGTATCGTTTTATAGCTGTTGAAGGACCAGGCTCATCAAAGGCCTCAGTCTCTGAGCTAGAATCACTTTTATCAGCTTCTGAAACACGAGAAAAAGCGTCACGATACTTAATAAAAAAATATCCAATCTACGCAATTTCTTTTCTTTTAAAGCGACTATAAAGTAAGCCTTAGACTAGTGACTACGTATTGCACACTTATTACTTTCATCGCATTTTTACGTCTAAGACAGGCAAGGAGATAGGTAAATGAACTGAGAGGCACTGAGAGAAAAGAGAGGAGAATGGAAATAAAAATCAACTCACCTATCAAATTATCAGTGTTTTCTCTGTCTGATCTTCCTCCTGAGTTATCGTCAGATTTCTGCAGTGAGTCTTCTCCCCTGTCCATCTCCTCACCTAACAATTCTAAATTTATTTCGTCACGGTCATTTTAATCATTCTCCATCAGGTCTCCGACGTCTTTGTCTGGAGCGTTTTCACAGGTGTTGTTGTTGCATTGAAGGCACCGAACATCGCAGCCCACTTTTCTGGCAGCCGCATGCTGCTCGACAACCTTTCTTGCATTTACAAGATGTGAGCTTTAAAAGCTGCAGTGGAGCGCGAGGAATAGATGTAGTGACTAGAGATAAGCCCGCGTGTGTTCCTTTGCAGCCCCATTCTTCAGCTTTTAACTCGTTCACCTGCCAAAGTTGCACTTGATGGTATGTGCGGTATGAATGCTGTTCAGCTGCGGCTTCGGTAGGAGGCAAATTTGCGATGTTATGCTTGCTGTTGTACGCCGTTCTATTAAAGGTATTGTACCTGAACGCATTTAAAGCTGAATTTCCAATGTTGCAGCCATACAAGCGAAGTAGGAATTGATTGCCCGCGTTTGCAATGGCTTACGAATCTGCGTTTGGTTTGAGGAAAAGCTTGACAGATGGCAGTAAATCAGGATTATTAATCAATACACTAATACATTTTCTTTTACCTTTTCCAAACACAGGGGAGTCGGAGTTTAAAAAATTAATATTCGAGGCCTTACACAGACCTATCAAAAGAACCAATAAATCTACACCCTCGCCAACAATTATCACTCCTGATGTATGTTTTGACGCCTCTTCAATCGCCGTTTTAACAATTAAGCAGTCCGCATCTTTCTTCGCTTCACGTACTTTTAAGTTTTAGGCCTCAAAACTCTTTAGCATCGATATGAGACGATGTTTATTCTTGCTGTTTGACAAAAATTTGACTTGAGGAATTGTGGGTATCATTGATGCATCAAAAATTATATCAACCGATGAGTGTTTTCTTGCTCTTCTCACTCTTTCCGCGAATTTGGTGCTGAGATTTTAGGCGCCCTCTGGATAGTCATCAAATACGACGACGCAGTGTGTTGAAAAAGGTACGTTTCGAGGCCAAACAAGGCGATGAAGAAGGAATCAAAGACAACATAAGAGAATCTAGAGCGCAACTTTGACGACGCACAAGCGCCTTTGCGTTTGATCTGTCGTCAAAAAAGCATTTAGAAACCTTTTTTATTTATTTTTTTGTATATTTCAAGCCATTTTCTGCTAAAAATTAACAAAAATTGAGTTATTTAAAAAAAAAAATCGTTTTTGGCGCCATTTTTTCAAAGTAGAGGTATTTTCGGTGAGATTTTTTGGTGAGAAGTGAATAATTCAGAATCAGCGATCCAAAAAACATAAAGTTAGTGCGTAAAATGAAGTCCTCCTATTTTTTCCAGGTGAGCTATTTATTTAGTCTCTATTGCCTGGAGAATACCGTAGAATGGAAAACGAAAAAAAAATTATTTCGCTTAAATTTAAAATTTCCACGGTTCATGATATTCCAAACCTATTACAAAAAATAATAATAATAATTGAAAACTTTTCTTAAGAAATATTCAACCATGGTGGAAATTTGTAAAGGCATTTACGCAAGCCTTCCTTATCCTTATTTGGCACCTTTTACCTAATATTAGATTTTTGTTGTCGGACGACCACTCTGTATATTACTTTAACCAAAAATCATGAGTTTTTTTTGCAATAATAGTAATAACTACATTCCGATTATTATTCTCAGATGTCACTTCGTAATTAATTATTTTTTAGAGTGACCGCCCTGTATAAATAAAGAGGGAAGTTCTGTGTAAATAGCTTTAACGAATTTTTAATAGAATTATTCTCAAAAGTGTTCACTCAATAAGTGAATGTAATTAGGATATGTATAGTTCTATCTTCTTGTTTCTAATTTTCAACCTACTAATTTTTTAATACAATGCATATCAGAAATAGATGAAACTAACCTTTTGCATTCTATCATTTTATAAAAGTATTTATATCTCATTGAATTCAGTTAATATCTAACGAAAGTATTTTAGGTATTTCTTACAATAAGATATTAATAACCTTGCACTTTATACAGTGATAATTTTCCACTTGATACAGATTATAGTTGTATTGAAAGAATTGCCAAGGTATTACACATACATATGTGTCTAGGTTAGTAGGTCTCTAAATTATTGTTTATTGTAATGTAGAGATGACTTGGTCTAATAGAAACTAAACAAGGTTATAGTATTTCTACTCTCAATTTAAACATTCAGTCAAATCGTTGCTACCAGGATAAATTATTACAAAGCTTGTTTGTGATAGAATAACAACGTGATCGTGCTTAAATATTACAAGTGATACACGTATACAAATATAGTTAACCAAATATGTTATGCGATTATCTTAAACGAAAGTAGTCGATTATTTACGTGGCTCATCATTACAAGTCCATTATTTGTTTTTGGTTCATTCTTAATATTGCCGGTAGCATAGCCGTAGGATAAAAGATATTTACTTACTTTTATTTAATTATTTAAGGAGTTGTTCAATAAATGAATATTATTTATTATAAAGAAATATTTAGAATAATTAAAAAGGGATTCTAAAAACTGTTGGTCGACTCTCATGGCATCGCTGGTGTTATGAACTATTTTTTTGTCGGTCTCTTTTTATGATTTTCAAACTGACACTGGGTAAACTATACCTCTAATCTAAAAATATGATATTGAATGACTGCAGTCTGGAGCTCATTAAATCACACAAAATCATCCATTTATCCGCAAGATTGGCGCTGGAGTTGGAAAGTGGTGTGTAGTCGAACGATTATAATTTCATTTCTATTAGCGGTAGTTTAGTTCCTTTTAGTGTAAAGTTCCCCTTTCACTGAGGAATTTTTCAAATTATTAATTGTATTTTCCATTAGTCCAGTCATTATTTATGAAACCCCATGTAGAGTTCCACATCACTCGACGTCAGTGAGCTTTTGGTGGGGGTCATTAATGAGTATATTTGTGAGTTTTTCGCAATTTTTTTTTCTAGGAAGGAAAATCTTCAGAAAGATACCCCAACTGTCTGCGCGGGGTGGTGTCACATTTTTACCTGCTGAAATCCCTCCCCTTTGCAGCGTTTCCACAGTGACCTGGAACAGCTTCCGCTTTCCATCAGAACAAGGGTCTTCTTTATTTTAGATATTTCTTTATTTTAGATATTTCTTGTACTCCTGCGTCCTCTTTCTTCTTGTTCGATTGGGGGTTCGGACAAATGTTTCTGTTATCTTCGTCATTAGCCATAATGTGTGTGATCATATCCTCAACAGTTCTCCAGTTAAGCTCTGATTTTAGCATCATTCCGACTAGGTTTCCTGCTTAGAGGCTGTTCTAACTTTGCTGCACCCCATTCCCTCTCGTCCTTCCATCGATTGTACACCAATACTGTGTGTTCGGGTGTATCGTTCTCCCCAAAGTAGATGCACTGATTGCTGCCAGCTTTGTCTATTCTGTGGAGGTATTCCACTCCTTGACGTTATTAAATGTACGTTATTTGCTGATGATCTGACCCTAAATAACTCTTCTAAAAATATAAAAGAACTAGAAAATCAAGTAGTAGTAGCTACAGAAAAAGCTGAACAGTGGTTCTCTGCAAATAAATTAAAATTGAACAAAAATAAAACTCAAAGTTTAGTTATAAGTACTGACTCGACTATTAATAAGGGTAACAGCGTTAAGTTATTAGGTATAACTATCGATGACGGTCTGAAATGGGATGTGCATATTGACCAGTTATGCAAAAAAATTATCTAGCACAATCTTTGTCATCAGAAGATTGAGTAAACATATCAATAGAGACACTCTACTAGCAGTATATTATGGCTTATTTCATTCACACTTAAACTACGGAGTGATACTCTGGGGTAACTCTAGTCATTCACAAAGAGTTTTCATACTTCAAAAAAGAATTATTAGAATTCTTGTTGACGTTCCTTACCTTGAACACTGTAAGCCATTGTTCATGAAATTAAAAATAATGTCACTGCCAAACCTGTACATTTACAATAGCTTACTAGAAATACATAGTAAAAAAAGTCAACTGCAGACATACTCCGATGTGCATGCTCATAATACTAGGTATAAAGATAATATATATATTCCTAAGTATAGGCTGTCCAAATCAAAGAGTAATTCTCTGGACGTCAATTTAGACAATAAATTACCTAGTGACTGGAAATTATTAAATAATGTGAATTTTAAAACTACAATTAAGTCTTTTTTATTGAGAAACTGTTTCTATTTCGTGGATGAATATCTTAATGTGAATGTAATGTGATGTTTTTAAACTATTGATGTGCATTAATCGTGCTGTACTGAGCTGTGCACATGCATGTGTACATGAACTTTGGTTGTATTGTTTTATTATGTTTGTATCATGTAATTATTTTATCTGTATATATTTCTGTTATATTTTTTATACTTATACTTTTATATCTTTATATTAGGTACCTGTACTAAGCTGTGACTTGCCACAAATGTATTAAATATGTATAGTGGTCAAATAAAGATCTATCTATCTATCTATCTAAAACACACGTGTCCGGACAGAACCTAAGTAGTAACTAATGTCTCCGTGTTTCCTCTCTGGACATTTTCAGTACGTGGCCTAAACGGGGATCGCCACCATTTTGATGTCCTATGTTTCACATGCTATTTAATTTTTCGTAGACCAGATTGTTTTTTATTCATTACGAGAGAAAGATAGAGGGAGCTTGAATTCTGATAAATTCACGCTCCCTCTCATGGTTGAGTATGAATAGCTATTAGCTAGACTTTGCCATGCCTGGCACAAAGTTTATAGCATTTTTCTTGATATGGGTAATTCCTATGAGAAAATTGTTCAACATATAAATTGTATAGCAGGAAAAACCTAAAGATTTTTTCTTAATTTCGATTTGGAACAATAGTTTGCTCTACAACGCGTCGCAAAGTTGGTACGACAGCGCGTGACTGTACATCTGTACATGTATGGTAAAGCATAAATGCATTACATTAACGGCACAGTCACTACAGCACAAGCGGTAAAAAGATAGTAAACACCGGAGTTGCATGCTTCAAATTACGATTCCATGGTAATTGTAGGTGTGGATGTTATTGAACCTAGTAAAACGATCCATTTGAAAAAATATCCAATTTACTATAAAAGTAAATTCAGGCAAAAATCCCATGAAAAAATCATATTTAAACCATTAAGAGACTTATAACCACCTTTGCCAAATATTGACATACAAAAATTTTTCGTCTCGAGGACGATGGTCAATCGCCTTTGGGATCCGTCGTTCGAATTTTCAAAAGTACTCAAAAAATTGACCGCTCCTCCCGACGAACTTTTCGAAAGTACCACGAAATTGGTTTTTTCGAAAGTACAATGAATAAAATTACAGAGGGCGGAAAACTGCTCCGTCCAACAAATTTTTCAGAAGTACGACGAATTTAATTTTTCGAAAGTACCACCAATTTGGTTTTTCAAAAGTTCAAAGAATAAAATCGCACAAGGCGAAAAACTGCTCCGTCCAACAAATTTTTCGAAAGTAAAACGAATTTAATTTTTTGAAAATATCAAGAATTTGGTTTTTCGAAAGTACGATAAAGAGACTAGCACAGAGCAGAAAACCGCTCCTTGAGATGAATTTTTCGAAAGTACCACGAATTTGGTTTTTCGAAAGTACCACGAATTTAGTGGTTCACAAGGCGAAATCCTCAGTCAGGATGTAGCGAGTAGCTATGTTAAACGTCGAAATTTAGGAAAAAATCAATGGGATGGTTTTTCCAATAAAAACCAAAATCCCCATTTAATTATCCTCAAAGTGGGAGAACATAATCCTTATCCAAACCACTAGAACGTACAAAAAATTAGTCAAAAAATTAAAAGTCGGAGGGTCGATTCCGACGAACTCAAAATACTTTTTATTCCGGCTCAGGCGGACAGCGCCATAGTAGTCGCTCGAAGGCGAGTCGATGTAAAAAAAGTATATTTGGGTTATTACGTTTATAAAAGCAAGAAAACCATCGAATTCATATAGGTAGCTTCTTTAAGCATTCTGAAAATCCATTTCGATAGTTTCAGTGCAAAATTAAAAGTGAATAATTTTCAACAAAGTTCCGCATAAATTTTACAATCATTGCTAATTGGGAGTCTGAATCTTTTTGTACACTCGATTGTCATAGTTTTCTCGACGCTGGATGCGTTACACTCCTACGGGAGGTAGGTAACGGCTTGCCGAGTGGTGGTGCTCTTTGATGTTTGCCTTATATGCATTAGTATTGAATATTCATATTTTTTTACATTTTATTAATTATTTCAATAAATGAAAATGTGTTTTTAATTCGATTTCTTATTGATCCACTAATTATAAGATTTGTGACCGACGTGCGATTCTGTGGCGTGAGTCGAACAACTAATTACCGCGGGTCACCTTTGATCCCGTCACGTCTGTGTACTTGCCCGAATACTCATGGAATCCATCGGCGGTTTTAATTATTAAAAAGTGTTTCTAAGAAAGTGCTAATTATAAGATATGTTCATTAAAAGTGCACCGCCCGACATAAGATTTCGACGAAGAGAGCAGACTGTAGCAATCACAGTAAGTATAATTTTGTCTATTTTCGTCTTGGGGAGTCTGAAGGGTAACTTGAATCTCCGTTGTGAGTAGAGTTTATAAGTATCGTAGCGGCGACACGGCTCCGGCCTAAATTATATAAAATCCTTGTCGTGTCCACCAGACTATACGATACTAGGTACATCTACATGGACATCGATCTTCTCGTGTTACTAATAGGAGTGGCTCAAAACAAGAACCCGCCAAAGGAAACTTGCAGGGAAACAACAATCTGTTTCTCTTAGCGGATGTGACCACTACTTCTTCTGTTTCTGGATAAACCAGGAAAAAATGTGTTCTAGAACCAAATACAATAGCAGAAAAAGCTCTACGCGACAAACTTTTAAAATTAATACTCTGTAAATTCAAAGGAAGCTGCGGAACAGCATGTGATTATTACAAAGCTAAAATGAAGTATATGTCAAAACTCCAGCTGTAAGACTTGACAACGTTATAAATTTCTCAAAAATCTGTGAGCAGGATGCCTAGAATTCTACCTCAGGGGTGAAAAGTGGGTCAGAATCTAAAATTTCTCGCCAAAATTCTGAAACTCTGCAAATGTACTTAGTGTGCATAGGTCATTAAGGGAAAATGGTAAAAAAATGACACCATCGGGGGGTGAGATATAGGGGTTGAAAATATAAACAACCTTCAATATTTTTGAAACTCAGTTTACGTACTTTTGACACATACTTTTCTATGAAAAATAAGGGAAAAAAATTAAAATCCCCTGGGGGTGAGTTATAAGGGTTGAAAATATAAATAACGACCGAGTTTTTTAAACTTGGTATCCGTGTTGATTGCGCTTAGGTATTTATTAGAAACATATTTTTTAAATACATTCTCGTCCCGAGAGTGATATGTATAAGTTCAAAAAATTGTTTAATTAGTGTTTTTAGAAAATGATTTTAAAAAATTGTATGTTGTTAACATTGTGGAATAAAAAGAGATAATAGCCGTTTAAAAGATAAATATATTATAGATTTTCAAACATAACTAATAAATAAAGGAAGACCTATCAAAAATACACACTTGCCTACCTAATCACTACTATCGTGTCCACTACTGGTTTTGGAGGTGCTTTCCTGTGGTGTTTATGTCATCGTAGTTGCTGAAGGTTTGGGTACTTCTGTATTGCCAGTAGACTTAATACTTCGGAAGATAATGTTGTTGATCTCTTTTGGGGCAATTTAATTCCTGTGATGAATGGGTCGGATGAAATTAACAGGCAGTGAACAGGATCCTCGTTCGTTAGTTGTCTAGGTGAATTTCTAGTATGGCATTGCCTGTATTGTTTAAGGACTTTACTCCTTGACTCCCGAGTTTATGAGAGCTGGCGATTGGTAACATCGCAGACTCTACAATTTCAGCTCCATGTATGATGATTTTGTGCGCAGATGCAGGAATGTAATACCATCCGTAATTGGTGACAAATAGATTCGACGTCTATTTTGCATAGCTACAGAGGGTCAAATTTTAAAAAAATTGACCACAATTCTAAAACTCATGGAAACGCCCCAATATCAGCTGGCAATTGCAGGATAAATAATTTTAAAAATCCGTCGATAAATGGGGGTGGTAGGTTTCAGGGGGTGGAAATTTAAATCGTTGTATCAAATTGTGACATTTATTATTCTATTAGAATATTACCTCCAAATTGAAGAAAAAACTGTAAAAAACTTTCACTGATTAATAGGGCTTGGTTTCAGGTTGTGCAAATCGAAACTCATTGATAAAATGTGGAAACTTTGGATACTAATAGAATTTCACATAAAAAGAACTTTTAATAATGTATTATTTTACAAAATCAAAGGATTACGATGTTAAAAATAAATTTAGTCGTTGATTAATAGTCACTTTTGCTGTCATTTTGTGGTTCACTTGAACTACTTTGGCTTTGAGATGTATGTGACTCTTCACAATCGGCTGAGATTTCTATTTCTGTACTTATAAAAGGATCCGATGAAACCAAAAAAGTATACGCAACAAATCCTCCTTGGTCACAATTCTTTATTGACATTTCTCTTTGGAAATTTGAGATTTTTTCTCCAAATCTTGAATAAATTAAATCACTTGGGTTTATATGATGGGCGCTAACATCTGAAAGAAACGCAAAACAGGAGTTCTTATAATGTTTGCCAATTTCATCTGCTTACTTATCTAACATAGGTATTGAAAACTATAGGATGGTATACATTAGAGATGTTGTGTACTGAGAGTATATTTGACTTTGAAATAGTGATTAATGAACAAATTGAATAAAATCGGTGACTGCAATATCAATAATAATTATTATTACATTTGAAATTTAATATTTTTTGCCTGTATCAACGTATTGAAAATGCTTTAACTCAAAAAGTGGCAGCTATGTGCAGTTGCAATTTAGAGGACATGTATCGAAGACTGCATTCAATATAATAGAGAAGCTACAATGTGGAAGCTTAGGGAAGTAAAGCATAACAGAAACGTAAAGTTTCATTTTCATCAAAATTTACCGCAAAAACCGCTTATTCGATAAAAGGCCATAACTTAAGCACCAAATGGCAAACAAAATCAACTAACTACTGCTAATAAAGCTCTAACCTTGTTCTGTATCAGACATTGTCGATTCTTTCAATTGAAGACAAAGAAACAAAAAATTCACTGTTTGAAAAACACTAAACATTCACTTCACAAATTTAACACATAACGCACGTTCTCGAGCGTAGAATGCAAATGAAGCAGGTATTTGGTTCGGGGTCTTCTGTTCCCCTAAGCATAACAATCACTCTTACCAAGAAGTCTGTTTATTAACCACTTCTCGGAAATTTGTTGATGTGAGTTTTGGCCAGAAATGCCTAAAGTTGATCCACTATGGGGTGAGGTGGTGTGGAGAGGAATTTCCCAGACAAGCACTGAAATGCGAAAAAATCTCGCAATAAATAAAAAAATGCCCATTCTACGAATAAGGGGAATAGTGCATAAAACGAAGGAAATTTTACATCCTTTAATATACCGTGTGTATTTCTGATATCGCCTCAACAGAATCCCAGATATTAAAAAAATAACAGTTTCCTTCACTTCCTTCAAAATGGCAACAAACCTCGGTTACGCAAATTGTCGAATCCCACCAATGCACTCACCAATTACCCCCTCCCACCCACTAAGCCCCAAAAGCTGACTGACATCGGGTGGCTGTCGGCCTGTTCCTGTGCCACTGAGCCGATAAAATAGTAACTAAATAAATACAAAATATTGACCAAAGTTTCGAGAACCTTCTCTCATATTTAGGAAAATTTCATGATAAGGAAAATTTATTGTATAATTCTGCTAGTCAACTTCGCTGCCAGTACAAAAACGTGTCATATTTGAAAAGGTTGGAGTAGTCTCTACACTGAGTCAGAAACTACTGCAAAAAAGTTTTGAAAAGAAGTAGAACCGCCGTTAAAAAATGGTCATCAAAATTATGGCATGAAATTTCATTGTCATTTGGTTAATTGAACCCTATTTCCTAATATCGATATTCAGGTAGGTGAATTAATGTACAAATTACTAAATAAAATGTGTTTTTAACCGATCTCAATATCGATACCAGGTAATACGGTACAATTAGCAGAACAACCGCGGATTTCTTTTAAATAATTTTTGGTGTCCGTTTTTTGAAGCGGTTCAATTTGTTTTAAACGTGTTTCCACCCTCTATAGTGGCCCTTTAAGTACATTCTACACAATAAAAGAAATATTTCCATGTACCAAACATGTAAATCTGTGAAAGTTATTCAATCAAGGTAGCTGTTTTATTTGTAATTTTTAATTTCAACTTTTGACATTGGATTCTGTATCAGTTATTCCGAGGATATGTAACTATAAAATTAAATACAATTTCATACAGGGCCCACGGTGAACTCTATGCAACATTTAGAAGGCAAAATTCTAGTCTCTAAATAAGTTCAAAAAAAAAAAATGAAAAACAGTGAAAAAATTACAATTAATTCAGTAATATTACGGTCCAAATTGCGATATATCCGACAAAATTCATAAAGTTTTGAAAATTGGTGGAAATAATCAGGACAGCATGTGTAATAATAAACCGAAAAGTTCCCACCCCTAAATTGTGTGCTTCATCCCCTACGACATAGCATTCACCCCAATTTTCGCTTTTTTAAAATTATCCATGAAATGGTGCATTTTACGACAAAAATACCTATGTACAAAAGTGTTCTACAGGAAATTCTCTACAAAAAAGGTTTTTAGACCATTTCTCCTCAAACGAATAGTACGTTGGTAAATCAGGGCCGTAATTAGCGCAAGTCATATAATTCGTTATCTATTTACCATCACGAAATGTTCGGTGTTACTATGCAGCACATCATTCCGCACTTCCATAGGTCATTGCCCTTTACGGGTTGGTACTTCATCGCAGATGCAATAGTACATTATTGATTCAACATTACTCTTTCAAAGAATTATTTGCACCGTTCATTCGAGTCTGGAATTAAAAGCGTGCTTTAGTTTTGAACTAGCTTCAGTACCTCTTTCTCTTTTTGACGAGAAAGGCCTAATGAGAAAAACCAATAAGGCAGCTTTATACCAGATTATCAATACTGTTCCAGAACGAGACCATGTTTTCGAAAACAGCGAATATGTGATTGATGGGGGATACTTGCTTCGTCGCGTAATATGGCCAAAAAAAGGGACATTTAATGCTGTTTACAACGCTAACGTTAGTTACATAAAAAAAAAATACGGGAATAGAGTAACTGTCGTGTTCGATGGTTATATGGAAAATGCAAACAGCACGAAGAGCCTAGAACGACAAAGGCGGATACTTCAAAGAAGCTGTCCTCAAATTATGTTTGACGAAAATACTGTCGTTTCTGAAACTCAGCAGAAGTTCCTAAGTAATTTGCTTAACAAAGAACGTTTAATTACAGAGCTAGTGAAAAGGTTTAGAACTGAAGGTATAGATGTGTTCGTTGCTGCGGATGACGCCGATTTATTAATAATACAAACTGTTATAGAAAAATGTAAGAATTGCGATACAGCTGTTGTCGCAGGGCAAGATATTGACCTGCTAGTCCTTCTTATTGCACTTTCTCCCTCTGACAGAGACATTAAATTATTAAAAGAAAAACAGGGTAATACCTGCAAAAGGATTTACAATTCTCAAGATTTACAATCTAAAGCTTTCTTAAAAAATTGCAAATCCGCCATTTTATTTGTACATGCCATCAGCGGTTGTGACACAACCTCGGCGTTTTTTTCCAAAGGGAAAGTGAATGCAATCAATGTATTTAATAAAAGAAGTGATTTACAACATACTGTACAAACTTTCAACAATGAGGAAGCTACTCATGAAGAAATTGCAAACATGGGAGAGCGATTTATTTTAGCTTTATACAACTGTACCTCGGCAGAAAAAAGTCTAGATGAATACAGATTTATGTCTTTCAACAGACTAGTTGGTAAAGCCAGCAACACTGTTATGTTGTCAAAACTTCCACCAACTTCTGCTGCCGCTCGGCAACACTGTTATCGAGTTTTTCACGAAATTCAAACATGGAAAAACGTGACGCTCAAAGCTACCGATTGGGGGTGGAAAAAAGTTGGCGGAATATTAATCCCAATAATGACTATAAAAGAACCAGCTCCCGAATCTGCTTTAACGCTTATTTCATGTTCATGTAAATTAGGGTGCGAATACAGGTGTAGTTGCAGAAGAGCAGGCTTGCGTTGCTATACAATGTGTTATCATTGCCATGGACAATCATGCTTGAATGTTGAATCTGTGGAAGACGACCAAGATTTATAATTAACATTTGATAATTAGTGGATTAGGCCTACAGGGGATACACTTTAAAAAAAACGCGCCAAGTACTTTACCTCTAAGGTGGTGTGGAAAGAAGTACAACACGGTCTTTTTATAGAGGTGAGGGGGTGGAAGTTGTATATTCATTAAAATTGTAAATAAATTTTAATGCCTACTGCTATTTTAAGCGTTAAACGTTAAACTTTAAGGTAGATCGTACTGTAGAGAGTGCTAGTCGGAACCAACCCTTACGTTTGCACCATATTTCCCACGTTATTATTAATTTTAGGAAAAAAGTGGTGAAACCTTTTTGATAGAGAATTTACCAAGCAACAATTTTGTATATAGGTATTTTTGTCGAAAATTACACCGTTGCCAAGATAATCTAGAAAAACTCAAAATGGGGGTGGAAAAGACGTCCTGGGGGATGAAGCACACTATTTAGGGATGGGAACTTTTTGGTTTAGTAATCCTTATGCTATTCCCAACATACCCACTAATTTTCAAATCTTTATGAATTTTGTCGGAATAAAAACGTAATATTCCTGAACTAAATCTCTAACGGGGATATTCTTGAGAGGATTGAAATTTAAAAATTATTTTCAAATTCTGAAACTTTCTGAATATACCAAAGCTTACGAACGCTCTTTTCCATTAGCCTTTTCGAAGGCATCAGACGAACGTTTTCGTGGTCTTCTTCGCCTCTTGCCATCACGTTTTTCCTGGATAATCCAACGTGCTATTCTGTCTTGCTTCTGGTTGATGTGGTCAAAATATAAAAGGAATCGAGAAATTACGATGCTGCAAAGTCACTTTGGAGGATGTATTACTTTGAGAATCGGTGCGATGGACTGTCTATGGAAACATATTTTGAAAGCATCAATACGCCATCTTTCTGCACACCTAATAGTCCGTGTCTTAGCAGCGGAAAGAAAGATAGAGAAAACTGGAGCGTTATCAAGTCTTATGTTTTTGCGCCTCGTAATGTTCCTGTCACGCCAGACTTCACTTTACTGGGAAGTTGCCGATCTGGTCATCTGTAGATTTCGTCGAATCTCATATTCACACTTTCCGGTGTTGTCTACAAGGGCTCATAGATAAATCATAGTTAACCATCTTGTTAACTACCTCACAATCACATGTCTACAGTTATGATTTTCGTTTTGTTGTATTTAACACTTAAACCGTACTCAGAGGTTACTGTCTGGAGGTTATCCAACAGGTGCATGAGCTCATCATCGGTCGCTGCAACCAAGTTGGTAGCATCCGCAAGCCTCAAGTTACAAACCTTAGTTTCTCCCGTAGCTACTCCACTTCGCTAGTCCTCCAGTACACTTCGCATTACATGCTCACTATAGATGTTAAAGAGAATTGGGGACTTTATATTTGTCGAAGTTAGTATTCTCAATTTTTTAAAACACAAAATAAAATACATTCTTCATAAATAAATAAATTCAATATAAGGCTTTTTTGTTCTCCAGCATAACTAAATGTAGGTTGTCAGAAGAATACAAAGCTTAATTTTCAGAAGATTTTAATTTTTTAATGAATAGTTAGGCTTTGGGTCTTATTTTTAACTTAGTCTTCGTGGCCGTGAGGGACTTTGTAGATACTAATGTTACAATGAGAATTGTCAAATAAGAAACAGATAGATTTATTTTAGAACATTTTAATTGCTAGCATAGCCAGAATGCAAGTTATCGATAACATGCAAAGATTGATAATTAATAATTTTGCAGATAGTTTTTATTTTTATTTCTCATAGATTACTATTATGCTGTTTGCTAAATCCTATAAAGAATATGTTTTATTAGTATTGATTTTTTGATTTTGACTTGAATTTTATTTATCATTCGCCAATTTACATTGGATAGACGAGTAAAACACAAAATAAACATATATGAACACATACATAAACATGTCATACTAAAAAAAGATGTAGTCAGTTATAACAAATGTACAGAATATTTAGGTATTTTGTACTGCGGTAATAAATATCTATTGAATAAAATGTATTTTGATATAGAAATTAATTTAACAACAATTTAAATCTATTCAGGCTGGTTGTAAGTAAATGTATCTATTCTGATCCCTTCGTTTCTTCTAGTAGAGTAATTGTGTATATCTGATTTTTTTTTTAAATTGGTTTTTGTTGGAGCATATGTAATTCAAAAGTTTAAATAGATAAATCCCAGTAAACCCTAAAATTTTCTCGACTTTACGTGTTTGCCTGCATGATTCTCTATATTCTAAATTAAACAAGAGCCGAATTATTCTTTTTGGGCTGAAAATATTCTATTATTCCTACTGCCCGGCCATATACTATTATATTGTAGCTAATTACATAATAGATTAGAGCATAATAGTATTGTTCATTAAGTTTAGAGAAAATTGAGTGAATATAATCGTTCCAGTTTAGATATTCGTCAATAGTTGCACCTAAAAACTTAAACACTTAAAGCAATAAAATTTTTGTTTATTTGAAAATTATCGTTGCTTACTTTGGGCAAATATTTATGAAATTCAATTGCCTCTGTCTTTGAATAATTTATGATCAGTCTGTTCTTATGAGTAGTTGTCAAACTAGGTAAACATGTTGTGGACTTTTTTATTTAACTCTTGTACATCGGGACTTGAGATTATATTGGAGGTATCATCACCAAATATAAATACTTCAGCGTCAAGTATGTAGTCAGAGAGATCCTTTATAAACATTAAGAACGGGAGACCCCTGGGGAATATCTCATGTGACATTGATCTTTACCAATCAGTTTCCTTCATACAGTCGACGAATAATGAAAATCAGATGTCTGGGTATTCCCATCATTAAGGTAGTCCATAGTTTATTCCATTTCACATTGTCAAATGCCTTACTAGTGTACTTACAGTATCCACCCAATATTATAAATCGATGCAGATTTCTCTTAATAACGTCACCCAAATTATCGACAGGACCCAATTGAATTTCTTTTTTATTACGACAACAATCTAATTCATGTTTCAATTCCACTTGAAACAACAATAATTTTGTGTTTCATTACATAATCTGTGATGAATTTAATAAACAATAATTATTTTTATCTATCTCTATTCTCTAAGATATTAATATCCACTTAAAATTTTGATAATAAGCAACTTAAGAACGATCACTTTTTATTCAGTTTAAGTCCCTTTACCATGTATATCATACTGTTCGTTTCTGTTTTGTGTTTATCTTCAAATACCTTAGCAACATATCAAATCAATGTTAACGAATTTTTAACAGGATTAAAGGATGTATCTCCGAGGGATCTCTCTGATATTGTAAGTTTAATAATTTTTACTTTTAAAATATTTAAATGAGAAGTGTGTGCTTGTCATCTACTTTAATACACGTTTAAGATAAAGAGCTATTTTAAATCTTATTAAGAAAGTTATAAAACTTATTTCAGAATACAGATTTTATAACACGTGTTCCTTTTCAATATTTCTTATATATTATGGACTACATTGCAAAATTTCTGTACGGTTCAAGCTGTGTATATATCGTGAAAGTATTATAATGGCAATATTCTTGTTTTATATCAGATATTGTGAGTGTAGGAGTGTATCGAATTGAAGGCACACAATGGCGTAAATGACGTTGTGGATTTTTTCTATTCTGCAATAGGTTTAAGATTTCTTCCTTAAGTTAAAGTCAAAATTAAAATGCATCTGTCATGATTAAAATCTACTCTATTAGTGTTATTTTATTATAGGAATACTGTGGACGTAAAAACCCAAAAACAAATTTTGTCTGAATTTATAAAGATACGACTAGGTATATACCTTAGAAATGCAATTTTCTGTAGTAGTTTCCACACTTATCGATAATTTAGAGATAGTAGGTACTCGAATACTAAAATTCGATGAACGTTGCGTCAACTATGTTGGCATAATCGGGAGATGATTGAAATTTCAGTTTTGATAAGCTCCGTTTTCTCAGTAAAAGCGGTTAAAACCAGTCCATCAAATGTTTAAGAAAATTTTGCACTTCAGATCTAATTAATGTTTAATGGTATTGCTATTTCCTATATGCAAATGAAATGTTTAATTAAATGTATTGACCTATATATAAATATATATTTTTAATTACGGTAATAATGCAAGAGATTGTTGAAATCTTTCAATACAATATACGTGGGTTTCATACTTTAAGTATTTTTCATTGGTGATATACTGAATTATGTCGATTGATGTCTGAATATAATTGTTTAGCATGAAATAATTATATGAACTACTGAGTGTTACAAAATTAGCTAATTAATATTTATAACTTATGTTATAGAAAAATTGTTAAAAATAATTCCAACTAGCAGCAAACGGTGTCAATTTTGCACTGATAGTAGCTGTATATGTGTTTCTAAACCAAAATTATAAAACGGTTATTAAACAATGTATCCCAGTTGAAAAACGTCGTCCTATATAGGATTATAAAGTAGAAGTCTACTGATAAACAACCGCTATCTTAGGAATTTCTAATTCCACATTTAGATTTCCTATCCAAGTGACAATTATGTTAAAAAATATTGTTAGTCCTGAGGCCTTGGCTTCTAGGACATACACCGAATTTTAAGTTTCTGTACTCTTACCAGCTTACTTTACCTATTTTTCCTATTTACCTCTACTAACCCCCCACTCATTCAACGCAATCATGTCAAAATATAATCTAGTTTCAGATATCATTATAATACATACGTGTACCAAATTTCAAGTGAAAATCTAAATTTAATTTTATTAACTCTTTTAATAAGTTTCTGTGCTCTTACCAGGTTGTTTTACTTATTTTACCCCACCTATCCTTATTTAGCCCCCAACTCTTCAACGGAGTCATCTCAAAATATAATCTAGTTCCAGATGTCGTTATGATACATACGTGTACCAAATTTCAAGTGAGTATCTCAACTTTATTTTATCAACCCCTTTAATAATGGAGTAGGGATACTGGCGGGTAGAAAAATATTATAAAAAATCTGAGTCCTTGGATTCTAGTACAAACACCGAATTTCAAGTTTCTGCACTCTTACCAGCTTGCTTTGCTTATTTTCCCCTATTTACACCTATTTAACCCCTAACTCTTCAATGGAATCATCCCAAAATTTCAAGTGAATATCTCAATTATATTTTACCAACTCATTCAATAATGAAGTAGGCGTGGTGAGGGGGTTGAACAATATTATAAAATAATTTGAGGCTTGGACTTCTAGTACATACACCGAATCTCTAGTTTCTGTACTCCTACCAGCTTGTTTTACTTATTTTCCCCTATTTACCCCTATTTAACCCTCAATCCTTCATCAGAATAATCCCAAAATAGAATCTGGTTCCTGATGTTATTATAATATATACGTGTACCAAATTTCAAGTGAATATCTTAATTTTATTTCATCAACCCCTTTAATAATGGAAAGGGGGCGGTTAGCAGGGGAGGAATATTATTATAGAACATATACGTGTACCAAATTTCAAGTCAGTATCACAATTTTATTTTATCAACCCCTTTAATAATGGAGTGGGGGCGGGTGGCGGGGGAGGAACATTATTATAGAATATTTAGAGGCCTTGGCTTGTGGTACATATATCAAATTTCTAGTTTCTGTACTCTCATCAGCTTGGTTTACACATTTCTCCCTATTTAACCCTATTTACCGTCAGCCCTTCACCGAATATCTTCCAAAATCCAGTTCCAGATCTCGTTATAATATATACGTGTACAAAATTTCAAGTCAATATCTTAAACCGTTCCGGAGAAAACGTGCGGACAAAAAAAAAAAAGTTAAAGACAGACCGACAGACAGACAGATAGACAGAATGTTTTCGCTCAAATTTAAAATCTCGACGTTTCATGACATTCTAAACCTATTTCAAGAATAATAATTTTTGAAAATTTTTTCACGATTATTATACTTCCAGTCCGCTACGTGGATGTGGAAGTAATTAGTTCGTACTGTATATAACAAACACCAATTTTCTGGATTCTTACTAGCTTACTTTACTTATTTACCCCTATTTACCTCCCAACCTTTCAATGTATTAACATCAAAATATAATCTGGTTACAGATACAAAATATACGTGTATAAAATGTCAAGTCAACATCTTAATTTTTGTTATTCTCTTTGATAGCGTAGTGGGGATGGTGATGGGGGTGGCAAATGTCACAAAGAAAATTCTAATATATGCACTAAATCCCAAGTTCCATGACTTTTACTAGAGCTTGCTTTATTTATTTATCCAAATTTGATCCTATATACATATAGTGGTTTATGTGACTTTTTGTATAAATTGATATATTTTAAAAAACGACAAATTTTTCAGAAAAATTGTTTCCTTCTAACGTGCTCCATTATATAACAGGAATTATATAATGCGTGGAGAGAAATTATTAATATTGCCTTTACTATTTATGTAATCCATTTAATTTTCAAATTTTCAGCAAATAAATTGAAACGTGCTTCATCTATCGGTCGTAACTCCACCATTTTTAGATACAGAAAAAGCTAAAAAAACGATTGAATGGAAATCTCAGCAGCTTCAAACTAGGTCCTATGTATGTTTCACAAAAAAGTTACCATTTCAAGATATTTCACTTTTAAATGTTTCTTTTCAGTTGCAAATTGCGGGAGAGCCATCTTTAAAGTTCAAAATCTCGAGAAACTTTAATCGTAAGAAACCGAGTCATAATGCAAACTGTTATGCTCCTCTTTTTTGTTTTTTTATAAGTTTTACAGTTTGTTAGTAAATTTCGAAAAACCGCCTAAAAATACCTCCTTTTTAGGAAAAAATTTCACATAGTTATATCTTAAAAAGTATTAAGTTTTATGCAAATATGCATATGATTTTCTTTGACTCATATATACTGTTTATTCGCTGCCAGGGGATGGTTGATAAAAAAATATCACCCCCGAGAAAAGGGTGCAGATAATCCTTAAATTAAATACCGTAATAAGTTTTGTTTTTAAATGTTACATTTACCCTTTCCGGAATACATTGCAAAATTAATTAGCACAATATGTTGCAACGTCGAGAATAAGGAGGTTAATTGCTCTATTGACTCGCTTAAACCTCTCCTCTGTATATAGCAAATATTCATCCCACAAAGACACTATAGGGAGTATATATTAGAGTGACCCAACTAAAAACGAAATCTCGAATTCTATCTAGCGCATATTATGATTTAGTTTTTAGTTTGGGTCCACATGAAGTCCTGAAAATTTGATAAAAAAATATTAAGATTTACGCTAGTGTGAGTTTTTTAAAACTCCTCCAGTCATTTTAATTCTCACGGTTTGAATTCATTTTGATACGAAATTTTCGAATAAAGTATGCGCTCCAGACATGTCCTTATGTTTTTGGGGCCGCTTAACACGATGGTCATGGTTAATTCTCTATACATGTGCTGCGTCTTTTCGTATTAGCCAAAATGTGTTGTAAAACGGCAGAGAACGGGCAATAGTTTAAGCTTAAGTAAGGCAAACTTTGAGATACCGTTTTTAATTAAACGGTTTTATTTAGCTTACCAACAGGTCTATTCTGTAACATATTTGTTAAGCTTTAACGGCAAGGTCACTGTTAAAATAATTAGTGGAATGAAGTTAACGGTCAGTGGTATTCTGTATGCTGTTTTTAAGGTTAAATTTAACCAACATCGTTTAAAATTACAGGCGACTTTAGACCTGTCACTAAAATTTAACGGTACCCTTAAAGAGGCAAAAACACCGTATTTTATTTTTTGATTCATAAAATTTTGTATAATATCATTCAGTAAATGACACTTTATTTAAGAAAGTGGCAAGACCATTCAAAATACGGAAGAAAATATTTAATCTTAACTTTGAATTGATTTGCCAACCGAAAAATTTTTATTCACATAACTCCGAAGACAACATAATCAGAAATTCTATGACTTTTCACTAGAATAAAATGTTTGTCAATGAGTTTGAGATTCTTTTGACGACCCATTTTCTCATTTATATCAAGTAATTTTTTTTCCGCCTTCAAATAATCGTGATCATAACCTCAAATAGAAACTCGGGTCCTGTTTGACGACAATTTAATGCGGAAGGTATTCAATTTTTTCTGCGTGTATTATATATGCGGCATTATTGTCCATCTTAACTTAATACTCTACTCATTGTCTTAACTACTCTCATTCAAAGACTTCCCTGCTCTCATTAGGTTTGTTTTTAATTTGACCTTGAGCATATCAGGGAAAGACATAACCGGTCGTTAAAAACTATGACTTTAACAGGTCCGTTAAATGGTCGCATACATAATAGAAAAATCAGTTATTATTTTTAGCATTCCGTTAAAATAAAAATTTTAGCAGGTCGTTTATTTTTAACCAAAAATTACAGAATAGACCTGTTTGTGTCTTGTGTGAGTCAAATCTAGTAATTGAAATTTTAGCCCCTTCCTGTTGACCGCTTGATCTGAAATTTGGTACACACCTTTAGTTCTAATGACAATTAATTATGTATACTTATTATCATTTTTTTTCAACCACCTCAATATGGGTATCAAATGAAAGGGCTTAACTAGTAGAATACAGTACACCATGAATAGATTCAAAATCCAAGATTGCCGAAGCCACAAAATGGCGGATTACTTTTTTTCAGTCCCCTCAATATGGGTATTAAATGAAAAGATTTGACAAGTAGAACACAGAGTTCTTTAGAAATAACTATAAAAAAAAAAACTAAAAAACTAGAAATTTGAAAATACAATAAGTAAAAACAATTTTTTAAGTTAAACGGTTTTGTTGTATAGAAACATAATAATAATGCAGATAATGTACTAAAAGCTAAAAAATAATTAGGTAGGTACCAGGTACCAGTCATCACACCACTCTCCTCATTAATCTAGAGCATTGATCAGACTAAAATAAAATCGTGGGGCGTAATATAACCTGAGTAAATATGTAAATGATCGTTCTGCGATATCGCACGATGATAGTGACGGATTTACTTTTACACACATTTTGCATAAGTTGTCTATTGAGAAGATGCATCCAAAGCATACCTATAAGATATGAGCGGTTGACTGAAGATAGTAGGAATTCGACTAGCCCTGCGATTTTACTTTAGTCTGATCAACACTCTAGATTGATGAGGAGAGTGGTGCGATAACTGGACCTGGTACCTACCTAATCATTTTTTAGCTTTTAGCACATTATCTTCATCATTATTATATTTCTTAAACTAAACGACACTGCAGTGGAAAAACATATCGAGAAATTCCGAAGAGGCACGATGGTTGAGGATTTCTTTTCAGAAGAAATGAGCGAGAGAAAAATGAGAAACTACTGAAAACGGGCAAATATCTAGGCTTGAGTGAGTAGAATTTCGAACATCCATTTTCTTCTCAAACTCAAACTAATCACCGTTCTTAGTGGACACTTTTGGGGTATAATTTTCAGAATTCAATCTCATTCATATAGTATTGGGAATCGGGCAAATAAATAATCTTATCACAAATGACCTCGGGTGATGAAATATATAAACACTAGATGAATGAGATTGATTCTTGAAAATTATACCCCAAAAGTGTCCACTACAATGTAGCTTAGTTTGAGTTTGAGAAAAAAAAAATGGATGCTCTAGGTTTGACTTACTTAAGCCTAGATATTGTTCCGTTTTCAGGAGTTTTTCATCATATCTGTCCGGAATTTCTCGGTATATTTCCAGACTACAAAGTCGTTTAGTTTAAGCTTGAGAGGAAAAATGGTTTCTCAAAGTTTACCTCATTTGATCTTAAACTATTGCCCGTTTTCTGCTATTTTACAACACATTTTGGCTAATACGAAGAGACGCAGCATCTCTATAGGGCATAAGTCATGACCATCGTATTCAGTGGCCCCAAAAACATAAGGAATGACCGCTAAATCTTATTTTTTTTAATGAAACTTTCAGTCCTTCATGTGGACACAAAATAGACACTAATCGTCATATGCGCAAGATAAAACTCGAGATTTCGTTTTTTGTTGGGTGCCATAGTATATAGGTATATACGCTTTTGATCAAACTGATTAGGACAATCTTCCCCCGCACTTGAGGTACGACCAACATTTTTCCTTGAAATCAATACATTTTACAATGAAAAATGTACGATTTTGTTTATATTTCATCACTACATTATCATTATAATCAGATCAGATATAACTTAAATGCTGATAATTATAATGAAAGAAGCTGCAAGATTCAAGAAATTGATTGAGGAAGCCGTTACTCTGTGGTAATCCATAATTATAACGAAATGGAGTAAAACATTACTACGTTCTTTACCACTATATTTTTTAAATATAGTGGTAAAAAACATAGTAGTGTTTTAGTCGATTTCGTTATGCAAGATTCAAGTTCCTTCTCAAGATATTTTCCAAGAAAATATTTTCTCTCTTATTTTATATTTTAAACTAGTTGGATGTTAATATGTTACCTTAAGGTAACCTTAAGGTGGTTTCGAATATTGCAGCATCTGTTTGACCGGATTGTGTATATTACAAAAAATATTTTCTTGTTTTGAGGATAGGACTTAAAGAATATCCTAAGTAATGGCACTAATAAATCTCACTTACGCAAAATATATACAAGCGTTGTAGTAAAATAGTACTGAACCGAGACCAGACCAGTTGACCATTGGTCACAAAGAGCCCACTGTAGTTTTCCAACGAGAAGCTGCAAGATGGCTCCATATCTAAAACCAATACTTCATTCTTCAAGTGAATAGATTACAACACGGTAGAATATTCCTATTTAACCATATCTCGGCATGCAGAATTAACGCTAGAGACATGTAAATAGTGATGTGTCATATGAACTATGTATTATTATACTCCTCGAAAATAAAAAACGAAGAGAAAAAGTCTTCATATCCCTGTGTTAGTAATCGAAATCTGCACAACATCCAAAATGTCCGTCCGTCTGTCTATCGGTCTGTCTATCCGTCCGTCTGTCCGTTCGTCATGTTTCTTGTAAGCAGGATAACTTAAGAATGAAAGTCCGACTGTATTGAAATTTTGCAGTAAGTTCGTGAGAGCTAGAGGAAAAACCCTATTGTCTTGACAAACAAAATTGATCAATAAATAAAAAATTCACTTTATGTCCTGTAATTAAACAAAGGCTGTCTAAAAGTAATATTATTTACCATTAACATTACTTTTAATAATAACTGCGAAAAAGGCTAGACGGTTTCGTCGAACCCGTACTCTACAACACTACTCTAACGATTTCAAGGACAGTGAAGTATCTAGGGGTCATCCTGGACTCTAAGCTGACCTGGAGAGATCATATAGAGAGACAAGTACAAAGGGCCACTACAACCCTATGGGTATGTAGAAGAACCTTTGGCAAAACATGGGGGCTAAACCCCAGGGTGGCTATGTGGTACTATACTGTCATAGTTAGACCAATGATTACGTATGCCTCTCTTGTCTGGTGGCCTGCCACAACCAGGTCAACCATACGACAGAAGCTAACACAACTCCAAAGACTTGCCTGCTTAGGAGTCACAGGAGCAATACGCACGACCCCCACAGCAGCTCTGGAGGTCCTTCTGGACCTTGCGCCCCTTCACCTAGTGATTGTGGCCGAGGCTCGGAAAGCGGCTTACAGACTGGAATGCGGAGGTTAGTGGAAGAAAGGAGGAGAACAATCAGGTCACACAAGGGCCCTATCTGATGCGATAGGAGCCCACTCACTTCTGGAGGCCAGGAGTGACGACGTGATGCCTTCCTTCTCCTTCGCACAACCCTTCGAGGTAGTCTTCCCGAAAAGGGAAGACTGGAGACAACTCGAGGACATACTAAGGCCTGCAGATATTGTCTGGTTCACAGACGGATCGAGGCTAGAGGAAAGTACCGGAGCGGGTATATTTGGGGAAAGGCCCAGGGCTGAGCTTTCCTATGCCCTGGGCAAATTCGCCACGGTATTCCAGACCGAGATCTTCGCTATTTTGGTCTGCGCACAGGAGAACATCCGAAGGAAATACTCCAATAAACACATATATATATGTAGCGATAGCCAAGCGGCCCTCAAGGCCCTTGCATCGAATCGGACCAAGTCAAAACTGGTCCAAAACTGTAAACAGGCCCTCTGTGAACTTGGCTCATCAAACTGGGTCAGGCTTCTCTGGGTGCCTGGACACAGCAACATTGAGGGTAACGAGCGGGCCGATGCTCTGGCCAGAAGGGGCTCTCGTGAACCTCTGCTCGGTCCGGAGCCGGCTCTCGGCTACCCTAGATCCCAAGCCAAGAGGTTGATAGATAACTGGACTCGCTCCCAGTTCATTGACCTCTGGGATTCCTATCCAGGACTCCGGCAAGCGAAGCTCCTAATCTCAGGACCCTTGCCGGAGAGAACAAAGCAATTTCTGTGTCTAAGCAGAAAGCAAATTAGAGCCGTAACAGGCCTCCTGACCGGACATGGCTCTTTTAGGAAACACCTACACACAATGGGGGTGGTTGACCACCCCGATTGCAGGTTCTGTGAGGACGAGGAGGAGACTTCCATCCACGTTCTCACTTCTTGCCCAGGACTGATGAACCTGAGGCACAAGCACTTCGGCGCTGGCTTTCCAGTGCTGGAGGAAATAAGGAGTTCTCCCGTGGGAAGGATTTCAGCCTTTGGGCTGGAATCCGGTCTGTACGGGGGAGCTCCTTAATTTGTTAGCGGTAGCACAATGGGCCACAAGCCCTGAGTGCGGCGACCTCCAGGCGCCCCGCTAAAAGAAGAAGAAGAAGAATAACTGCGAAAAGTATTCTATAGAATGAGCAATAATTATATAAAAAATGCAGTAAATCAGTGAACAGTATAATACTATAACTTATTTTTTAAAACAAAATATTAGTTTTTGATTAATCACGTAAACATTTGAAAAACTAGTTATTGTGGATCTTCTACAGCCTGACGTTGTCATATATCCTATTTATCTGTTAAGTAATTACTGGGTAGCTGTACGATATTGAAAGGAAATAATAAAGGTTTCTGTTCCTTTTACTCCTATGACCATAATACTTCTACCACCCTGTATATCAAGTTTTGTTATTTACAAATATAAACGATGTGTAGATACATCTATAAAAGAAAAGATATAATGAAGCCACCTGTTTTGCACATTAATAGATAATCTATTTATAATTAGAATCTGGATATCTAATCTAAAATCTGCCTTAGATTTTAAAATATTTGCGAGAATATATCAGTGTCAAAGAGTGAAAGTGAAAATAAGACATTCTGCAGTAATCCGACAAATGACACACTTTCTCATTAGGTTTATTTTTTTGGAAGATGAAAAACATTATTTTATTACATTATATATATCTGCTCTGTGCTGCTAGGCCGAGCTAAATGTTTTTGAAATATAGTTGTTGGGATGCTAGTGTACCAAGGTTTTCTAGAAATTATACTGGACGTTATTCGTAGCATATTTTTAACGTTTTCTTTGTATTATCGTCCTAATAAAGTTTAACCATAGCTATTCCACCACTCAGCTAGGATACATGCACAATACACAACTACACAACGACCATTCCCTGTGACATTATTACAAACTCGAACTGAGACTCGAAATCAGGAGAGCGACTAGCCGAATTGTCTTATTTAACTGCAGTTTAGCCCACTGATACCATCTGGATAACAAATTAAAAATCACACTATACATCGGTGCTCTAGCTAGGATTTGAACCCGAAACTCTTTGATCTCAAGTCTATCACAGTCAGATTTAGATTTAAAAAGGAGAATCTTTGTCCTTGCTTTGAGTAAAGTCCCTTAGTATATCTGTTAGTCATCAATTCTTCCACACTAAGTCTCAGAAATTCTTAGAATCTGTCTAGGCCTTCACGGTGTCATAGCAATGGAGTGAGTTCTCCTCTTCTTAGTATCAGAATCTTTATGTTATAATCCCACTTGAATTATATTTCGGCATAGCAAATCTCCCGTAAATTTAGTAGATCGTTATGTAATGAACTCATTTACCTATCAGGCACTATTTTGTTGATTTATTTTGTACCCATTTATTAACGGATTTTCGAACGCATGGCCTAACCACATCAGAAAAGGATTCGAATACTATGATGCGCTATGCTAAATTTGTTGTAACTTTTGAACTAATTAATTAATGAAATTGAGCTCAACCAAGCTTAAATGAAACCAGAAATATGTGGCTATTGGATTATCATATTTTCAAGCATAAGAATGAATATATATAGGAATAGTACATATATGAAGTCGGAACATATAGAGATTTTCGATTAAATAGGTAAAAGTTCTACCATTTTTGCAATTTTTAAGTTAAATATCTGTTAAGTAATTACTTGAAGTAATGTATAAAAAGATCAGTTGAGTGGAAAAATCTCAAAAATTTATTTTTAAAGATGTAAACTTCCAAAATGGGCTTATTCCATGATATTCTTTTTATATGGTTTTTATACTTTATCATATAGTACTCGATATTCTCATTATACACTTAAAATTTCGTATTATTAACCTTCTCCGTTTTCGAGATGTAAGGAGTTGAAATTAGTAATAGTTGCAAAAACTGAGCTCTCATTTGTGACGTCACTATACGCAAGTGACGTAAGAAAAACGGCTTTCTGGGACCTTTCAAATTTAACCTGAAAAGTCGAAAGACATGGAATTCTTAAACGCTGGTAACTAAATAAATACGTCGAGTGGAAGTTCGTTCTATGTGTCTACGGAAAGAAGAAGGTCGGCAATCGTAAATTGCAGGATCAAAATCGAAAACTCGTCCCGGCAGGTGCGAGAGAAAATTGTAATTTTTTGACATTTCACCAAATTGTACTCCCCTACTGTCAAGTAGTAAGCAAAACAAACAATACTTCGAAAACACTACAATTATAATAAGTAAGGAGCATCAAGTCTATTGAGATCGCCGAGTCTATGCGTATAGTGACGTGTCGCCTGACCACGCCCTATTTTCGCGAGATGAAGATTTATAATAGTTTTTAAGAAACTAATCGTGCGAATGAGATTCTGATTTTTTGCAGATTCATTAATTTATACTTACACTTTTGATTTATGAAATAAAACAAATGCCGAACAAGCCCATTTCAAAATCTTGTGAAAGTGATTAAATTCGATATGTATAACTAACTTTAACTACCTATTACTTTGGTTTAAAATCGCGTTATTACATTTGTGTGGGTGCGATTTTTAAAGCTTGAAATGTGTACCTTAAGATGTTTTAAGAGGATTCACCTTAAAAATTTAATTAATTTACGAGAATAAAAGAAGAATTTTTCTTTTCTCCAAAATTTGAAAAACTTGTGGTAAAATAAACGTTAATATCCTTTATCACGAAAATTATTTGGCATACCTATCCATATGATCTTTTTATACATTACTTCCAGAGAAATATGTGAACGTTTCAGATTTTTATATTAAGAATTGTAGAAATAGTAGAGCTTTTGCCGATTTCATCGGATATCTCTTTATGTTCCGACTTCATATATCTGCATTCCTACATACATTCATTTTTATATTTGAAAATATAATAATCCAATAGCCACATATTTCTTGTATCATTTGAGCTTTGTTGAGTTCAATTGCATTTTTTTTTTTTTTGTTTTTTTTTTTTTTTTTTTTTTTTAATGGCATTAGGTCATTGACCATGCAGCCAGTTACCTAAGTTTTAAAATTAAGAATGTTCTAACCTAAATCTAACAAAATTAATAAAAGGAAAAACTTGTTTATATTTAAAACAAGAGCCTAAACCCAGTTATATCGACAGGGGGAGGCAATTAAAAGAAAAAGTCGAGGGAAAACGGGGACACACGCTTCTCATCCTGGGGTCGATCAGGACATTTTTATAGCTTAGACAATACAAGGTAGACCACGGTAAGTGAGGTAAAAAAAAACATGAGGAAAAACACAGGGATTACGAGGCTAACCTATAGCTTAATATTAGTTTCTTTAATAAAAATCATAATATTTTTATATATTTCCCTTGTTCCTATTGTAAGCAAGCTTAGCAAATTGAAAGGCGCAAGAGTATTGTACTCCTCAATAATACTTTGTATTAGCCTGTCAGAGGCTGCTTTATATTTTGAACAGCCAAAAAAGATATGATCAAGGTCGCCTAGGGCGTCACACTCTTCACATGTATTTGAGCTAAAAACTCCAATTTTAAACAGATGGGCAGGATAGCATGCATGGCCCAGTTTAAGACATATCAGTGTTGTAATGTATTTCCTCGAACAGGCAAAATCTTTATGCCAAAATTGGCTGGGGACGTCATTGTGAATAAAAGTGTACCTATTGGGGTTGGTAAAACAAAATTGTTTCCACGAATAGGACCATTTGTGTTTAATATTAGTTTTCAACATTACATATCGGTCTCCTAAACATAACGCTTCGTTCAGGGGCTGTCCTGAGTTAGTGGCTTCCTTAGCTAGCAGGTCCACTCGTTCATTATACTTTAGCCCAATGTGGGCCTTCACCCATACGAAAATAACATCCCTTCCTGACGATTTTATTTGGTAAACCAACTGTTTTATTTTAAATAGGTACGGGTTTATTTTGTGAGAAGGGTGAAGAATGCCTTTAATACTTTGGAGGACAGAGAGGGAATCAGATAAAATTATTGACACACTAGAACTGGTTGTTTCGACACACTTTAAAGCATGGTAGATTGACATGGCTTCTGCAGTAAAAATAGAAAAAAGTGAGTTTAGTTTAAACTTAAATTCGGTGTTTTGGGATGGGACGATGAAAGCTCCGCCGGTATCAGTACTATTTTTAGAGGTTCAATTGCATTAATTAGTTCAAAAGTTACAACAAATTTAGTGTAGCGCGTCCGTGACCGCGCACGCTTCGCGAGCCGTACTTATGTGTCGCCACTTTCCATTCTAGTACGTTAAAAAAAAAAATCTGGAGCCTACATTTGTGATGATACAAAAAAATTTCATATGCATTTTTATGTAAAATTTCCCCCTCTATCGCCTAGTGCTATTAGTTTCTTGATACATGTTTTTTAATTTTCTAGTTATTGGCCAAAAACCGCCTTTCGGCCAATATTTTCGATATTTTTAGGGGACGCCGGCATCTTACAGCTGTAAACTTTTTTGTAGTATTCTGCACCAACAAAACTACTTATTCTGAAAAATAGAGCCATATAACATTTAGTGACTGGTTTTTATCGATTTCTATCTTTGACAACTGGGCTATACAAGCACTGAGCAAAGTGTATTTCATGAACATTTGGAAGTAACAGTGACAGATTTTCTAAACTACATACATCTAATTTGCAGTTTTGACATCTTATACAACCTCATAATTTGTGTGATCATGCTGCGTGTTTTTATATTCACTAAAAATATATCAGATTCCTTTCCTGGCAATTGTGTTAGCTACATGTAGAATATTATTGTCTTCACTCATATTTTTCATTGTTCTTTATAGAGTATCCACCCTGTAAAGTTTTTATTAAAAGCGTATCCCACTCCTTCGTCATTAAATAATTTTGTTTTCTTTATTATATAATTTTGTACGTATAACGCCAACAGAGAGACATCAAATCATCAGACAAACAGATTGATGTAATTTATACACCATAATTTTTGTTATCTATATAGTTTGAAAGGTGAAAATACAAAGAAATATCGGAGAGTGTATACACGCGCTCACACACTTATCGGATATTTGAGTTTAGCATGTTATGAAAAGGGTTTCTATTCAAATGTTAGTTTCTACGATGATTATTATTATTCAAAATTTTTGTCTTGTGATAATATAACTGTTAGATTAAATCACCCAGGTATAATAACTAGTGAAGCTCCTGCCAAATTGTTGAGTTTAATATGTCATATTTATTGATTATACGTATTTACGAAAACGATTATACTTCCTAAGCTATTAATACTTGTTTTTATAGGCAAAACATAAATCCAGATTAGGGAAACAACATACATAAACGTTAGGTAATTTTGTGATTTTATGTTATACACTCATGAGCATATATTGAATTTTTCAAATAATGTATCACTTCTTTCTTCTTTTTTATTTTATTATTTAGAATAGACACAGTATATACGATTTATTTATGGGATTTTATGTAAAACAAAATGTGAAACTTGATAAACAAATATTTTGTTATTAGCTGACTTTCTTCAATGAAACAAACATTTTCTTTAAATTTGGAGTTAATACCGCGTATTACATCCTCTAGCGTATAATACAGCTTGCATACGCCTTCCTATTCCAATAATCAAATTTCTTAGATAATCCAAGCATGTTTCTTTTTAACTGGGGATCCGGTTGTTTACCTTAAATGGGTTCATGAAAACAGTTTGTTTTATTCAAAGAAATGTATTTTCTAAATAATCAGAACTTTTCTCGTAGTACCTAATAGCAAAAATGTGCAATACTTTTGCTCATGAGTGTACGTGGAATTTTCATTATATTTTTCTACTAGCAGAAACCTAATTTGCTGCAAAACTTCATATAATGAATATTATTTTATCACAGTTCCAAACCTCGGTGACTGGGTTATTTTGGAAGTTTTCATATCCGTTGAGTTATCGTGTGTTGTGTGGTAGCTCTCTAATTACTCACGTTAGAAGGAATTGATTATGTTTAATTGCTTTTTGAACAATCAGTTGCTATATGTACTAGATATTCTAAGTGTCTTATTTGTCAATATAAATAGGTACATCACCCATAAGAAGTTTATGCTTTATTATTAGACATTGTACATTTTCTAATAACGATAATGAATTGAAAATTATTTTATTCACTTTTACGTTTTAAATTTTAATATGCATCTGTAATTTGGTATCTAATATAACATAACCACTTAAGAATTCTGGTACCTGTACAATGAACATTTAAAGAAATTTTAGCCATTAAAAATAATTATGTATATCCTGGTCATGATTATAGTGAATTGATAATTTTCTAACACGGTGTGACGGATTAATCTTTCTCATGAGAGCTCCTATAAGGTTTTGAGAATTTCTTGGCTACTTCTTGATGCGTACATTATTTGTATAGATTCTTTGCACATTCCCCAAAAAGGTTTCGTATTAGATCTGATTTATCCTTGGTAGTGGATGGTAGTGCAAAGTATTTTTTTCTCAAATACATGCTTAGAAGACGCTATTCATAGATGTTTACAAATTGTAGTTGTGTTTCTTTTTGTACTATGCAATATTTTAATGCAGCTGTATATTATATAATTGTGCTAAAAATTTTATTTCATTAGTTTCATTTAACTACATCATTTCATTGAAATAGAACACTCCGAACTCACTTAATCAGGGTACGGACATTCTTTACACCAAAAATTATACATATTTCAGTTGAATAGTGTGGCTTCCTTTTGTCCTGGAGGTAAATTTTTGTTAGTAAGATAAAATAAATAAATAGACAAGTTTTTCTCGTTGTACAAAATATATAATTTATAGGGAAAAGTCGCGACAGACTACGGTTATCCTTTTGAAAATCATCAGGTGACCACGGAGGATGGCTATATCTTGACAGTCCATCGAATTCCACATGGAAAAGATGAAGACAGTCCGACCGAAACAAAACCAGCAGTATTGATTATGCATGGTCTGTGTAGTAGTGGAGTTGATTTCTTTATACTTGGTGCTGAACACTCTCTAGCATTAACGCTTGCCGATCAAGGATACGACGTTTGGTTGGGAAACAACAGAGGGACGACTTATTCAAGAAATCACACTAGCTTTGATCCTGACACAGACGAAGAATACTGGGATTTTAGGTAAACATAATTTGTTATTAATACATTTAATAATAAAAACATTGAATTAGGTCCCACTGAGAGTAGTTTGATATCCTCTGAGTATCAGCCCTCTGACCCAATATTTTTCGACAAATAATTACTTGGGGAATTGCCACTACTCTGAGAACTTGTAATGACGAATTTATGATTCAAATTCGATTGATTTTACTCAACATGGATAGTAGCGGGGCCATAATACATTCGAGGGGAATCTCAAACTTATTTCTTCAAAGCGGTATCGCCAATGTTCGTACATTTTGTCACAACTGGAAACATTATAAAATATTAGTCCAATTTTGAAGTCATATTAATTCCTTTTATAGAAAGTAAACACATGTGATTTAATAAGTAGGAGAAGAAATGACGACATGCTTGAAAGCATTGGAATATTTCAAGTGCATACTGGGATACCCTATAAATAAATATCTATTGATAAAGCTTTATCATGGTGGGTACTACATAGCTAGGCAAAACAAACGATTATTGTATTGAAATAATTATAGTCCAATACTATTGAACAAATATAGACTTAGCAACGCCGCATTCATCATATCATCATCGTCAAAATTGTGATCCTGAAGAGTGTGTTCGATTTTATGTACGACACATTTCTTCATTTTGGGGGAATATATTGGTTTTTGAAAGCTATTTCGATTATAACCTCTATTTCACTTCGAAAAACATAGTTGTACAAAAGACAAAATCAATTTACCGAAGACATATTTGAATAATAAATGAGAAGCGCGGTATATACATCGAGGATAAGTAAATAATGACAAGCAAGAGACTCCAAAGACGATGTCGTGTTTCTCTTCACATACGATGTCCTATATTTGTTATGTATTTAATAAATTGCGATTGGCAATTGATGTTTAAAAATATAAACCGAGCCACTGTATGTAATCGACAATGTCCACATTATAAAATAGTTACAACAAAGGGAGTAAAAGTGTTAGCCGACCAATCAAATAACGTAGTCAGTACGTCATATTAAGAATTTGAATTCATTTAAATTTTGTACAGGTTTCTGCAGCTTCCACTATATTATGGGACTACCCTGTAACAGATAATGGCTACATATATTCTTCGATATCTAACAATAACCTCTTTTTAATTGCAATATTTTTTATTTCTGCATTCAATTCATTGAAAATATTATTTTGGGTATTTTGTAAACAAATCGTATTCTCAACATCTCATGTACAGGGTGCCCCAAATTGCTTGATTTTGGCTGGTTTTCCTATTTTCAGGCCAGGTAGAGAAAAGCTGACGTATGAGTCTAGAGCTCGATTTTTGTGAAACGCCGATTGGTGAAAATCGCATTTCGATATCTCTAACCGTTTCCGAGATATCTGCAAAAATTGACATTTGGCAGATTCCGAAAAACTGTCATAACTTTTTTATTTGTGAATATTTTTTCAAACGGTAAAAACTTTCTACATGCACTTTTTGACGTAGAATAAGATACATTTGTCAAAAAAAATATATCGCTTTATATATTATTATATCGTTTGTTCGATATCAAAGCTAACTTTGTTACTTCAAATGGAAACCATAGTTGGTTTTGACTTTAGAAAACAGGAAAAAAAAAAGCTTTCCAAAGATATGTATGTCAAGATATGTCTAGTCATCCTTGCTGCCAATATAACCCATTTCTCTTTAAAAATGAAATTATTTTAACATTTAACATTTTAACCCAGTTGGCCACACAAAAACCGTTGCTTCGCTTATCGAAAAGTTTGACAGTAAATAAAATAAGTGTTAAAGTTGACATCTGTTATAATCTCTCTGCATTATTCCAAAATGTATGAAAACTTTGAAAAAGGCCAGATGTTTATATACTATATTGAATCAGGCCGAAATTCTGAAGATGCATTAAATCTATATTTCGAACGTTACCCTGAACGCCAGCAGCCAAGTGAACAAATATTTCCTAGATTGGAAAATGCTTTGATGAATTATGGATCATTTGTCAAGCCCAGACCTAAACAGTATGCTATTGAAGGTAGAGAAGAGGTGGAGGCAGAAGTAATTGGAGCGGTTTTAGAAAATCCTGAAATTTCTACCAGAGAAATAACTGTAACTAAGGGTGTGAGCAAAAGCCGTAGCCAAAGAATTCTCAAGAAATATAAATATAAACCTTATAAAATCAGGCTCACTCATCCCTGGTGATCAAGAACGCAGGATTAATTTCTGCAACTGGTTCATCAGAAAATGCAATGAAAATGAAAATTTCCACCGAAATGTCATTTGGACCGACGAAGCAAGAGTAACCAGCAACGGAATATTTAATCGACATAATCGGCATCGTTGGTCGGACCATAATGAGCATGTTTTCCAACCTAGAAATATGCAAGGACGATTTGGTTTCAATATTTGAATTGGAATAGTGGGACAACGAATTATTGGACCTTTTGTTTATGACGAAAACCTTAACGCCCAACGGTACGTTAATATTTTGGAAAACATTGTTGAACCATATTTAGAAGACTTGCCACTTGCCGATTTGGTACGAAAGTTTTATCAACAAGATAGCGCACCAGCACATAACGCGGCGGTTACAAGGAACAAACTAAATCAAACGTTCGAGGATCGGTGGATGGGAACAAGGGGACCCATGCCATGGCCTGCAAGATCTCCGGACCTAAGTCCTTTGGACTTTCTTTGTGATGTGCTTTCTTCCAGTTGCCTAGCGCATAGGCAAGTGGAAGCGTCACTTTGGCGCTGAGCTATATTTCGGTTAAATTCGGTAATCTCGAGCGCCACCTTTGCAATTTTTACGTGGGGCAAAGGTCCCACATTAGCCTCCTAAACGCAGCCTGTTGCAGTAGGGCTGGGATAGCTACAGTGGAGACACGGTATGTCCAGGGGTCTGAACGGCAGATTAGACTTTCACTCACATTCAACAGTAAAAGGCGGATGTCGGTAAATAACAAAGTTTATTAACATACAATGAAATTTTTACAAAACATTAAAAAAAACGGTTAGGTACCAAAATACGGAGTTTCTGATAAATACAATAACAAAACTTAAGATATGTCATTTTAATTTAATTTAAATTAGGTAGGGCGCCATTTTGTGACGTACGGGTATCCAGGCGGTGAGAAGCTAGTTAGCTACTCATTAATGCGGACGCAAGCGGTGGTAAGCAAGCAAACGGTGAAAGCGGTGAAAAAAAAACAGTAGTAAAGCGGTATAAAAAAAAACAGTAAACGGAAAAAACTACACAAGTAAGTAATTTAAAAAAAAACGGACAGCGTGCAAATACCAGGCAAAAGCAAGCGGTTATCAACAGCAATAATCATGCCTACATGGACGGTCAGAGTGTAAGTGTGAAGAACTTGGCAAAACTAAATAAGACTGATACCAAATAAATAAAACGGTTTTCGGATTCGGAGCGGTGTGTAACTTAAGTCACACTCGGATCGGAAAGTAAAACGGTTATCGGATTCGGAGCGGTGTGCAACCTTGGTTACACTCGGTTCGGAAAATAAAACGGTTATCGGATTTGGTATCAGCTTACGGCGGAGATTATTCTGCCTAGACGGACAGACAGCAATAATCAGAACGGTGGTATTTCGGTTCGGTTCGGAAATGTTGAAATTACATCAACAATTGCTACGGTGTTTGCCAAGCGCCTCAAACCCCACAGCTGGGTGCCTTCATTAAATGCATTTCGGTTCGGCCACGTGGTATCTTGTCGGATTTTATGCGGAAAATGTCTATGTATCAGAATATAATGTTAGTTAATTTATTGACGGTAGCCTAGATTTTATTCTCAGTTCCCGGACTATAATAAATTTCTATAAATTATTTCAAAGTAAGGAATTTTGTTCCATTTCGTATTAATACGAAATATTGGGAACAAAATGAACGGTAAATTAACAATAACACTACAATAAATTTCACAAAAATAATTTTTGCAAATACAGATTTTATTTTGCTACGACCTAGCTAAAATAAAATATACGGTAATTAAAACTTCTACCCATTTGGTAGAACAACATATTATTTTATCGCAGTACCATCACAAATGGTCTGGATTAAAGTAATATAAACGGTAAACGGTACACAGTTTTCTCTCGAAATATCATCCATATTCTTTTTCCCATTTGGAAATTCTTGCGAACATGGCTATTTGGATAAATTCGGAGAAGTTGACATGTCCTAACTCGGACTCTCTTACTATATTGTAATAATTTAATAAATTTATTTAATTTCGGCTAAGTCGGGAAATAATAATTATATTCTGATACATTTAAACGGAATCGGTTTCAAATTATTGCTTTAAAACACACATTTCAGTGAATTATTCTTATCGGTGTTAATATAAAAAAGATCGACAAGAAACCAGCGGCGGTGATAAAACGGTGTACTTACATGTGCTGGATATACGGAATAATACCCAACTGGGCTGTTTGACGGATCGGACAGAAGTGGTTTCAAATGTGGTCTAATGAAACTGATTTACGCAGCTGACATATCAACGCCCTCAGTATCAAATCTTGTAATTAATATTAATATTATAGACAGCCCTCACACTGCCAGGTTTATCAAAATTTCTATTTAAAGTAGAAATCTGTTTCGCGGTTTCAGCTAGCTAAATTAGGAGAAATCTATAATATTAATTTACAATACCTATGATTCGAATGTAAGCGGAGCAAATAACGAAGTATATTATTAATGTAAACTGCATTTTTGGCAACGGAAAATTTACCTCGTTACACCCCCTTCTTACTTCGAATAAAAAAATAATAAACGCAGTTATTATTTTTTTCCTATTCCTACTCCTAGCGGTACGGATCCCTATATCGTACAAACAATATAAAAATATATATATATATAAAAAAAATAAGAAAACGGTAAGTGACGGCGGTTCTTCTCCCCAAACAAAAGAAATGAATTACATGGATAGCTTCCGGGGCGACTCTGTCACCGGAGTATCATCAACAGCCAAAAACAAAAGAGAACGGCCTCCATCCGAACATCTGAAACATAATTTGTTAATGACCCTAATAAAAATCTTACTCTTCCAGTGTATGCCGGTACTGGGGGTCGCTCCATCGTCAACCTATCAGGTTATACTGCGACACTCTGGAAGTAGTGTTTACTCGTTAACGGGTAGATTAATGGGCACCTCGGAGTAATCCCTGGGTCGGTCGTGTCGGTGAGGACGGACGGTACGGACGGACGGTGGGCAGACTTTCCCTGTCTGTCGAAACGGTGGGTAACGGTGCGGGCAGACTGGACGGACGGTCGGTGGGCAGACGTTAATTGTCTGTCGGAACGGTGGAGAAGAATACGGATAATGAAAGAGAAAAACGGAGAAAAGAAAAATAGAAAATTGTTAACGGTCGGTAGCATAGCGACATGCCTTGTAGCGGGGCATCGCTAGACGGAGGATCGGTCAGTGTGGTGAATGTCAGTCGTGCTGACTTAGACGGACGGTCGGGACAAACGTAGTCTCGGGCTTCGGCGGTATTGCACAACGGGGCTCGCTACTGGATGAACGTTCGGTGGATTCCTGCCAACTGACGGCAGCGCAGTACGTCGTTGCGAGCACTGTGTGTCGGTGGAACGGCGGCTTCCCTGGGCGGTATCCCGGGAAGTTTGGCGATTGCGGTCGGTAGTTCTCGGTGACGGCCTCAAAACGGGGTAATTTGGTGACCAGAAATTCGGTTAGCTCAGCTATGATAATTACTTCCAATGAACTGGTAGGAGACGGTGCTGAGATCGGACGGTGATTTAAATCGACGATACCAGTGATCAGATTTATAGCAAAATCTAGACCTGGTTGACGGTTACAAGGTTCCCATCAGCTAGTTAAGCAGACGAAGCGGATATACTGAGGGTATCCTTTGTTCGGAACAGAAACCCCATGCTTGGTTCCTCAGGTAAAAAGGGACGGAGTCGGTGCCAATCAGGGCGAAAAACGGTAATCATTCCTACATGTATATGCAGACGGTTGTCCCTAGGGACATTGTGACGGATGATTCTGATGTGTCTGTGGACAGTCATGACATCGGAATGGTGGTAACGGACTGTTCGTGGCTGCGGCTTCGTTGGTAGAGGGTATATCTAACTTAGACGGACATCGCTAGCTCCAGCAACTTCTTGTTGTTGCTGATCATGAATGTTGTCCACTTGTTTCAGGTCTTCCTGTTCGTTGTCCAGCATTGTCGGTGTTAACCTTAAGATTCGTTAAGGTGTGCGGTATATCAGTTGAAAAGATGCTGGCGGATGGTAAAAAGTATTGTTCGGTAAAACGGTGATGTACGATGACGGTCGGAAATGTAACGGTATACAGTATATTGTTGAAGAGATACTGACAGACGGTAAGCAAAATGTTTGCAAAACGGTGTTTATTCGAAGACGGTTAGTAATGTAACGGTATACGGTAGCGGTGTCGGATATGCAACGGTATACGGCAGATCGGTTGAAAAGGTGCTGCCAGACGGTAAGCAGAATATTTGCAAAATGGTATTAAACCTTGACAGTTGGTAAATGTAACTGTATTAAATGATGTAGATTCTGGATAATCGGTACAAGTGCGGATCGGTATACGGTAATTATTAAAAATGATATATGTAACGGTGTATCAGTTAAAAGATACTGGTAGATGTCAAGCAAAATATTTGCAAAAGTAAACGTTGACAGTTGATAAATGTAACGGTATTAATATAACAAATTAAATAAATACAACGGTTGCTAATGTATGTGTGTATTGGATAGGAATCCAAAGAACACACAAGTTCGGTACGGGTTTCTTTTTTTATAAAAAGAAATTAAACAAAAAACGGTAAACGATGAGAAAGAACAAGAAAAAAAAAACGAATTCGCATCAGATGAATTCTTTAGCTTCTCAACTGTAGTAGTTAAAATCCCAATATTCTTATTTCGGATCAACTGTGAAATGTAATGATACTAATAGAATTGATATCTATTAGTCAGTATTCAATAACGGTTAGACATACAACGGTATACTGCAATGATGGCTACTGATCGGACATTGCTAGTATTCGGAGAGTTCTTTACAGCTTGCGGTCTCAAGCTTGAGTCGTTTCCACAGGTTCGGATCGGTTTTGTATATACGGAGCAGCTAGGAATAACTGCATCTGCACAGTGGGACTCCTGTCGCACCTGCGCTATTCGGTAGTTTCAATCAACAAAACAACAATAATAAAAAAAATGTTGTAAACGGTAAAATCGGTAAATGCAACCTATCAGGTTGCTACGGTACACGTGCTCGTTGTATGGATGTTCGAATCGGACTCCAACATACGGCAATCGCTTCTGTATCCCCAAGTTACTATTAAACGAGTGGTCACACTCCTAGTAACTCCACATTCCGGAGTCGTCGGTCAGTAAAACTGAAATGTGAACGGTCCTTATTGATGCTATCAACCAAATATTTTGGGAACGGACTCCTAACTTGGTTACATGGTAATTCTATTCCTCGAGAAAAAAAAAATGACAAAGTCCCTTAATCCCAAACTATCTAAAATTATTCGACGCGGTCTCGCCGAAAAATTTCCAAGTTTATTTTTAATCAAGAAATTGCCAAAGTATCAACATCTCTCGGAACAGCCGGTCGGATCGCGTTCGCAGTAATACTACTCGTTTTCTGACGTTTGGTTACCCTGAAAACGATACCCCACACGCCTATTTGTGACGTCGGGTCTCTTTGTACGACTTCGAAAGTATTCGGACGGAAATCGGTAGCTCACCAGAGCACCTTCTCGCTACGCTGGCAGCACAGGAACTGGTTAAAACTCGGCAGGCGGTCAGGAAACGGTTAATAATGTACTCGGAAGTACTCGGATCGGTTCGGTAGTAATCGGAAACGGCTCGTTCGGGTGACAGATGGCGGTGAATGGTCAGAGCGGTATCTCAGAGTAGCCCATTCTCAAGGTGTACTGTCTTAGCTGGTCAGGAATGATGTTGAACGGTACTGAGCGGTATCTCAGTGATCGGTAATCGGTAAAATTCGGTCTGGACGGCGTCCAGTGATGTGGACTACGGATTCCCATCGAATTTAACGGATTTAAACTTACCCCTTCACCAGGGTACATTTTTCTTCGGAACGGATGGTCGGATCATGATGAAACCTACGGCAATCGATTCAGGGTCCTTGAGTTACTATTAAATGAGGGGTCACTTGCCTAGTAACTCCGGACACCGGAGTCGGTGAGTATTCCGGGCAAAATCCGGACGGTCGGTAAAAGACGGTGCAAATGGTGTATCGGGGTGCTATTTATCACCTAGTGTGGGTCTTACTCAATTCGGACCCATAACTCGGCTGTAGCACGGTTTTTCCCGGAACGGATGGTCGGGTCGGCTTTCCAGTGTTGCCAAACGCTTCCTTGAGTTCGATTACCCTGGAAACGACTCCCAACTCGGTATTTTGTGAATTCGGGTAACTTCGGGAGACTTCGGAAGTGTTCGGCCGGAATTCGGATTTTCGGTAAAAGTGCAGCCTCTTTAGATGGCAACACCACGGAAACGGCCATTCGGTAAAAAAAACTCTTAAGGGGTTATTAAATGATTAATAACGCCTTCGGGTGCGGTCGGATCGGATCGGCAGTAGTCGGATTCGGTTCCCCGTGCTCGGTTTAGTCAAAAATGACACCCCACATGACTCTGTGAGTCTATTGGTACTTTTCTGGTTATATTCGGTGCCTGCCGAATGTGAAGAAAATCTAATCTTTGTTTATTAAATCTAATTTAATTTAATTAAGTCTGCCTCGGTAGATTAGGTCTACTTTCATTTAATTAGGTCCCTGCTCGGGCGCCATTTTGTGACGTGCTTTCTTCCAGTTGCCTAGCGCATAGGCAAGTGGAAGCATCACTTTGGCGCTGAGCTATATTTCGGTTAAATTCGGTAATCTCGAGCGCCACCTTTGCAATTTTTATGTGGGGCAAAGGTCCCACATTAGCCTCCTAAACGCAGCCTGTTGCAGTAGGGCTGGGATAGCTACAGTGGAGACACGGTATGTCCAGGGGTCTGAACGGCAGATTAGACTTTCACTCACATTCAACAGTAAAAGGCGGATGTCGGTAAATAACAAAGTTTATTAACATACAATGAAATTTTTACAAAACAGTAAAAAAAACGGTTAGGTACCAAAATACGGAGTTTCTGATAAATACAATAACAAAACTTAAGATATGTCATTTTAATTTAATTTAAATTAGGTAGGGCGCCATTTTGTGACGTACGGGTAACCAGGCGGTGAGAAGCTAGTTAGCTACTCATTAATGCGGACGCAAGCGGTGGTAAGCAAGCAAACGGTGAAAGCGGTGAAAAAAAACAGTAGTAAAGCGGTATAAAAAAAAAACAGTAAACGGAAAAAACTACACAAGTAAGTAATTTAAAAAAAAACGGACAGCGTGCAAATACCAGGCAAAAGCAAGCGGTTATCAACAGCAATAATCATGCCTACATGGACGGTCAGAGTGTAAGTGTGAAGAACTTGGCAAAACTAAATAAGACTGATACCAAATAAATAAAACGGTTTTCGGATTCGGAGCGGTGTGTAACTTAAGTCACACTCGGATCGGAAAGTAAAACGGTTATCGGATTCGGAGCGGTGTGCAACCTTGGTTACACTCGGTTCGGAAAATAAAACGGTTATCGGATTTGGTATCAGCTTACGGCGGAGATTATTCTGCCTAGACGGACAGACAGCAATAATCAGAACGGTGGTATTTCGGTTCGGTTCGGAAATGTTGAAATTACATCAACAATTGCTACGGTGTTTGCCAAGCGCCTCAAACCCCACAGCTGGGTGCCTTCATTAAATGCATTTCGGTTCGGCCACGTGGTATCTTGTCGGATTTTATGCGGAAAATGTCTATGTATCAGAATATAATGTTAGTTAATTTATTGACGGTAGCCTAGATTTTATTCTCAGTTCCCGGACTATAATAAATTTCTATGAATTATTTCAAAGTAAGGAATTTTGTTCCATTTCGTATTAATACGAAATATTGGGAACAAAATGAACGGTAAATTAACAATAACACTACAATAAATTTCACAAAAATAATTTTTGCAAATACAGATTTTATTTTGCTACGACCTAGCTAAAATAAAATATACGGTAATTAAAACTTCTACCCATTTGGTAGAACAACATATTATTTTATCGCAGTACCATCACAAATGGTCTGGATTAAAATAATATAAACGGTAAACGGTACACAGTTTTCTCTCGAAATATCATCCATGTTCTTTTTCCCATTTGGAAATTCTTGCGAACATGGCTATTTGGATAAAATCGGAGAAGTTGACATGTCCTAACTCGGACTCTCTTACTATATTGTAATAATTTAATAAATTTATTTAATTTCGGCTAAGTCGGGAAATAATAATTATATTCTGATACATTTAAACGGAATCGGTTTCAAATTATTGCTTTAAAACACACATTTCAGTGAATTATTCTTATCGGTGTTAATTTAAAAAAGATCGACAAGAAACCAGCGGCGGTGATAAAACGGTGTACTTACATGTGCTGGATATACGGAATAATACCCAACTGGGCTGTTTGACGGATCGGACAGAAGTGGTTTCAAATGTGGTCTAATGAAACTGATTTACGCAGCTGACTTATCAACGCCCTCAGTATCAAATCTTGTAATTAATATTAATATTATAGACAGCCCTCTCACTGCCAGGTTTATCAAAATTTCTATTTAAAGTGGAAATCTGTTTCGCGGTTTCAGCTAGCTAAATTAGGAGAAATCTATAATATTAATTTACAATACCTATGATTCGAATGTAAGCGGAGCAAATAACGAAGTATATTATTAATGTAAACTGCATTTTTGGCAACGGAAAATTTACCTCGTTACATCTTATTTGGGGTTTCGTCAAAGACCAGATATTTAAAATCATACCGGAAACGCGTCAAGATTTAGAGCAATGAGTGAGAAATACAATCGCTGGGATAACACCTTTACAACTCTTAAATGCCGAGAAATCAGTAAAGAAGAGATGTCAATTGTGCATCGACCAAAATGGTAGACAATTTGAACACTATTTGTGATACTTCAATCGTTAAAAATTTGTTACCTAGTTAATGAAATATGTTTAATTAATAAAATTTATTTAATAGAAAAACTATTGTTTTCATTTGAATAACTGAAACTCTTGTTTTCCATGGCCAACTCTGCTAAAATGTCATTTTTAAAGAGAAATGTGTTATATTGGCAGCAAGGATGACTAGACATATTTTGACATATATATTTTTGGAAAGCTTAGTTTTTTTCATATTTTCTAAAGTCAAAGCCAACTATGGTTTCCATTTGAAATAAAAAAGTTAGCTTTGATATCGAACTATTGAAAAGCGATAAATTTTTTTGACAAATGCGTCTTATTCTACATCAAAAAGTGCCTGTAGAAAGTTTTTACCGTTTGAAAAAATATTCACAAATAAAAAAGTTATGACAGTTTTTCGGAATCTGCCAAATGTCAATTTTTGCCGATATGTCGGAAACGGTTGGAGATATCGAAATGCGGTTTTCACCAATCGGCGTTTCACAAAAATCGAGCTCTAGACTCATACGTCAGTTTTTCTCTACCTGGTATGAAAATAGGAAAACCAGCCAAAATCAAGCAATTTGGGGCACTCTGTACATTATGATAAACAACAAATTACTTATTAGTAACTAATTGTGATCATATTAGGATACCAATAAAACCAATTAATGACGTAATTCTGAAACTATTCTGTTTCATTTGAAAGCTACTAATTACTAAAAAATAAAGTTATTATTTTTTAATAATTCCTAACTTTTCAAACTAAATAATCGAACATATTTTAACGAAACGGTTAAGAGACATATTTGGCGTCGCGGAATCCTTGCACTAAATTAATGACATGTGGCATGGAACCATAACGCAATAGTTTAAAGTATGTTAATTGCAAGCATGCTTGGCCACACTGCCTGTAGCATACTGGGTTCGATATCCAGAGGCAAAATTGGCACTGTCGGTAATGGATGTTGTCTGCGTTTTTTCAAATATGCAAGCTCCTTCCAGACAGAGTATTTGGAAGGTTGTCTAATTTACGTGGTATGCTTAAGAGTGAAAAGACGATATTCTAGTGAAGGTGAAAAGGAAGGTTTAAAGAAAATTAAGCAACGTGAACTAAATGGTACTTTACAAGCTACGAAAGAAAGTTAATCATAGAAACGTTCCTTTCTTTAAAATTTATCTTTTCGACATAAAAATGAAAAAAAAAACAATATATTGATGGTTTTTGGCCCAAAATAAGACGTTTTTACTCTAGTGATTTTTTTCGAGAAGTGCTTATTTTTCAATATATGGCCATTCGAAAATTCCTAAAGGTGGGGGAAGAAAAATGTAAAAGTTGAAAAAAAAAATTGAAAAAATTCAGGTGAATGTATAACAGAAATACAAGACTTTTTTATATTTTCAACTTTTCTAAAGTGCGCTTTCACAGAGTTTGTCCGGAAAAACATAAAATACTACTCCTATCTTTGAAATTGTAGCGCTTTAGAAATATGTAACTTAAAAATTTTTCAATTCAGACGTATGCACTGAAGCCCTCTAAACATTTTTTGTCTCTTGGGATTTTTTGGAACTTGCTAATTTTTCGAGTTACAGGCATTTTTTCTCAAGGTGAATAATGTACTACATATTTTCCTTTTCGTTTAAAAAATACACGAAAATTCAAAAAATGAGCTTGATTTATGTATATTGTTATAAAAAAATATGAAACCTAATATAGTTATAGCATGTTCAAAGGTTCAATATAATTTTTAAATTGAAAATGTGCAACAAACGCCGTACATTATTTATCGTGAAAAACTATCTGTAACTCGGAAAATTATCAAGTTACAAGAAAAAATCCAAGAGACAAAAAATGTATAGAAGCCATCAATGCATGCGTCTGAATTTTTTTAAATGTTTAAATTATATATTTTTAAAGCGCTACAATTTCAAAGATAGGGGTAGTTTTTCATGTTTTTCCAGAAATACTCCGTGAAAATGCACTTTACAGAAATGTTGCAAATAATAAATGGTTTTGTATTTCGATGATGGATTCACCTGAATTTTTTCAGATGTTTTTTTCAGCTTTTACATTTCCCTTCCCCCACTTTTAGGAATTTTCGAATGGCCATGTCTCGATAAAATTCACCTGAGTAAAAACATCTTATTTTGGGACACAAGTGGTCAGCATATTGTTTTTTTTTTTTTTCATTTTTGACCTAAGTTTACGTTACGGAAGCCATGATAATAGGAATGTTTTCTACCCCATCCGTTCATTTTTTACTCTAATATTTTTTTCAAATTTTTACTAACTTCATTACAATACATTGCGCAAGATTTCATCAAAATGCATTCACTATTAGTCAAGTTAGAGAATTTAGTCATTTTAGCGCTCCGTTGACCAGACTATTCCAGCGGTTGATTCTATGACAAAAACATCGATGACAATCTTGAAGAAGATAAAATTCCTTGCATTTACAGTTAAAACATCAAAGTGCATTACGTTACATTCTGAAAAATCAGATTATATTAGTATACAATCAATACTATCACCTTTTGAGAAAAAAGTAATTATAATGATTTCCTTATTGGAATACTAGAGTTTGGGACCGCGCCGGCAAAATTTTTCTCAACTCTGGGAACAATCACACTCTACTACACATATTTATTTTGCACCCCAACTTTGAACGTGGTTGAAAAAGTTGTAATCTTGACGTGATGGGCAACACTTCCTAAAATAAAATTAATTTTCTCTCAGCATAACTGCCTAATTTTGTATACCTTATTTAAAATTTTGCACATACTCACATTAACGTCAGCCTCCCTTTGCTACTAAAATTTCCATTATATTTATGCAATCATTGACTTTGCACCACCACCTAATTTTCCGTACCATTTTCAAAGTTCAAAGGTGCAGAATTCAAGGAGCAAGCAGAGTAAAATTGCGCAAAATTATAATGCAAAATTGAGCTCAATCACTCACAAGGATAAGGCAGACTTGACCAATGTATGAGATGCTTTAACACAACCAGACCCAAGGTTTGTGATTCAAATAGTAACATCTTCCTCGATTTCACATGTTCAATTCAGAATATCTTTCGTACACATCATAGTACAGGTGTTAACAGAAATGTTATTTTATTGAAAAGTGAAATTTTCCTTTAAATTTTTTGTGAAGAAAAATTTCTGTTGGAACTACAATTTCAAAATAAGACAAGGAGCTCCGTACAAAAGTAATAATTGTTTTAGTTTCCACGAACTTGGTTTATATGATGATTCAGCAATAATTGACCATATTCTATCTATAACGGGAAATAAATACATTTCCTATGTCGGCCACTCTCAAGGTACAACACAGTTCTTCGCTCTGGCGTCCCTGAAGCCAGAGTATAACGAAAAAGTCAACGTTATGATTGCATTAGGTCCAACTGCATATCAAGAGCATGTAACCAATCCAGTTATACAAACAGTAAAGGATTATTATACAATTTTTGAGGTAAGTACTTTTCCTATTCAATCCTATTCATACAAAGGTTAGGCAAAAATAAATATTAATCTCTGCAGTACCTTTACCGTAGATAAAAAAGAAAATATTGAAATATAGCAATTTTCTTAGTGGGGGTGTAGTATTTACATTTTAACATTGGGACTGTTTATGTTCGTATATGGGGGTCGAGTAACCAGTTTTCGTTCAAAGTGAAAAGACAGCGGTATCGCGATCGAGTGAGACTGTCGTATATGCAACGGTTGATATATGCGAATGTAATATGGGTTGCATATATCGCAGTGGGTCAAGTTACCAGTTTTCATTTAGGGTCGAAATACAGGGATGCCGCAATCGACAGTGAATAGTAACTGTTTCCAGACGATTCGAAGCCTCGTCCGGAAAGAGTTGAAAAAGTTTATGTTTAATGTATGGTATTATCATTGTCGTCCCGATGGTTGCAAGGATTGCGGAATCTGTGAATTTTTTCTCCAGTAGTGGATTTGATGACCTAACATTTTTGTAAATCTCAACCTATATATCTTTCTTTTTTTTCTGAGGCAAGTTCTATTTCCAGTAACATACAAATTTGAGTAGACTAGATGGAAAAATCGGTCAACCATATTATTTAAAACTGCATTAAACTTAACCAGAATTAAATTAAATTAATGTTTAAGATACATAATGAATATACCAGTCCACATATATTTGGAAATTTTGTTCTCTCTTTATGGATCCTTCTCCTATCATAGATTGTAGATCCTCATGGAAATTCTTATTTTGTAAGCCGCTGCTCGGTATAAGCCTACAGCCACACGGTTTTCATAAATTTCTCAGCTTGGATGTTCTACACATACCTATGCTTACCTTTCCTCTAATTTTGTGTTTCATGGTAAGTCTTACCGGTGAGTATATAGTATACCCCAGATATTCTAGTTCACTCTTCTAAATGACTGATTTCTCAGCTTCTTCCGCCGTTTTTCATTGGACTTCAGTTTGGTCACTCTCTCCACCCAGGATATTCTGTGTATTCTTCTGTAACACATACATAGATGTATATATCGAATGCTCTTGAGATGATCTCATTTCAATGCTCTTGATTCAACCAAGTTCATGTTCTAACTACAGAGATGTTATTTTGTTTTAATAAATACGAATCGTATTATTTCTATTCAAGTTTTTATCGACGATTCATGCATTTAGCTATCTGCTTGACGTATCTAGGACAAATTGTAATGTTCTTCTTCCTCCTCTTATTCGCATTGTCTGGACAAACATATTGTGATTAACATAATATTCTTGTTGGCCTGTGTTATATAAGTTTTTTCTGATTAGCTCTTTGGTGACATCAGTCCGAGATTTTCAAGGTTATCCTTTTTGGCCCTTGCCATTTGATTTCAGTTGAATGAGTGGATTAGCGAGATTGCGATCCTGGAGAGTTGCGTTATAAGGAGTACCTATTGGAGCATCAAACTGTTGGTGCGATGGGGCATGCAGGAAATTCGTAGCAAACGTTAACGTTTTCAGCTCCACATCTCAAATACGTCAAAGCCATCTGTCTGTCTGCCTAACAGTATATGTCTCAGCGGGATAATAAAAGATAAAAGAAATTAGAGTATTAGCAAGTCTGATTTTGTACACCTCGTGATATTCCTCTCACGCCAAATTCTCTTCAACTGGCAGACTGCTGATCTTATCACTCAATAACTTTTCGCCTAATCTATTTTTCGTAGTTTCAGGTATTATATACAAGAGTTCCAAGATAAACTATCTTGTTTACTACCCCACAATCACCCATCCTCAACGTAGTGGTGGTTTTTATAATTTGACTTTATTTTAAGCATGTTTTCTTTTTATTTTCCTGCATAACCCTAACCATCACTTTCTACACTCAAATTAAAACACTTTTATTTGAATTTTGCAAAATTATTATTTCTTTCAGTGAACATATCAATTTAAATGAGCATAGCTTGCTAAAATTGCAATATTGTCGAGGAATTGTTTAAAACAAGCTTGCTGTTGGTCTCAGCCATATCACCGGCGATCATTGCATTTGTTATTATTCCTGGAATGGCATAAATGATTTGATAAATATGTTGTAAATTGCTTCATATACAGTAGCTATAAGTTTGCCATGCTCATAGTTAAACAGAATAAAATATGATTTAAATGGTAAATGGTAAAAAATTTTCTAATTTTGTGAACTTTTTCTTTTTTCATCAACAATTATGCTTCTCGTTATATCTGCCTATATTTCTTTTTCTTGTGACTTCTCCCTATTTACATTTAACTTATCTTACCCTACTATTCGCTTTTATATTATTTACTTCCGTAGATCTTCTCCACATAATATTTCTACTTTGATACTCTTTACTTCCGTATCTTTATTTTATCATTATTCTTGTTCTTCTGGTTCTTATTTTAACTTCTCGTATTTTACTTTGATTTTTGTCTTTAACTTTTATTTTTCTCTTCTCACAGAAAATTCCCCTTTCTTTTCTTTTTCGTTGTTATCCAAACTTCTTTTTTCTTTCCTTAATCCTGCACACTTCTAATTTCTATTGATATTTACTAAATTTATGAAATTGTAATGTCCTAAATATTTAAGTGTATCACTCTCTATTTGGTATTTTATTAAAACTTCTTATATTGCCATATTCCTTATTTATAACATAAAATTTAATTACAAACACGTTTAAAACCGAGAACTATGTATTCCCATATTGTCTGTAATTGTTTAGTCGTGGCATATTCAGATTTTCTTACTTTTTATTGGGTATTTTGCCACTGAAAAATATTTAAAAATTTTAATGAAAAAACCTCTGCGCCAAACGGATCAGACAGAGGTTGGTTCTTGACTACTTGACTGTTTCAAAAAGTCTCACACCTAAAAATATATAAACTAGAACAATGTTATAAACTAAAAACTCGAAATCAAAGCTATATGAAGTTAACGTTTCGGAAGAGAATCTACCTCCGTTCTCAAAACTTTTTTGGCCGTCAACCATGACAGTTCTTTGTTTATGTATTTCCATAGTCACGTGAGACATTAAATTATATTTATCTTATTTTTACTTACTTCGTCTCTAAGGATGGGCAACCAACTAGTACAAAAATCTATTGAATAATTAAAAACGCATCTATCCCCGTTTAATAAAATAATCGCGGATTCTTTAAGTTTTCTTTTAGTTCCATTGCTCTCTTTTTCCAAAATCTTCGCCGAGTCCCATTTAATTCTATGATTATTATCCCATGCGTGTTCACAAATTTTGGATTTTTCAAATTCTCCCCTTCTTAGATATTTTAATTAAAAAATTAGATAGCACATACCAAACCAGTGTGTATAGAAAACAAACACACACAAACAGATACTTAAATTTCAATTCAAATCAACATATTAGTGTTAAGAAAGGTGTTGTTAAGTGTTTGTATGACAGGGCCAAAATTATTTCTTCAAATGATGTAATATTAAAGAACGAAAAACAATTTATAAAAACTGTCTTATTAAATAATCAATATCCTGAGAGTTTTGTTGATAGTCAGTTATTGAACATTGGTAGTAGAGAGAATATACTATCACAACCTGAGGTATTTAGGTCAATGGCAGTAATTCCATATATACATGGTTTATCGGATAAATTACGAAAAATTGAGAATAGGTTTTCCGTACGAACGGTTTTTCAAATGGGCTCCACGCTAAGATCGGTTTTATCAAGAACCAAACCTCCAAATATTGTTCAAAACTCAAAAAATTTTATTTATAGTGTTCCGTGTGAGTGCGGAAAACATTACGTAGGTGAATCATCTAGACCTTTCAACGTACGGCTTGGTGAACATAGAAATTACGCTAGAAGGGGAGAATTTGAAAAATCCAAAATTTGTGAACACGCATGGGATAATAATCATAGAATTAAATGGGACTCGGCGAAGATTTTGGAAAAAGAGAGCAACGGAACTAAAAGAAAACTTAAAGAATCCGCGATTATTTTATTAAACGAGGATAGATGCGTTTCTAATTATTCAATAGATTTTTGTACTAGTTGGTTGCCCATCCTTAGAGACGAAGTAAGTAAAAATAAGATAAATTAAATATAATTTAATGTCTCACGTGACTATGGAAATACATAAACAAAGAACTGTCATGGTTGACGGCCAAAAAAGTTTTGAGAACGGAAGTAGATTCTCTTCCGAAACGTTAACTTCCTATAGCTTTGATTTCGAGTTTTTAGTTTATAACATTGTTCTAGTTTATATATTTTTAGGTGTGAGACTTTTTGAAACAGTCAAGTACTCAAGAACCAACCTCTGTCTGATCCGTTTGGCGCAGAGGTTTTTTCATTAAAATTTTTAAATATTTTTCAGTGGCAAAATACCCAATATTCCCATGTCTTCAATAATAGGAAATATTAGGTACTAAAGTTTTGTTTGGCATATAAATCGTTCTGCAAACTTTTAACAGATTAAATCATACAAGGAGATATTATGACTTTAAAATATAAGTCTAACATATTGGCCTCCAATTAGTCTACTAAACTGAACTAATATTGGCTATTAAACATTTTCATCTCAGTGTATTTTAGTATTGTCAGAACAGCTGTTGACACCGTCTGATGTTTCAATTAATCAGTTTTAATTTTACCATCTTATTTGAAGTTAAGAAATATTTTGCTGAAAAAATTTCATTCTTTTTTTGTAATCATATTACGTTCACTTCTGGTATATACCTAAACCTATTGTTACATGCACTTCGGTTACTTTAAAGAACGCCACTTAACAGTGTCACTGATTTCTAAACTGTCCTCTTTAGTATAGAAAGTAAACTCTCTATATCTTTTAGCTTTTAACAACTTATTTGAATGTCACTGAAGTTTTACCCCATTCAACACTATTATCAGCGATTCTTACAGTACTATGTGATGAATCATCAGGATTACAGGAAATTTGTGTTGGAGTACTTTTTTCTATTGTTGGCTTTGACCCGGAACAACTAGACAGAGTAAGTTCTTCGTATACTATTATTTATGCACATATTAATTATTTTTCTTTTTAGGTCACATTGCCAAGAATTTTTGAAAATTTTCCGGCTGGAAATTCTATTAAGGAATTGAAACATTTTCTTCAACAGGTTAAGTCAGGTAATAATTTAGAGAGTATGAATAATTTAAATTTCTTATGTTTTTGTTTGTCATAATTCAAAATTATCTTTCAAATAAAAGTCCACAATAGTATTTTACGTAACATATTCAAAAAGAACATTTTTACACAAGGCGTTGGCAAATAGACCGTCGCTGAGTTCAGGACCTGATAACCTATAAATCCAGTAAAGAATGTCCCCGGGTGAGTTACCTACTTAAGAAATCTTTTAGCATAATTTTGCTTAATATATAATTCTTAAACTAGGAATACTTAAAATAGGGCTAGACACTCCGGAAACTGGGAGATCTACAAAAAAGCCCCTACACAGTACAACAAAGAATTGAGAAGGTCTAAAAGGATATGATAGGTGAATTATCTCCAGCAGTCCATCTACAGAAAATCCTTGCAAAAGACCACTCAAATAGAATAGGGCTACTCAAAGTACCAGACAGCAAATGCGAGTCAGCTTGAAAATATAAGAGTATACCCGCAGTCCCTAATTCCCGCGTTATTGAAGGTGAACTAGCACCGTTCTATCTGGAAGAGGATGTACATCGTCCCACCAGAGAAGGAAAAAGGCTAGGAAATAAAACTTTCACCTCCAATAAAATTTAATGGGCGGTATCCATTTTCAAGCCCTTTAAGTCACCTGGCAGGGATGGCGTTTTTCCTGCCCTGCTTCAACAGGGCATTGAGGAACTTATTCCGTGCTTGAAAAACATATTTAAAGCAAGCTATTCTCTTGCGTACATTCTACAAGCTTGGAGGGAAGTTAAGGTGGCGTTTATTCTAAGGATTGGCAGGCGTCCATCAGAGGAACCTAAATCATATCACCCATTAGCTTAACATCTTTTATTCTGAAAATTTGTTGAATCAACGTTATAAACTGAATTAGTTATGGGGGAAATATAGAATTCTGACATGACTCCCAGACACGATCAGAAATGTCGATAATATCGCTAATATCAGTTTTTCCTGACACTGTGATTGCAATATAAATAAAGTCATCTAATCGATTTTCCTCGCCCGAGGTTAAACGAGAAATAAGAACAGATTTTAAATTTTCATATGTCATGTTCTGGCTGATTAGTGGCAATGTCATAAACTGATGTAATTATATCTGGGGGTAAACTTGCTATGAGGTAATCATATTTCCTGCAATCGTTAACAATCCTATGAATAGAAAATTCTGATTTGTAGGAACCATATTTCGGGTTTGGATACCCAAAATGGAGGAAGTTTAATATATGTCAAGTAATTGTTATGAAACGTCACTACCGCCGATTCGTTTGGCATCATCTGAACGGGATGTCATCATTAAGCAACTGAATGTTCTTTTTAATAGGGGATAATGATTAAAGTCAAAACAAGTCACTTACCCCTCACATAATGTGCTTTAGGGTTATGTGATGTTGAATACTTGTAAATTTCCAACAACCAACTTTAGACGGTCAAAAAAGGAATGTTTAATTTCGAAACCAAAAAGAGAAATCCATGAGTACTTCTGTCGGGGTCACCAATTTATGTGACCAACTTATGAGTACCTCTGTCGGGGTCCCCAATTTATGTGCGTTTCCCTTATATTTCACCGCCACAACATTGCTGAAAACCAGACTACCAGTGACATCTCTGAGCAAAAAGGTATGAAAAAGTAGATACTTTCTAATTCTCAACCGAAATGGAAAGAGTGTGATCCCAAGTATGCTTCGTAGAACGGTTGCAGTTCCATAAACGAAACTCACATCCTCTGCTAAAAGAAAAACCAAAGCTGCAGTGGCCCCTGAAGATGTTAGTGTCGATGACCTAAGTCATTTTGTTCTGATGGTCAGAGAAGATGCCAAAGAAAAGATAGCAAGAGTAGACCTAAAAGCTGCTGCAAAAAATGTTATTCTTTGTGCCAACTGTTTCCTACCTTACCACCAAATATTGCTGTTGAATGTTGCCATTATTATTATAATCTAATGATACTTTACTGATGTTCTAATGGTAATACATGGAAGCATCTTGAACATACATACCGAATATTTTTGCAAAATTAAACAAAAAATTGTCTCGGGCGTTAATGGGTTAATCAGATTTCTTGTAAACAGGGTACCTATATTTTTAATTTTTAACTGAAAAGTTAATGAAAAACTTTGAATTGCAAAAATTACACATAATGATCAAATTATAAATAAAACTGAAAATGAACACGCAAAAAGTTCGTTCAGGTAACTTTTTTATACAAGTAGTAGGACTTGAACTCTCTGCACGTGATTAAAGATTTATGCAAGGTGCGTCACACTATTGTAGAGATTTCGATACTACAAAAGTCAACATTCCAATTTAAGCAGTTATCCTGCTAATGTATATTCCACGATTTTGTTTTAAAATTTGTGGTTCCGCATTCAATGTCCTCATACCTTTATCAACAGGCATGAGTTCAAAATGTTCATAGCACCTGAAATGTTGAACAGTCGATAAAGTGTGCATTCATTGTTACAGTCTATTTTCGTATCTGTACAATTAAATTTGAATATCGTAATATGTTATCGTTTTAGTCGAGGCTATATATAGTATGACTGGTTGCATACCGTTCGTGCTCCATGTGAGCCACGCACCGTAACTGTACCTAATTTCTTAGGAAGCGAGTTTCGAGCGTCTCGATTATAACCTTTTCAAGACCGTTATTATCAATTAAACTTATTGTTTTGTTAATGGAATTACGAAATACTGTATTATATGAGGAATATAGACGTCATTAAGGGAGATTTATCAGATTTGTGGGTTATGTTGTATAGTGTTCATTCGGAACGTACCCATGGACAAAGTTTTAGTCATTCTCGGATTTTGAGAGAGGTTTCCGTCTTGGCCATTTTTGGGGATTTTTTTTCCGTTTGCCGGCTGAAGAGAAGTTGTGTCACTGAGCACGTGGATAGAATTTTATGAATTTGCTCCTTTAATGGGATATGGTGCTGTAGTGACAAATTAGCAGTATTTTATTTTGACATTTTTATTATTTTCTGTTGGGAAGTACTGCTACGGAATTTTCCGGATAAATCAACTTGCTGGAAGCACATGGCAAAGGAATTCTAAATGCCCACTCAACATCTAATGGGTTTTTGTTCTTCTGGGTTCATTTTCATTTTATCTTGGACTTTTACTGGTATCGCATCATGTATGTTTGACTCCACATCTTACCTGTTGGATATCTGTACATCTGTATGTGAACTTTGGGTTTGCTGAAACTTGGTTCGCAAGCTATTTGGTGAATTTGGAATCCTGAGTTGTACCGGTGAGAATCTCCTACCTGGTTCCATTGGAAGCTACGCTCCCCTGGTGGGCCTAGTGGTTATATTGTGAAACCTGCTGGAGGTAAGCGTCTTTGAATAGCCTAACGAGGGACCTTATATCACATACCACCTTCTACGTGAGGCATAGAGAGCCCGTCAGTTTTCTTACGGTACTAATTACACATTAAATGTAAATTGTTAGTAACTATTTTGCACATGACCAATTAAATTTAGTAGTTTTGAACACCACGCTTGCAACTTTTTAACATTAGTCAATTTAACCTATCGTCACTTACCTAATTCACATTATTTTGTTCATTTTGTTATTATTCAGTATTTTAATGTAAACGTCTAAGCCAATATATTTTGGGGGGTCATATTTTGCCTATTATTAGTTAAGATTTTATTAGTTTTAAGTTATCGGATATTTTGTGTTAGGTTAAGTGTGGGGCACAAATCTAAGTATATCGATTGTGTGTAATGTTATTTCTGTGGGATTTGGCTGTAAGCGTACCTATATATAATCATTAAATCTGTTATAGTAAGACGCGTATTTGTTTTCACCAGCATACATTTAAAGCCACAATTTTTCGAATCCACTCCCCAGGTACTTGTCTAGTCGGCCGTGTGAGCCTCTTTCGCCACCAATTAAATGCAGAGAGGGGACTGCACGTAAAACATAAAAATTTTGTTCAGGGCACAGGGTGACCACCCTACCCTGCTGTATTGCTGATATATCAGCCTCTAAAGTAATTTTTTTTTACATATTCCCCTTTTATCTGGGAGCCCTGCAACATCATAACTAAAACACATATTAAGAAACGATTGCTGGTTAAATATATGAGCCTGACATGTCTTTTTTCCGGCCGCACTGTAACAAAACATATAATTGTTTTACTTGATATTTGTAAAATTCGCTATTTTACAAACATAAAACAAATTATGTCACTATTACCACATACGCATAACAACCTGACCCTATCAAATTTTTCCATAAAGTCCACCGCATACCATAGGTGTACTAGACAATTGTTCGTAATATTCGAAATTTATTTTATCGGGTATTTTTGACCATTTAGGTAAATATATCAAGATATTAGTATTAATATATGGATGTATTTCAAAACACCCTGCATGTAGAAAGGTAATAAAAATACGGTTTTTTGACAATAAAAATCGTGACTTACTCGAAATCCACGCTGTAGAAAATTTTTTAAATTGAAACTTCAGTTTCAGCGCCCAAAAATACTTAAGGCGTGATAGGTTTAGTTTTTGGAGCGGAACAATTTTTTTATCTGTGTTATTGGTGAGACCAAGAAAATTGCTGTGTCACAAAAGAGCGTTTCATGTTTCATCTACATTTTTTTTTAAATTACCAGTTGGAGAAATATTGATTAAGAAATAATAATTGATCAATAAAATCTTTGTATACTTCGCAAATATATTTCAAGAAGTGGTGATTACTTCATTTCAATGATTGAATTATCAATTAAAACGTTTCCAAGCAGTGCCGAGATATTATTATGTTTATATCACGTAATATTTTAAATTGAGTTTAAGCACTACAGCAGATATGAACTTAAATAGCTGTTTTCACGAACTACAATGTTTATCTTTAAATCTAAATTGGAATTCGAATCTCTAAATTGCATCCCAGAGCACCGTCAGCATATATGAGATTATTTTCATCTATGTATAATGTAAACGTACATGAAACATTGGATACATTTGTTGCATGCCAAAGAACTACGGCTGGTTTAGCGAAACCTCAAATGGTATTTGCAGAGCTTTAATGAACGAACGCATGGCATATAGTGGACCAAACTAGAGCCTTGGGTTAGAATTTCAGCAGAATCTACTTCGTTTGATACAGAGAATATCAATCTCAGCTTTGAAGAATTTAATTTGGTGATGCATGATTGTTGATGAAATTTTAACAGATACCACAAAAAATACCATGTTCAATTTACTATATGCCATTTATACTGATAATATTAGTAACTTTCAGCAAAGCAATAATTCCGGAAACTCCACAGGAATAATACCTGTATCCTGTTAATTACTTATCAACTGAAAGACAAATTCAAATAGTTTCTATTTTGGTTTATTTCTTGCTAGTATTTGGTGTCCTCATTTTTTTCTATCTTAAACAAAGTGTATGCAAAATAGGATAACATGTTTTGGTGCAGATTTGATTTGCAAAAGTCTGAAGATAAATATACAAATGCTTTCTAAAAGCACCATGGTCACTGGAAAGTGCCGTCTTGGAATTGGCTTTCGTTCAGTGTCTCAGAAACGCTTTGAGGAATAGTTATGAAACTTGATGGTGTTAATAAGATTTATTATTTTAGAGTATTTACCAAAATGAATTTCAACCCTAGGCATAGACGTACGAAACTACATTCTCTTCCGGAATTTTCAATAATTTGAAACTGAAGCATGATTTTCTAACTAAAATTAAAAGTGACTTCATAAATTAAAATTTCCTTAATGACATATAAGAACGTTATCAGTGTAGGGCTGAACAATATACGGACGTATGAACAGACGGACAGACGGCAGACGGAGAGATGAATAGTTGTACGGACGGGCGAACAGGTGAACAGACCGGCAGATGGATAAGCGCACATGGGGACAGGCAAAAAAATATTTTAGCTTAATAAATAAAACAGTACTAGAGCTAGGTTGGAATCATTGCTGTGGCACTGAGCATAAAGTTTCAGAAACACAAGCACATTTGAATACAACACTGGAATATTACAGAGCTTTAAGCAATCGAAAGGCCAAAACAGGGTTTAAAGAAAAGTCTATAATTTACGAAATCAGTTACAGGGATTGTAATTTGATGTGTGTTAAACAGACGAAACGTCTAATTGACACTAGATTTCAGAAATATATAGCATATTTTAAGTGTAAGCGAACTGAAAAATCTAATATTGGCCAGTATTCCTTTGAAAATAGTCATAAAATAGAGATAGTAACTTCAGGTTGATTAGAAATTTAAGTAATAATAGAAGACAGGTGGATGATTTTCGGCAAAGGATAGTAAAACTGGTGACTTGCCAGTTCAGTAAAATATTGCGGGACCGAATCATCTCAAAAATCATTGAAATTTTAATAATTTCAAAATTTACCTTAATTTAATTAATTAATTTATACTGAATATTAACAGATATTGCCTAATTATAACTATACACTGGAAAAAAATAAAACTAAAATTGACTTAGGCGCTAAATGATAAATAAGACATTTGCAATAATAATAATGTTAACATATAAGTTATATTTAAACTAAATATTTATAATTATCACAGATAGCTTCGAAATGATTTTTTTCCTATTAATGTTAAATATATCTATTTTACAGTTTATATCATTAACTGCCGATGAACATAATTCGACAGGTAAATTTGTATCAGCAAAAGTCTTAGAAGTATAATCTCTCCGTCTTAGTCTGGCGTCTGGTACATGAAAGTTTTAGGCGCCTAGAATTTCAGATGCATCTATTTAGTTACATAACATATCCAATATAAATAATATTTGTACGTTCTTACAGCTGCGTTTAGTAAAAGTTATTACATTAAATTCTGCCAATTGCCTTTGATACATTTATCAAGAAGGGCCATACTCTGTGTTTTTTAAAATACATGGATCTTGAAAACACATTTGGGACTTTTTCCAGTTTATCAGTATATAGCTATGTTCTTGTCAATATAATACAACAATTTTCAAGTTTACACCATACATATGAATTAAACAATACAATGCTGTGGTATTGTATCTACAATCTATTACTCAATCTAAGAATAAATCCTAGCTTCCTCTAGTATTCAGAGGTAAGAGCTATTATGTGATTATTATTAAATGAAAAATTGTTGGTGAACAAGACGCCAAGATTTTTTATTTCATTTAGTCTCTCAATCTGAACCTCGTTGATATTGTGTGCCACTACGATATGAACTTTCTTTTCTGTATGGGTTACAATAAGACATCTAATACCCAAAGTTATAGCTATCATTTTTGGTCACTTCACTTCCACAGGATGGAGTAACAGGGAGTCGACTGGAATAAACTTCATCATTTTCATTTTCATTCAACACGAATTCATCATTTTTAATGTATATTTGTACGCCTTGTTATGCCGGTTTTCATTATCTCATTCAGTCTGGATGAGAATAAGAGAGTCTTACTCAGTGTACTGTTTTTACCAAACTTATTTTAAAAAGACACATGCCATTCGATATTTTTGCCGCAATTTATACTTCTTATTTTTACCAACATTATTCGAGTTGGTCTCCTTCTACTGTGTAGCATATTTGATAGCATCTTACTATTTATCGTGGTTGCCTGTTGGACACACAGCCTTACAAAAGACTTTCCCATCAGTTTCTTATTGGCACCGACCCAACAATTTGCCATCTGATTCTATTTGAATTATCAATTATAATCACCAGTACACTATCTGTCTGCTTCCCTAACAGTCTATGTCTCAGAGCTTAAATGACGATGGAATAGATTTAGGAGTTAGCAGGCTCGATCTCGGTGAAATTGGTGACTTTTATGAAACGTCAAATACTCAATTGTCCTATATGCATTCTGCCGACTTTCTCCAAGTTGCTCGAACACACTATATCCTTTCAAATAAAGATTATATTGAAGTTATAATATCCTTCCAGAGATGCTATCAGGTTTTCGTCAAAAACATGGAATATAAACAACACTATTGAAAGTTGCAAATGACATTAATACTGCAATGGAATCATTAACATCTATTTTAGTCTTACTGAATCAGAGTAAAGCCTTTGATCCAGTAAATTTTTATATACTGCTTGCAAAATTAAAATACATTTGGTTTGAAAATGAGGCTATAAATTGATTAAGTAGCTATGTTAAAGGGCGATCACAAGGGGTCTTAATTGATGATTGTTCATATCCATCCGCAAGAGAAATCTCATCAGAAGTTTCACAGTGTAATATTCTGGGGACCAATACATTATCTATTTTTATTTTTGATTTTCTTCTTTCTCGTCAAGTACATCTCTGTGCTGATTACTTCGAACTACATATGTCAATAAGTGATCTCGAAAGTGATATCGCAAGGATAAACAGACTTGCATGATACTGAAAAATATTCTGGGGATCATGGACTGCGTATTAACCCAAATAAAACTGTATAGGACCGGTAAGGCAGAAAAATAACATCACGAGTGACCATACACTAAATATTAATGGAACAAATATTAACTGAGTACAATCTGCGAAATATTTGGGAGTAATATTAGCTAGTCATTTATCATTTGAAGAACATGCTGATCACATCTTTCAAATAACGTTTTTAAAACTAAAATCAATGTATACATTTAGTCAAAGTACAATTAGTCAAAATAATCCGCATGTAGAATATTGTTGCGGGGTGTATTAGAATTTTCTTACCCAACAGTGTGGCACTAAACGAACTAAATTTCAATAACCGAACCTGTTATTTACTTTCCATATTCTTATATAAATGACTAAAAATCAAATCGCCTGGTTACTTACATAGTCTTCTTATTAAGAGGTCATCTAGTCAATATTAAATCAAATACATTCAAGATTCCACAACATTCGACTAGTAAATATGAACGGAGTTGTCCTTATTTGGCACCTGTGCTATTAAATAAAGTTCCAGATCACTTGGACTTGTCCGTCAAATTGTTTAAGAAATATGTGCACAGTTCTCTGTTAAATGCAAATTGAAAATACAAAAATACATATTTCTTTAAATAGATAACATAAGTAAAATACAAAAACTTTTTTTTCTCTATTTGAAAACAAATTATTTTAGTCCCTCTTGTTCTATGTTTTATCGTTATTTTTGCCGGTTGGATATTACTCATTTGTTAATCTTCCAGAAATATAATTTTAGGGTAGATATTTAAGCTTATTACATATTACGTATTATATATTTTGCATAATGTAGTTACCATATTTTATAATATTTTTGGTACACAATTTGTTATTTTGTTAAATTGTTAATCGTTTAAATTTTACTTTACCTATTGTATAAGGGAGGTGGAAGATAGCTTAGGCGAACCTCTTCTTTTTGTGTTAAATTTTTGTTTTACCTAATAAAAATTTATTTATTTTTAATTATTTAATTGACAAGTTGTCAATCTCGCCATCTGTGTTACATGATTGTACATGGTGTGTATAAAATAAGGAACCTATTACATTACATTAATTATTTCGTAATTTAAAAATATTTTGCAAGGATCTTGCAACTTGACAAGGAACTCACATAATTAGCCCTGATGCTGGAGATCAAATTAACTGAATATTGACTAATTGCAAAATAGGCTATATTTTGACATTGACTAATTGGCTATTTTCATTGATTGGTACCATCATACAGCACCAACAAAGGTCACCAACTATAAAAAAAACTGTTTGCAGTTGAATTAAAATAAATATTATGGGGCGTGAAATTGCCCAATAGTTCATTATGTATAAATGGATATTAGAACGAATAACATTAATATTGGGAATATATTTTTTTACGTTTATTTTATAAATATTTTTGCTGCATTTAACCTTTATCATAAATCTTATTCACCTCTTTGTAGTAAAACTAATAGAAAATTATTTCTAGGACATTTTAGACAATTTGATTATGGTATACTTGGAAATTTTGGAAAATACAATCAAGCAACACCGCCAGATTACGACGTATCATTGATTACAACTCCTGTAGCATTATATTATGGACAAAATGATCTGTTGGTGGGAATAGCTGTAAGTACTTTCTACTACAATTTTCGGAAAATAGTCGTTCGTGAAGACAAGGAGAATAGAAGATATTGCCACACAAGTGTGGCAAAGAGGAAATGAAAATTATGAATTTAATGTCATGTCTTGATAGTTATGATTTCAAATGATATTTTGACAACTGCCATATAAATTTAATGTTTCCTGAAAACGTTATTTATTTATTTATTTATTTATTTATTTATTTATTTAGATACAACCACCCAACAGAAAACCAATTAAAGGGTGGGAATGTTACACTAGTAAGCACAAACAGTATAAGTATTATATATACCAAATTCACAGTACGTGTCGTACTGTGAAGAAACAAAATACAAATGTAATACTAAGAAAAAACTGACTTAAAATAATATATACACATCACATAACTCTAAAAAAAAAACATGAAACGGCAATAAGGGATATGGGGTTATACGCATAGTAATCTTTTAATTGATGCAGGACTACAATTAAATATATCAAGCTCATTTTGCACTGAATTATAATTTTTACACATAAAATGTATAGGTGAAAGTTTTAGTAAATTTGTTCGGGGAGTAGCAAGATAGAATGTTTCACGATTTCTGCTTCCTATACGAGGTACACGGAAACACAGTTGCTCCAAAATAGACGGGCAATCAGATATATTGTGAATAATTTTATGCAGAAATATTACAGAGTGTGCTATTCTCCTATTTTCTAGACTCGACATATCAAATCTTTCTAACATGAGGTTTTGCGAATAACCAGTTGTGGGATAATTGCCATCTTCAATAAAACACAAATACTTAACAAAACGACGCTGAATGTTTTCAATACTTTTTATATACGTAGCATAGCCCGGGGACCATACCAGTGAGCAATATTCTAATTTTGATCGCACAAAGGAGTAGTACAATAATTTCATAATGTCCGTATTATTAAAACCCTTACAATTCCTTATTACAAATCCTAGGCTTTTTAAAGCTGATGATACAGTTAAATTTATGTGTTCATTGAAACTTAGACTTCTGTCAAAGGTCACCCCCAGATCTTTAATTGTATCAGGTCTTTGTAACTCCTGGTTATTTAAATGATAATTAAATCTAATATTATTGCGTGCTCTACAAAATGTAAATGCGCTACATTTGGATACATTGAGAGGTAGTTGATTTAGTAGACACCAATCATTTATCTTATTCAAGTTATTTTGAAGCTTGTCACAATCTTCATCAGTTTCAATTACACAATAGATTTTTAGATCGTCCGCATATAACAGGCTTTCAACGTCAATATTTGTGACAATGTCATTAATAAAGATATTAAAGAAAAGTGGTCCCAGTACAGATCCCTGAGGGACACCTGAGCTAGCCAAGACGTCGAATGACCTGAAACCATGGTATTCTACATACTGCCGCCTATTTCCTAAATACGAGGTAATTAAATCTAATAGTGACGCTGATAGTCCGAAATTGCTAAGCTTTTGTATCAGAATACCATGATCCAGGCGATCAAACGCCTTGGAAAAATCCGTATAGATAATATCAACCTGTTTGTTATTATCCAATTTTTCAGAAAGGTATTGCGTGACACAGGTGAGGTTAGTCTCAGTGGATCTGCCGGATTATTAAAAACATGTGCAAGAAACATGTTTTCCATACTTGTTATTGCCCATTTTCTAATTTTTCAAAATTATGTACCTACGTAAGGTAGGCTGAGTTTTAGATTTTGCGAAAATAGTAATATGCAATAAGAAAATAGTTAAATACCGCAAAAACAAACTTTCTGGATTTTTAATTTCAAGAATATTAAGTTATACATATTGATAAATTGTCGAACACGTGAAAGTATTTTTTTCTTATATATTTCTATTATTTCAGCTGCCACAATGGCACTGAAATTGAAATATTAAAATGTTCATTTGCGCAATTGAAAAAAAATGTGCCAAATATTATTGCCATCTGTAACAGTTTTAGTTCCACATTCGCACATGTAGTGGAGTGAAAGTAGCGTAGCGGTTAAAAATTTCATAATTTTTTTTTTGAAATAGGTTTGGAATGTTATGAAACGCAAAATTTTTTTGTGTTCTAGTGGTAAATATATTTTCAACATTCTATTTTGAATTAAAAAAAAAATTAAATAGGTTTAGAATGTCATGAAACGTGGAAATTTTAAATTTGAGCGAAACATTTCTTTTCCATCAATTCTAGTGGTAAGAAATGTTTCAAATGTTGGTAAAATAAATTTCAAATTTTTTTTCTGATGTAGGCTTAGAATGTCACGAAACGTGGAAATTTTAAATTTGAGCAAAAAAGTTTTTTCCATATAAATATCCCACTGGTAAAATATTTCCCAAAACGTTCATTTTTTTTTCTGAAATGGGCTTAGACTGTCACAAAACGTGGAAATTTCAGATTTGAGCAAAAAAGTTTTTCTTCCATTTATTCTGTGGCAACAATTTTTCCAAAATATTGCTAAAAAAAAATGTTCTATTTTTTTGCTGAAATAGGTTTAGAATGTCGTAAAACGTGGAAATTTTAAATTTGAGCCAAAAGATTTTTTTATGTAGTGTTAAAAAAAAGATTACAAATAAAAAAAAAAGATTTTATTTTTTGAAATAGGTTTAGAATGCCATGAAATGTGGAAATTGTATACAAAAAAAAAATCCATCTTTATATTTTATAAATTCTTCAAAAATTTTCATGTCACGTGGAGATTTTAAATTTGAGCAAAAAAAATTGTTTCTATTATTTATTCCCTTCAGACGATCCACACTGTATATCTTCCCATGAAAGTTTAACCATTTCTTCGCTGACAGTAGCGTCAGCTACCTACCAAATTTGACTGTTCTCCGTCAAGCAGTTTTCTAGTTAATGCAACAACAGACGGACGGACGGACGGACGGACGGACGGACAGACAGACAGAGATAGACAGATAGACTGACGGAATTGAAAACCTATATTTTCGTAATCTGCATGATCTGAAACGTGAAAATCTGAAAAATTTCGGAGGGTGATTTTTTCTCGAATACAGTTCTTCCCTTCGGTATGCCAGAGAGGTAAAAGCTGCGAGATCAGAAACTGAAACATATTTCTGAAATTAATTTTTTCATTTTCTCATGTTATGAACTGCCACAGCCGCATATTATCTACGAGTGCGTAAGGTTTATATTACTCAATGTTCATATTATTTTAGATAATCAAAACAAAGCAGTTTGTACACAATTAAATATTGAGCTTGTCTAACATTTGTTGGTTTACCGTTGTTCTTATTGTGTCTTTAAAATTCGTGCTAATTTTTACCTATGCAATTATAAATAAACATTACTTATGTGGTATCTTTTAATTCATAAAATTATGCAGAATTCAATAATGTAATAATTTATAGTGTATTGAACTTGAAATTCAAGTGTTACTTTCGGTCAAATCGGAAGTGGAAAAGAAATCATTTATACGTCAAAAAGTGAAGTTTATCAAGTATATAGCATATTCTAAATTTCAATCATTTATCCTTAAAACTAAAGAATAGAGGGGTGTGTAACGCGATCCTGTTACTCCCGGTACATAAAATGTTTCAAGTTTTAGTGAACATGAGGATCAAATCAAAATATGATCATTTAGTGTAACTTATCTTTATTCTTAGTTCACTTCCACTGATCCTAAGAAGATGCAGGCCCTAAATAAGTAGACGTAGAGCATGTTAGACATTCCTTTCTTAAAACATTATTCAAATATACCTTATGCGCAGTTTATGTTCATTACAGAAGCTTGAAGAATTAACTAATGTTCTATTCAATATTAGTCATATAAAATTATTCTACTTCAATTAATGTTAAATTCTTCCTTTGATATTAGTAACCAGGTTATACAATCAAAACAATTCGACGGGCATTTACCAATTTTGTTTTTGATTATTTAATTTTCTTTTTTTGCTATTCGCCTATGTTGATAAAACTTTTACTGAATTCCAGTTTATACTTTATAAATTCTCCCAAGCAAGCTCCAAAACCTTTGTTAATTATTTCTTATGTTTACTGAATCTTACTCCGAAAGGTATGGATGCCTCATTGACATAGTATTGAATTAAAACATCTATAAAAACGGTAGTAATTTACTTCTAATGTAACATTAATAGGAATTTCCTTATTATTCACATTTGTTGCAGAACTATTTAGCAACTCAACTCGATGACGCTAAATTAAAAAAATGTCGTCATGTCTCTATAAGATAACGGATTCTTCTATACAATTTTAAACATATTCAAATTCAAAATTCTCAATAATATTGGTTAAAATACCGAAATGCTAATGATAGAAATTATTTTCCAATTAAAAATACGTTGTTTTCATGTATATCACTTAAAGTTGCGTCATGTTATTTTGAAGGTCATTTTCAAGTAATGTACGGGATATTGTATTATATTCTAGATCCCTTGGATATAATACATATTATGTGGCATACAATCTCTCAAAAAGGAAAATAGAAAACCGTGTATATTTCTTTTGTGTCTAATGTATGTAGAGTGTTTTAATTTGTTAATCAAGTTTCAATTTATATTCGACTTCCGATTTATATACTTAAATTTAAAATACTAAGTAAATTATGACATAGATTTTGTAAAATTCGCTAGTAGGATTTTTTTCCATCTTTAATAAATAAGAATACTTGTTATATGTTTCAGGATGTAGAACGACTGGCTAGTGAGTTGCCCAATGTAGTAGAGCAACATTTGATTGAATACGAAAGGTTTAATCATGCTGACTTCATATTTGGAAAAGATGTATCATCCATGTTATATTTCTATGTGGTGAACGTTCTAAATCAGTATAATGGGTTTGCCCCTATTACATCGACCACAACAACTACTACCACTATTCCACCCCCTGTTATAACAACTGGTACACCAACAACATCAGCAACAACCTCAGAAACAACATCAGCAACAACCTCAGCGACAACATCGGGAGAACCTGGAAGTGACTCAACTGTTACACAATCAACAGGCACTTCTACTGGCACCACCTTATCGACTCCTACAACTACCGCTTCAGCGACCTCGGTGAACAATTTCCTACCAATATGTTTTTCTTCTATTGTGTTAATCACAATGAAATTAGTCATATAAATGTGTGGTAAAGACTGTAAAGTTTAGTTTGTTATAATAAAATAAAGTATTTTGGATATTTGTACTAATTTATTGAAATATGACAAAATATGTTCAATTTTAACTTGTACTGTTTATTAGACAGGATCATTATACATCGCATTTAATTTAACGAAGGACAAAAACAAGTGCTTCAAGATGTTGGTATTATTCACTTTCAGATTTTTGTAAGTCTGAGCATAAATACACAATGTAGAGTTTGGTGTCTTTCAGCTTCTGTTTTCTTGATTGATTGAATGATTTGACAGCGTAAAGTGGGCATTGCTGCCGATTCCGGGCATCCATGGAGGTTCGTTCCAACACGCAGCTGGGTTGTCCGTCGAACACGCCCAACGGACAGCCAAACCGCGTGCCGGAAACAAATCTCGGATGTTTTATATACCGCCGGACCGGCTGCATACGCCGGGTTGGGCATTGGACATGCTTGTTGTCAACAGCGAGAGTCAGATGATGCATGGGGTGGGAATATAGGATGGGAAGTGTAGGTGTTTGTGAGATGCTTCTCTTAAGTTTCTATGCATCTATTAAGTTTCCATTTGTCATCATCGGCTGGGGTGTGCAGTTGTTTGCGAGAGGCTTCTATTCAGTTTCCATGGTTCTCTTAAGTTTCCATCTATCGTCATCTAATATTTTTCTTCTACTAAGTTTTCTCTTTCTTCTGTTTCTGAATCTGGCAGCTTTTGTTTTTTATTTTATTTTTGGTCTTTTTGTTTTTATTTATTAATCGCTCCACAGGTAAATATCCATTACAGTGGAGTTGCTGGGAAGGGCTCTATCTCGCGGTAACAATTTTTTTTCGCATTATGAGAAAAGATGTCCGGAGGGATAGTTTGCTCACCCTGTATGCTGTTTCCTTGAAACAATCGGTTTCAATTTCAGGCAGCTTTTCCATTTCATCACCTATGTATTATGTTTATTATCTATACACTTCTATAGTTTAATACATTTTCAATTGGACGGCACTAAACAGAAAGGAGCCAACCCACAAAATTTTAAAAATTTGTTTCTTAATTTATTTAAATGTAGAATATCGTAATGTGTGTTCAGCTGAAAAAGTCCAACTCGTTTTCCTTATAGGAATTTAATGGTGTAGTTTCAATATTGTAATTAAGATGCAAACCTTTCATTGCAAGCTTGTTTCTTGATTTTAGCTGAGGGTGTTGGTTCCTTTCTGTTTAATGCTGTCCAATTTTGATCTCCATTTCTCGTTTAAAATTTAATGAATACATAAATAGATAAACCAATGCTAATGCTACATAAACAAAAACTTATCTTCTTCATTCACACATCTGGCTGACTGTCGCTTATTTTTTATCACCCACTTCAAGAAGAGCAGGATCCAGATATAAGTTCCACGGTCAAGCAGTACACTTTCTCGGGTTGTTAATATACACTATTTTGTGCTGCTTTATTCAACCAACGTAATTTAATTAAATTTCAACTATATGAAATAGCCAGACCGGCGCTAATTTATATCAATCAATGCAGAATCGTTCACGCTTTAATTCAATACAATTTCGACGTCTTTTTGCTGCTTTATCCGGATTTATTTCGCTCCCGTAGGAACCACGAAACACGCGTCTGTCACCGAGTTCGCAACACTTTGAACTCGTGTCTTTCAGCTTGTGTTTTCTAAAGAACAATGTCGATAAGTGTTGATTAATGTGAACTTCGTTATAACTCGTCATTGGTGAAGTGCTAAGAGACGCAGGCAACTTTCTATGGACAATAAACATTAAATATTATGTTTCGACCTCTTATGACGTATGCCTCTATAGCGTGGAATTTAACCTTCACCACGCAATGCAAAAAGCTGCAAACTACGCAAAACAAATTACTCAGACTACTAACGAACCTAGACAGGTATATATCGGTAGCTGAAGTGCATCGAGCAACGGAAATGCAAATTATCAGAGATTATATAGACTAGGTGTCACAGAAATTCTTTGCAACAAAAATTTAGCTGTAGGTACTTACCAATGACTTAACGGACGTACCTGTTGACGACACACACACACACACACACACACACACACACACAGATTACTCCACCATCGATTACCCGTGTATTTTGAAAAACGGTGACAATAACGTAATACACAAAATTCACTCCATGGACAACACGAATATCCCCCAAACCCACATCGCACCACTTCCTATGCCCCCTACCGCTGACAACCGCAAATTCACTTCTCATATTATGCGACGTTTTTATCCAGCCGACCCATTATCTTTAGCAGGTTTTTAAGTTCGTCTTTCCCTTTATAATTGAAACCTAAATGCACGATCACAAATAAAGTAAATCTTTAAATAATGTGTTTTTAATTTTCTGAGGAAAGATACCCATTTTGAATGGAAACACCCCTGTGAAAAATGTGTCTATTTATCTGATTTTAACGGAGCTTTTTTAAAAGATAGACCATGACAAACATTTAGAAATAAATTTCAATTTTCAAGACCTACTATGATTTTTTTTCAATATCAAAAATGGACAAATTTGATCAGCGATTTTCTTTTATAAAATCTAATTATACCACTGGATTCAGAAACATCTCAAACGAGTAAATCCAAAATTTCGTGAAAAAATATATTAAATAATGACAGATTTATGACAAAATCAATGTAGGTCATATTTTATAATACCTTTTAGATGATTTTTTCTAAAAATCGAAGTAGCCCATGAAAAATAAACAATAGAAAGATAAATTCAGTGGATAGTTTTAATAAATATTGTCTTTTAATCAAACTTAATCATATTTGATTTAAAAACATGTATGAACAATTGAAAGTAATAATAATTAGGTATTTAATTAAAATAACAACACATTACAACATGACACTAATATTAAAACACGATAATACAATTCATTTTAAATTTTTGTAGCCACTACAAGGCCACCGTTTATTTCGACGCGCTTGTGCAATCGTCTTTTAATACGACATTCTGTAATTGTTGCCGGGTAACTTCTGCACAAGCTTGTTTCATTCTTGCATACAAATCTTCCCTATTACTCGGGCGTGACCTGTAAACTTTAGATTTTATTAAACCCCATAAAAAGAAGTTCATCTGTGTTAAGTCCGGGGATCGAAGTGGCCATCCAATTAACATGCTACCTCGACCTATCCGTCGATTAGGAAAGTCAGCATTAACCCATCTGGTAACCACTCTGGCATTATGAACAGGGCTGCCATCTAATCGAAAGTGTAGATTTACTCTTTCTTGTGTTAAAAGTTCATGTAGCATATTCCAAAATTCGTTGCTTACGAACTGTAGAAACAGCAAGCTATTCATATTACCTTCAAAAAGAAAGGACCAATGATTGTTTCATTGAGTAGCCCACACCAAACATTACCTTTTTGGGAATATTGTTTTTTACAATTAATGACCCACTCTGGCTTTTCTGTAGCCCAAAACCTACAATTTTGTGACGATACCGCCCCATTTGTGGTAAAAGTTGCTTCATTGCTGAATAAAGTAGTTTTCAAAAAATTTCTGTTATTAAGATACTCTCCTTGAGCCCACAAGCAAAATTCCATCCGTTTTTCATTATCACCAGGTTCCAACGTAAAAACTAGGGATTGAATGGTTTTACCTTATTCTTTTAGGCATCGGGCAATATTATCTCTAGGAAAATTCAAATCTAAGCTAGCTACTCTTACACTGGCGTTTGGATTGTTGTTAAAATAATTCGAAATGGTCTGCTCGTACCTGGGTCTTGTTTGTACATTATATGTTCTTATAATGCGCCTTGTCACAGCGCAACACTCATTAAAAATTTTAGAAACGGCACTTTTAGTGCTGTCGGGCCTATTCGGGTACCTATTATTAAATATCTCACATGCCTCTCCCAAAGTTCTGTCATTATCTTCTCTAAGGTCCACAAGTTCAATTTTTTCTATCACATTTAGACTATAAGATTATAATTTCAATAACAATATACTCTGAGCAAAGATTAGAGAATTAACAAGACATTACAGTCGGCGGAAAACCTGTTATCTTTAAGCAATGGCGCCATGGACCTAGACATTTAAATTGGAGTTCTCGCGCAGTTGCCACAAAGTGACAATCAGACGGAGAAGGTAACTTTAGAAAAAGAGGCCATTAGTAAAAAATGGACAACACTGTCCTGATAGAACGACCCTCAGCTGACTGTCAGTACCCAAGGTCATTAAAAAACAGGTTGCTTTGTAACATATGTCACATGAAGTATTTCTATGTTTATATGCAAGGTATCTATTTGGTTAGGATAGGATTGTACATTGAAAGAATAATTTTGAAACTTTTTTGTATAAATTGAGGAAAAAACAGGTACACGCATCTGTCATCGAGGTCTATACGTGGCGTAGCCCTTGTCGATTCTAATGAGCCAACCTCTCTTTTACTAAGCTTGGTCAAATTCATTTAATGCGTACCCGACAAATCCCGAAACCGTTTCCGCTGGATGTCGTGTCCTAAAGGCACACGACATCCAGCTGAAATGGAGTTCACAACAGTCTTCGTCTATTTCATCTTCTTCGTCTGACTAAGAACTAAGAAGGTAGGACTTCTTAGTTCTTTAACCTTTTCTCTGAGTATATGTGTAATTTAAAGATTTGATGTCTGACTTTAAAATTTGTTTTCCATGGCGCCCTATTATTATCTATCATTACTCAATAAAAAGACAATACTTATTAAAACTATCCATGGGCTACTTCGATTTTTAGAAAAAATCATGTAAAAGTAAGTTATTACAAAATATTATCTACATTAATTTTGTCATAAATCTGTCATTATTTAATATTTTTTCACGAAATTTTGGATTTGCCCATTTCAGATGTTTCTGAATCTAGTGGAATAGTTATATTTTACAAAAAAATCTCTAATCAAGTTTGTCCATTTTTGACATTGAAAAAAAAAATCATAGTAGGTCTTGAAAATTAAAATTTACCTCTAAATTATCATAAAGTAGAGCTTTCGATGATCTTTAAAAAAAAAGCCCCGTTAAAATCAGACAATAGACATATTTTTTATAGGGCGTTTCCATTCAATATGGGTCACACTGTATGTAAAATAAATACATATAACTTGTGTCCATTTTTAAACATTAGTTTTAAAACAGGTTTTACAGGTATCCCCTATCGACTAACAGCTGCCATAATATTTTTTTCTATATATTTTCTGTATATACTGGTCTGATATTACTATTTTTTTTATTTTTTACTATGCCCGTATGTTGGGCGTGAAATGTTTTGATATTACAATTTTTTTATATTTTACTATTTTACTATTCCCGAATGTTGGGCGCGAAATATTATATTTTTAATAATTTAATATTCCTGGACGCCAGTCACGCTTTACCCCGCGACAAGGTAATATTTGCTAGCTCTTATCAGAACACGAGAAATTTACTGCACATCTGCCTCTTACCTCAGGAGTAAGTTCTACGGTGTTCTGAAAGAAAGGTTAGTCACTATATTTTAAAAGGAAAGGCCCATTCAAATTAACAAATTTACTAACTAAAATATGGGAAAAGTATAAACAAATATGTGTGACAATTACTATTCTATAAATTAAATCTAATTGGCCTTTTTGATTTGAAAATTTATTTTGTTGCAACCTTTAATGAATTTAGTTTTCCCTTTTATTTTGCGAATTTAAGCTTAAATTTGATGAATGTTTTAATTCTTACTCCGCCTGGATGTAGAGATTGCTGCTGCCAACTTTCCGGCCTGATATGTAGACTTGCTACAGTGTCAATACTGCGAATCCGTAAATGGCTGCTTGATTTCTTCTGGTTATGTGAAAATTATTTTACGACGAATTAAACACTGTGTTTTAACGGATACACTTCCGCACTTTACGTAATTTGTTAAGGTAAGTAACAAATTACCAATATTATGCGAGAAACTGCTCACTTGTATAAAATTTACATAAATTATTTATAAAAAGTAGGGTTATGTCTTCAAATTCTACGAAAGGTTATTTGATTACCTTTGGATGCCTTTTTGCTTCTATTTTTATGCTTGACGTGTTCCACGTACTTTATGGATACTTTTAAACATTCACTTTATTTTGATTCACGAAAATTTATTTAAATTTAGTTTATTTATTGTAAAATTTTGTGGAGCTCAACAACGGCGTCCTTTTCCTACCCACGCTTCAACGACTCTCCTTTTTTTTTCTTAATACTTTAATTCTATTGCCTTAGATGTGACTTTTCTAAAAACCAAAGCAATTAGTTTTGACATATTTAAATTGTATATTTTTTATATTGAATTTTCTAGCAATTTACTAAATAAATCTCTACTCTGATTATGTTTTAGTCTTTCCGACCTTCTTCTGAACATTTTGATACCCCATACATCTCTCTAGGTGTCTTATTAGGCATTTCGATAACTATTCGTAAATTTGTTCACAATTGCTTAAAACTGCTAAAAATACTTTACTTTTGCCATTTTAACTTAAAATCTAATCAGCTACAATCGTTTTAAATCCTATAAACACCATTTTTAACATTTGTAGCAATAATAATAATAATGTTGCATTCTGCAGGTATGCCTACGATGCAATGCTATGTACCAGTCCTTGGGTATGGTATTCGAAATGTGCTATTACATCAAATCAAACTACGAAGGGGTCTCTACAATTACAAAATGAATAAACTTACATAAACTCTTTATTTGAAATGTTTTATGCAACTTTTATGGAGAAAGTCCTAACCAAAGATTACTACCAACTATTTTATAAAGTTTCTACTATTTAAAATCAACACATTCCAGTGCTTGATGTGTGGTTACATGCACTTGGTAAGTCTTTATAATCTTAGTACTGATTTTACTCATTACGAGGCTTGAAATTTGTATCTTATATAACTTTACGTTAGCTGCGGGAGAATTTTTCACTATCTCATAAAGTCACTGAGTTTAGGTCTCCCATTTGAATTTTATAGTTAAAATGTGATTAATTAAGCACTTACATAGTCTATTACATTTGTATTTTAAGTTTCTTTGTTAATACATTCATTTTAAAATGTTTAATTTGTATTTTGTAGGTTCTACGCTGAGTTCCAACTACATCTATGCACCCTGGTAGGATTCAACCTATATTTAACTACTTAATATTGTTCCATAAGCATTTTGTAAGTTAAACGATGTAACAATATCCTATTTTTAATATCAGGTATGTTAAATATTTAAAATAATAAAATTACAATTATTTGGTATTTGGCACAATTAAAATATTACTACTACGCGTTACTATTACCTATACATTTTGCATGAGCCCTTCTTTCTACCATACACCTTACCATATTGGAACTTACTACCGCTGTACGAGGCTCGTGCAACACTTTTTCATGCTAGTGTTAGAATGAGAATTGTCAAATAAGAAATTAGACAAATTCATTTTAGGATTTTAATTTGCTAGCATAACCAGAATTCAGGTTATCGAAAGAATGCAAAGATTTCATTAATATTTCTACACAAAGTTTTTCTTTTATAGATAGTTATCTTTTCTGCTGTTTGCAAAATCCTATAAAGAATGTTTCAATACTTTTTCATGTTCTGCGATGAGGTAGATTCTGGCTTAAACGTTATAATTTTTTATTTTTTATTTAAGTTATGGGTTGATATTTTGGCAAATCTTTATTAATGAACAATTTATTGCTGTCATTATGAATCCATTATTTTGCTATTTATACCTTAATGTTGCAAAGTTTAGCTTTATTATAAAATATCCCAATATCACAATAATACATATACAATGTGCCCACGGAAAAACGTTATAGGTGTAAATAACCCTTTTCTTTTTACTATGAACACAATTTTCCATAAAAATTTTAAATCTATTCTAGTGGTAAATAATTTTTCCAAAATGTTGGTAAAAAAATGTTCAAATTTGTTTTTTTTAAGTAAGTTGCCTTGAAATATAAACATTTTTTAGAGCAAAAAAAAATTTCTCTTCCATCTATTCCAGTGGTAAAAAATGTTTCAAAAATGTCGCTAAAGAAATTTTCGAATTTTTTTCTGAAATAGGTTTAGAATGTCACTAAACGTGAAAATTTTAAATTTGAGCAAAAGAAAGTTTTTTCATTATTTATTCCCTTTAGACGGTCCACCCTGAATATTTTCCAGTGAAAGTTTAACCATTTCTTCGCTGATAGTATCGTCAGCTATTTATCAAGTTTGACTAATCTCCGTCAAGTAGTTTTTTAGTTAATGCACCAAGAGACAGACAGATAGACTGACGGAATTGAAAAAAACATATATTTTCGTAATCTACATGATCTGAAACGAGAAAACCCGCAATAATCTCGGAAGGTGATTTTTTATCGAATACAATACATCCCTTCGGTATGCGAGGGAAGCGAATTTCATTTTTAAGCTGCCACCAGTGCCCTGTATACATTTTTGAAATTCTAACATACTGAAAATGGGTTTGAGTCAAGAAAGAGCAAAATACAGAAAATTGTGCTCATAGTAACAAAAATGGTTATTATAACGCTTTACCGTGGACACATTGTATATTATGAAATATTGTATTGATTGATTAAGACTTGGAATGTAATTTGTTAAATAAAGTAAAGATTATTTCAATACTAAATGGTAAAATGGCTTGCGGCCACGTAGTCCCGGATTCGAATCCTGGCCCGGATATGGGTATTTAGTGGCGTTTTTAATGTGTTACCGAGACCGTATCAGCGAACTAGAGTGCTTCTGAGTGGCACAACATACCTAGTCTCTGTTTTCTCTCAGTTCGAGTCTCTGCTGCGGTAGATGGCAATATCGCTGGGAATGGTTGTTGTGTTGATATCTATGTGTACGTGTCTTAAATGAGTAGCGGACTAGCAATAGCTAAATTCCGCCATGATATTAATATAAGTAAGACGATTAAAGGAAATAAATCAATAAATCTCATCGAACGTAATTATTGCTGTTATTATCTCGTTGATTCTGTGATTCTTGAGAAGCTAATGTAATTTGTGTTTTGAAAATAAGTGTATTAGTCCTATATTTAGGTTGAGCTGGGATGTAATAATTCATATGTGAAAGTATACAAATAAATTGGTGTTTACTAGTACAAAAGTATGAAAAAAGTTCTCATTTTACTATGGTAACAAAAAAATGGCGTCACACTTAAAAAAATTATTTTTCTTTTCTAGAAATGACTTTTGAAATGTGCAAAATATAACAAGGCAAAAAATAAGGATCACAACATTTTACAATTTACATTTTAAAATATTATCAAAAATATCTTTATATAGCTTTTTTCACGTAAAACAAAAATCAAATACGGGGCAACGAGCCAATGCACGCACGCCACAATTAGCTATTTTCATTAAATTCGGCACAAACACTTTATAATTGGTGACGAAATAATCAGATTGTAATGAAAAACTCTTTTAAAGGGAAATACCTCACTATCAAACAAGTTAAGTAAATATTACATTCTTCTTGGATTAGAAAAACAAATTCAAACTTTTTTGTCATGAAATTATTTGTATCTCGGAATAATCTCGTCAATGTAACTAGTTCATTTGGTTTTGGTATGAAGATACTAAAACCAAAAGGACTTGTTTTAGTTATAGCTAGTAAAAGTTTAAGGAAACCTTAAATAGAGTGGGGGGTGGTGGAGGATGGAAAATATTATAAAAAAATTGAGGCCTCGGCTTCTAGTACATACACAAAATTTCAAGTTTATGTACTCTTACCAGCTTGCTTTACTTATTGCCCCTTATTTATCCTTATTTACTCCCCAACCCTTCACTGGAGGTAATTTTCAAGTTTTGCCGGAGTCGCCGGTAATAGACACACTACCTTTTTGTTGACAAATATAGTAAATTAACTACTATTTTATTCTAAAATATTGTACTTGAAAGAACGACGCACAGAAATTTCCTTTCACTCAATTTTAAAATCTCCATATTTCATAACATTCTAAACCTATTTCAATAAAACAAATAACATATATTTTTTTTACTATTCTTGCACTCCACCACGTGAACGTACAAGTAACAGAAAAATCAATGGACAATCCAGTTCCAAATCTCGTTTAAAATATATACGTGTACAATATTTCAAGTCAATACTTTAAACCGTTCCGGAGAAAAGGTGCTGACCAAAAATAAGTTACAGACCGACAGACAAAAAATTTATTTTTGCTCAAATTTAAAATCTCGATATTTCATGGCATTCTAAGCCTATTTAAAAAAAATTAAATTTTTTTCACGATTACTATAACACCTCCAATCCAGTACGTAGATATGGAAGTAAATAAATGAAGTTTCTACCTTGCTTTACTTATTTTGCGCTATTCACAACCTACCACCTCCCACCCCTTCAATGGAATCATCTCAATCAGATGTCATTGCACTACATACGTGTACTAACTTTCAAGTGAATATCTCAATTTTATGTATTTATGAATGGAAATGGTGGAGGTGGGGGGTTAAAAAATATTAGAAAGAAATTTGATGCCTTGGTTTCTAGTATACACCAAATCCCAAGTTTCTGTACTCTTACCAGCTTGCTTTACTTATTTTTCCCTATTTACTTCTACTTACCCCCACTCCATCAACGGAATCATGTCAAAATATAATCTAGTTTCAGATGTTGGTTATAATACAAACGTGTACAAAATTTCAAGTGAAAAATCTTGATTTAACTTTATCATATCTTTTAATAAGGGAGTGGAGGTGGTGGATGGATGGAAAATATTAATTTAAAAATCTGAGGTCTTCGCTTCTAGTATATAAACCAAATCCCATATTTCTGCACTCTTACCAGCTTGCTTTACTTGTTTTCCCCTATTTTCCCCTATTCAACCCCTAACCTTTCAACGGAATCATCTCAAAATATATTCTAGTGCCAAATGTCGTTATAATACATACGTGTATCAAATTTCAAGCGAATATCTCAATTTTATTTTATCAACCCCTTTAATAATGGAGTAGGGGTGGTGGGGGGCTGAAAAATATTATAAAAAAATCTGATGCCTTGGATTCCGGTACGTACACCGCATTTCAAATTTCTGTACTCTTACCAGTTTGCTTTATTTATTTTCCCCTATTTACCACTAATTTAACCCCCAACCCTTCAAAAGAATAATTGCAAAATATAATTTAGTTCCTGATATCAATATGATATATACGTATATCGAATTTAAAATGAAAATCTATTTTTTTTATCAACCCCTTTAATAATGGAGTGGAGGGGTGGTGGGGGGATGTAAAATATTATAAAAAACTTTGAGCCCTTGGCTTCTAGTACATACACCAAATAACAAGTTTCTGTACTCTTACCAGCTTGCTTTACTTATTCCTGCTATTTACCCCCCAACCCTTCACCGGAGTTTCAGATCTCATTATAACATATACGTGTACAAAATTTCAAGTCAATATCTTCAACCGTTCTGGAGAAAACGTGTGTACAAATAAAAGGATACAGACAGACAGACAGACATACAGACGGACAGACAGACAGACAAACAAACAGGCAGTCAGACAGACAGACAGACAGACAGCATTTTTTTTTCCGTTCAAATTTAAAATCTCGACGTTCTATCACATTGTAAACCTATTTCAAGAACAAGAATTTTTTATATTATTTTTACGATTACTATACTTCCAATCCACTACGTGCATGTGGAAGTAATTGCGAATAATTGCTATGGACCTATAATTCTCAGCCATGCTCTTGTTATCCTTTTTAAAAACAAGACATACGGGAATTTGTAAAAATTAATTTTTAAATATTAAACTTTTAATATGATGAGGCGACAAGATGTACTCAATTAAATACTAAAAGTGAATGAGAGACAATGGATTAATGTTAAACTGAGTTACAATAAATGCAAAAATTCAATTACCTACTTTTAACTTGTCGGTTAAGCGGTTGCATTATTAAGTTCTTCAAGATTAAACCATGATACTGGAGATTGCGAACTATCGATAAAATAAATTCTGCTTTTAACGAGGTCAACTTTGAAACTTTGAAATATGTTCTGATATAAAATAAGCAGGGGCATTTTTTTTTCAGTATCACGTATGGTGCAACCAAAGTAGTAATGATGTTGCAAAGATATAACTAAGTAGATTCAACAGATTATTCTTATATTAAATTAAGTATCATTTCAATAAGGCAGGAAGAAATAAAATATTTTATTTTAATAAACATTAACAAATAATATGTATTTGCGTACAATCGTATGGATAACAAGAAGTACGTTGCTGCCCTTTTCTTTGACCTTTCGGTTTGACGGATCTGAAAAAATCTCGATTCAATCGAAAGAAATTAACAAATTGATCACTCCGAAACTAATGAGGTCAGGACATTGTTTTTTTCAAACTACATGCCTTCTATCCGAAAAACTTGTTAGCTTTCATTTGCACCGAACCTCCTGTCCAAAAAGTTGTTAATAAACAAATTAGAGCCTCTTACGCAATATCACTATTATATCCGGTTCCGGTTATTCGATCAAGTTCTTTCTGGTCTCAAAATATTACTTTTTCCAATCATTTCATATGCAGAAAACCCTATTAATTTAAACTTTAAATAAACAAAAGCAAAAAGTTGTATTCGTGCAGATTTCTATGGGGATTATGCCTGACATCAATATTTATCGTTTAAAGTTAGTTTAAAGTCCATCAAACTTTCGAAAAGAAAATTATTTGCTAATTAACAAATTATTCCAATTGTTTAAAAAATCGAAAACAATTGAAGATATCGGGCCAAAAAAAATGATATGTTGTTTGGTATAAAAGGCACGTATTTTGAAAAAAACAATATTCTAACCTCATTAGTTGCGGAATAATCAATTTGTTAATTAAGAAATTTATGTTGGCTATATCAAATGAACGGGTTGACGGAAAGAGTTGTGCCTAACACCAAACGACGCGTATTGAAAATATCTTTTGATTGAATCAATATTTCTTTTAGATCCTTCAAACCATTTTCATTTTATTAAATAAGAACGAAAAAAATTTTGTTTTAAAGAATGATTTGACCATGCTCGCAGTTTAGGAACATTTTTCATAAAAAAATCTTGTTCAGCGGAATTCTTCTTATAAGAATCCGTTGCTAACTCAAATGGTATACAAAATTTTTAAAGTCACCTCTTTTTTACCACAGGCAGACTCGCTTATAGTGAGAATAAATAATTTTTTAAGTAATGTATAAAGACGAGTTAACACAAGATTCTAATTGATGTTATTATTTATTCTTCTCTGATATTGATACTTATCCTTCATTTTGTCTACTCGTAATTCATTTATAATTCAGTAAACTTTAAATAATACAAAGACAAATTGCCAATCTGCATAAAATTATTTTATATAAAAAACAATGTGTTTTACCGCTTTAACAACTTCTGGCGATAGTATCATTTTTTGTATACTTCGCCATCATTTTCATTCTGGCAGTTTTGTACAGCTTTCTTAAGTCATAAATAATTGAAAAAAGGAATCGCCAGAACTGCACCTTGACATTAAAATTTGAACAATTTTTACTGATTTCTGGCAACGTTTAATCTCCGACCTAGACATCTGGCAATAATTTTGCGCAATTTCTACTGTAAAAAATTATAACTACACAAAATTTTAGAGCCGCATGCAAAGATTTTATTTTGATTAAAAATTAATGCGTTTGACCGTCCGCCCACGCTTCCCTCCCCGGGAGGGTCTTCTGGCTGCAGAGCTATGTACTTTTCAGCTAATAAGGGAGGTTTTTTATATATTTCACTGCACCTTATCATTTTTAATTTTCGTAGTTAGCTTTCCGTCTACTGCAATAGGCCATTGCATTTAGATGAAGAAAGTAAGTTTTTACGGACATACGGATGTTCAAATTTTTTAAAAACCCTCAAGAAATCAATATTTTATTTGAAAAATTCTATAACTTAATAACTACAAAAATTTAATTGAAAAAATTGTGTTGGAAAATGGCAGATTCAAAATACTCTGATCTAGGCTTGAAAATCAAACGAAGTGTATATTCACTTTCCATGCATTTCTCTAAAACCGCAACTGTCGGTTGCAAAGAAAAACCTGGCATACCATTATGATAGTAATTGAATATTGAACAAGTTTCATTGATTGATCGGTTCATTCAAGTTTACTGATTTTTAACAAAGGACATATTTTTATGTAGAATGGCTTTGTGCCTGAGATTCTGCAATTTGCCAATTCACATCATACTGATCAAAAATTGTTGAGGACACAATCCGATTCTATGTACCATTTTGCTTCAGAAGGCATCAAAAGTCAATTATTCAGTCTTTTGTTATAGCAACATTATAGTAATATTATACATTATACAATATGATATGTGTAGGATATAAACAAACAATAATAAAATATGCGCTTGTAGCACTATGGATTTGATTCACTGTTCATCAATTAAATATTATATATATTTATCGCACCAGTAAAAACAAAGTCCTTCATATTTGCTGAGATATATTCCTTATATCATAAAGAGTTGATAGCTGCAAAGAAATCGGCTCATGATAAATTTATTTTCAATTCTAATAATCAACAAAAGGCAATATGGAGGATAATAGATAATAATAACGTAAAAATGCGAAATTCTGAAATCACTGTACATCCAACGAATTGAATGAATATTTTATTAATGTTGCTGATAGTATAGTTGGTAACCTTCCTATTTGTGAACAAAAATATAATGACTACTTAAATAATGTAAACTCGAACATCCCCACAAAGAAATTCTGCTTTACGGAGGTAACATACAATGAAGTTTCCGATGTAATAAGCAAGCTTAAAAAAATTAACGGTAGTGATCCTTATAATATCAATATGAAAATTCTAACAATGAAATATCATCTTAGTTTAACTAACAAGCCTTATTAACCTGTGCATTAGAGATAATATCTTTCCAGACATATTGAAAGTTTCAAAAGTTATACCAATCCATAAAAAAGATTCTAGGGATGATCCTTCAAATTATTGGCCAATTGTCATCATTTCTTTTTTCGCAAAAATCCTGGAAATATTATTAAAGACCAAATCACTACCCATTTTGAGACAAATAATTTATTCAATTCGCATCAGTTCCGCTTTAGAGCAAAGCATTCCACAACATTAGCTATTCATTCTTTAATTGAAACTATTAACGACGGCTTTGAAGAGGGCTTGCTTACATTTTCACAATTCTTAGATCTCACGCGTTTGACTGTGTCTCACATAAAATACTAGTCGATAAATTAAGCTTTTATGGTTTCAGCAACAGTAGCGCCCATTTAATAAGTTCCTATCTAATTAATCGTTTCCGATATGTATCATCTCAAAATACAAACTCAAATATTCTTCCAACAAAATACAGTGTACCTCAGGGATCTATGTTACGGCCGACTTTATTCTTGATTTATATAAACGATCTGCCAAGCACTGCTCTGGATGCAAGCTTTGTTTTATTCGCGGATGATACAACAGTAACAAAATCATTTAAAAATGTTAAAGACATAATATCTGAAATAAGTTCGAAACAGAATCCAGTGCAAGATTGATTCATAGCTAATCAGTTGACGCAAAACGATTCCAAAACTGAAAAAGTAGTTTTTACCCTAAAAAATTTGGACAACAATGATTTATCGCTTAGTAATGATGTAAAATTCTTGGGAGTCTACCTTGATAAAAAGTTAACTTAGGAAACACATGTATATTATATCTATAGGAAAGTAAGCAAAAAACATATATTTACTACGCAATCTCGCGGAATGTCTCCCAGAGAACATTACTTACTGGATACCATGGCTTGATACATTCTGTTATCTTTTACGCTATTTTGATTTGGGTGCACGCTTCAGCTAGCAAAGCAGTTTTTGCTATGCAAGGAAAGGCCATCAGAATAATTGCTGGGCATAAATGCAGAGATGACTGCAAATCTGAATTTATTACGTTAGGTATTCTTACATTACCGTGTGCCTTCATCTTGCAGTCACTCTTATATGTAAGAGAGAATGAAGACAAATTCACAACCCACAGTCAAATTCATAGTTACCCGACACGAAACCGGGATAAAATAAATATCAATTTTTTAATATTAAATAAAACACACACTGGAAGAAATTATTATGGTATATTATTTTAAAATGTAAATTATTTGTTATTCGTTAAAATTTTACACACTGTGCCCTCAAATTTTATTTTAATCTTTGTATGGCTTTGACTCATTTTGTCTTGTCTATTTTACACTTAATAACTTATTTATCTAGTCTAGATGTTTTACTTTCCTTAACAATAGTAATCTGATCTAATGTGTGTGTAACACACCAGTAAATTTTATTATTATTATTATATCAATATGATAGGAAACTGCTTAGCAACTAAAAAGAACAATTTTTTGAATAATAATGCCATAATATGGCCATTTTTATAAAACAGACGGTTACATATTAACCACTATCAACCGCAAAACCACCTTATCAATTGCAGAGGCAAATGCCCAACTAGCTCAATCAATGTTTAATAAGGCTAAGAACCAAACTTGCTACAAACTCTTGTAGAAAATCGAAATCTCCACAGAAGAGATAGTTGATGAAGCAACCTAGAAAATGATTAGCTAAGTGATTTTCAACATCTCTCTATTGAATAGGTAAAGGACCTAATAACAGTTTACCAGACAAAATTAGCATCATAGTTGAAATTCAAGAAACTTTACGACTGGATACACTTGGGGATGAAGCAGGTATCATAAGATTATATTTCCTTTATCCAATCGTAACAAGAATTATATAGTGTTGATAATGAATAAAATAAATATTTTACTTATTCTCACTAGATTTACGATTTCTTTTTTAAATGAAAACAAGATCTATTGCCGAACTTGTCATTAATACAAGTTATAAACAATATCTGTACTATGAATTATATTCTTTCCATTTTATCATTTATATTATTGAGCAATGATTTTAGACTTTTCCGTAGAGTTAAACAATTCTCTATTAGAAAGTATCAATGGTTTTTTAAGATATTATTTTATGCGGAAAATCTGTTTATTCTATTATACATGGTGTTTTAGGTATTCGGTCATTAATTTCTACGGGTGATTCTACATAGAAAAATGGGCGCCATTTATTTCTGTTTACTCAAGAAGACTGGAAAAAAGAAGACTGAATAATTCCTTTTGGTTCAAATTTCTCGAAACCGGTTGGTCCTATGACGTTACAACAGGATAACATTTCTTGTTTATTCATATTCCAATGAAACAGTCACATAAGATTCACATTAAAATCTTTGGGGGAGTAGTAAGTGCTCCCTTTCCAATTTTGTGCACCCCTTATTGAATTTACTATTGGTGGATAACATCAAATAATGACCTGCATTGGTGTCGAATCACGTGCAAAAACTAGTCACTGTAGCTCAAAGGGTTCCTGAGATTTTAAATAAAATGGCAATTTTGGAAGCCTGCAACGCCCTTAGGAAGGTCTTCCGGATCCATGTTTATATGAACTAGAATTACTCCTAGAAATTAATGATCGCATACTTGAAACGCCCCGTATTTATTTGTCTCTATATTGATAGATAGATAGATAGATAGATAGATAGATAGATAGATAGATAGATAGATAGATAGATAGATAGATAGATAGATAGATAGATAGATATAAATATTGATTTATATGACGCTTAGAAATAAAATTGGCCTATAATTTTGAAATTGTAGAGGATCATATTTTCTCAATATAGCAATGATCAGCGAAATTTTCAGTCAGCTGGAAGATTTACCAAATTCTATTGATTTGGTTATTATTATTGTGATAATTTCTGAGAATTGAGTGGGACACTTCTTATTCAGATAAATGGCACCTCATCATAGCAAGTTAGTTTCTTTTGAACCCAACATTATAAATACCATTCCGTCTGCCCGTTCACTCATCTGGTGTAACCAAGTGAATCTTCCGTTGCCAAAAATGTAATATTAATCAATATAATACTTCCTTATTTGCCCCGCTTACGTTCGAACATATGTTAAAATCATTGTTATAGATTTCTCCTAATTTAGTTAGCTGAAACCGTACAACAGATTTCTACTTTATAAATAAAATATGTAAAGGATCCGACTGTAAGAGGGCTGTTTACAATATGTGCAATAATTACAAGATTTGACACTGAGGGTGTTGGTGAGTCAGCCGGCGTAAATTAGTTTCATTAGAGCAGATTTGAAGATCACTTCTCTCCGATTCGTTAAATAGCCAAGTCGACTATTATTCCGCTTCTTCAACACTGTAAGTACACATCGAATTATCCTCGCTGCTATGGTTTCTTGTCTTGGTTTCTTATATTAACATCGATAAGACTAATTCACAGAAATGAGTGTTTTGAAGAAAAATTTGAAATATTTTCCTTTTAAATATATCAGAATATAATTATCACTTTCCGAGTTAGCTAAATAAATTTCAATTTAAACTTGAACTATTGCCAAAGTAGGTGAGTCCGAGTTAGGACCTGTTAACTTCTCCCGATTTTATCCGAATAGCTGTATTCTAAAAAATTTCCAGAGGGAAAAACGATATTTGATATTTCGAGAGAAAACCAGAATACCGTTTACCATTTAGATTATTTTGGTTGAGGCCGTTAGTGATGGAGGTAAAATAATATCTGCTGTTCTACCAAATGTGTAGAAATTGAACTCACTGGTTATTTGATTTTAGTTATTTTGTACTTAAACGAATTAAAAGAGAATCTGTGTTTGCAAAATAATTTTTGTGAAATTTATTATAGTGCTGTGGTTCTACTGAGTAAGCAAAAATTTTAGTTTACTGTTTATTTTGTTTTAAAAATTTCGTACTGATGCGAACTGAAACAAAATTCTTTGCTTTGAAACAACTCTTTAGAAATTCATTATAGCCCGGGAATTGAGAACAAAATCAAGGCTACCATAAATAAATTAACTAACTTTATTTTCTGATACATAAAAATTTTCCGCATCTACTCCGATAAGATACCACGTGGCCAAACTGGAATTTGTTTAATACAGGCACTCAGTTGTGTGACTTGAGGCGCTTGGCAAACACCGCATGAAGTGTTAATGTAATTTTAACATTTCTGAACCGAAAGAAAACACCACCATTCTGATTATTTCTGTCTGTCCGTCTAGACAAAATAATCTCTGCCGTAAATTGATACCGCATCCGATAACCGTTTTATTTTTCCGATCCGAGTGTAACTTATGTTACACACCGCACCGAATCCGAAAACCGTTTTGTTTATTTGGTGTTAGTTTTATTTAGTTTTGCCAAGTTCTTCACACCTACACCCTGACCGTTCATTTATGCCTGATTATAGCTGTAGAAAACCGCTTGCTTTTGCCTGGCACTTGCATACTGCCTGAGTTATTACTTACTGTGGTGTAGTTTTTTTTTGGCTTACCGTTTTTCTACCTCTTACTTTTCTACTGCCCATTATATTTTTTTGTACCGCTCTCACCGTTTGTTTGCTTACAACCGCTTGCTTCCGAATTAATATGAGTAACTAGTAGCTGGCTAGCTTCTCACCGCCTGGTTCCCCGTACGTCACAAAATGGCGCTCGAACAGGGACTTACTTAAATCAAATTAAACTAAAATGACACATCTTAAGTTTTTATTTTATGTATAATGCACTTCGTATTTTGGTACCTGATCGTTTTACTTTGCTGTTGTAAATTTTATTATATGTTAATCAACGTTGTTATTTACCGACATCCGCATTTTACTGTAGAATGTGAGTGAATGCCTGATATGCCGTCCAGACCCCTGGATATACCGTGTCTCCACTGTAGCTATTCCAGCCCTTCTGCAACAGGCTGCGTTAGGAGACTAATGTGGGACCTTTACCCCACGAAAAAAATTGTAAAGGTGGCGCTCTAGATAACCAAATTTAACCGAAATATAGCTCAGTGCTAAAGTAACGCTTCCGCTTGTCTATGCGCTAGACAACCGGAAGAAAGCACGTCACTGAGGAAGTCCGTCTGTCAGTCTGTTGTTCTACTCCTCCGCACGTGTCTTGTAGTCATAATTTAAGACGAATTTTATTGTTTTAAAAAGTCGCTCATTAGCTGTAAGAGTTGTGGAATATTTTAAGGAGTAAATATACACGAACGGTGGTGAATCTTTGATAATATTCTACAGGAACGAAAATTCTGAATACGGTTCCGACGAGCATTTCATGAATCAAGCTAGCATTGTTGGCAGCTGATTAAATTTTTAGGTATTAGCCAATTATATCTAGCAAACTGTGTAGAGTAACCAACAATTATACAAAATCCATGTTAAAATAGCCATAAACATATATTTATATATATTTCTACCAAAATCCACTACGATGAGGAAACTATATTTGTAGAAAAGTTTTCTGTTAACGGAAGGGCCATGGTCTGTCATTCGTATTTGAGATCAATATACTTCTGTAGTTGCAAGCGAATAACACAACGCTTCATTTAAACTAGAAATTACTGCAGGGATTTTTTTGATAGATTTTTAATGCTTAAATAATTCATAGGAGTGGCAATTTATAATTCTAGTACGTTTCAAATGACGAGATAAATGAATAAAGCAAGAATATTCCATACATACTTGCATAATACATACTAAATTTGATGAATAATTGCAGCAAAATTATGGAATTGCCACATATAAATATTAAAATTATTGGCACATATAATGACCTAGAAACTGATGCATATAGGTAACTGTCATACATTAACCTACCTGGAAATGCTTTGTATCGAACAGGAATGGAACAACAAAATAATATTTGCTTAATAATAGAAAGTAACGAATGAAATAATAAAGAAATGCAATCCAAGAAACTCTGTACAAGTTTATGTCAAAATGACAATATAAAATAAATCTGTGCTTACCCAAAATATAATTTTATTATTTAATTGAAGTAGGTATCAAATATTCCATGTAACTCTAGACACTTAAAAATTAATAATAATTACTATGACAGTGGTCTGCAAAAGTATCGTTGAAGAGCTACTAGAACTACGTAGAAAAGAAAATTATATAAGTATGGAATTGATGTGTAATATTCAAAAAGAATGCAAAATCAACTAGAAATTATTATAAAAATAAAGTAGCCTAAGTCAAAGGAAATGAAGCATTCAAACTTTGTAACAACTGTTTACATAAGTGAAAAAGTAGTTCCTTTTGCGTACTGTAGCTAATTTCTTAGGAAAATAATGGAGTGAATAAGGGGTGTAGACAGACATAGGACCGCATTTAATTTCTTAAGTTCCTGTGCAATTTTGCCCACTCACGAAAGCAGAATTATTTTAACTCTTAATGCAGACGATGAAAATTTTTAAACTTGCCATTAATTATAGAATAGTACATTATACACTAAGGTAGAGAAACGTCTTATTTTTCCTGAGGTGTAATTTGAGGGCAACAAATACATCGAGGGAAAAATGGCGGCCTCTCCCGAGGTGTATATACAATTTTTTCCACGATCGGGAATAGAAACATTTATTTCATAAATAAAGAATTATAATAAATCAGAAGAATGGTGCAAGAAAAAGAAGGTACAAACGTACGCGGAAAATGTTATGCTGGCCTATTTTCATGAAAAATTAAAGGAATATAAATCTTCCACGGTATGGGTCTAATATTCTATGTTCAAATCGTGTATGATTGTGTACGATAACATAGATATAGGCTCATGGCATTTTTTAAAAGAAATTCCAATGGTTATAAAGCAAAAAAATCTAATATTTTGACAAGGGACCAAATTGACTCTCTTTTATCGCAAGTAAATGACGATGAATATTTAATGATAAAGGTAAAATTGTATTAAAGTGTTTATTAAGGTATGATTATGCATTAATGTTTTGTTACTTTTACTTCCACATCCACGTAGTGGATTGGAAGTATAGTAATCGCAAAAAAAATTTCAAAATTTTTTATTTGTGAAATAGGTTTAGAATGTTTAAAAGTGAATTATTTATTATTTGTTTGCTTATAGTAATGAAACATTTTCTTTATAGGATCTTGCAAATCAGAATTTTACTTGCTAGCATAACCAGAAGTCAGATTATCGAAAGAATGCAAAGAATTCATTAATATTTTTATATATATAGTTTTTCCTTTAGTTCTCATATATAGCTTTTCTTTCCACTGTTTGCAAAATCCTATAAAGAAAAGGTTTAGAATGTCATGAAACTTCGAGATTTTAAATTTGAGCGAAAAAAAATTTCTGTCTGTCTGTCTGTCTGTAACTTTTCTTTGTCCGCACGTTTTTTCCGGAACGGTTTAAGATATTAACTTGAAATTTTGTACACGTATATATTATAACGAGATCTGGAAATGGATTGTTTTTTTGAGGACATCCGGTGAAGGGTTGGGGGTTAAATAGGGGTAAATAGGGCAAAATAAGTAAAGCAAGCTTGTAAGAGTACATAAACTTAAAATTCGGTGTATGTACTAGAAGTTAAGGCCTCAGATTTTATTACAATGTTTTTTAACCCCCCACCATCCCTACCCCATTGATGGGGTTGATAAAATAAAGTTGAGATATTCATTTGAAATTTCGTACACGTATGTATTATAACGACGCGACGTCTGGAATTAGATTATATTTTGAGAAGATTCCGTTGAAGGGTTGGGGGTTAATTTGGGGTAAATAGGGGAATATAACTAAAACAAGTTGGTGAGACTACAGAAACTTAAAATTCGATGTACGTACTAGAAACCAAAGCGTCAGATTTTTTAATAATATTTTTCAACCCCCACCACCCCTACTCAATATGAAAAGGGTTGATAAAATAAAATTGAGATATTCGTTTGAAATTCGGTACACGTATGTATTATAACGACATCTGGAACTAGATTATATTTTGAGATGATTCCGTTGAAGGGTTGGGGGTTAAATAGGGGTAAATAGGGGAAAACTTCAAATTCGGTGTATGTACTAGAAACCAAGATATCAGATTATTTATAATATTTTTCAACCTCCACCATCCCTACTTCATTATTAAAAGGGTTGATAAAATACAATTGAGATATTCATTTGAAACTTGGTACACGTATGAATTATAACGACATCTGGAACTAGATTATACTTTGAGATTATTCCGTTGAAGGGTAACCCCCAACCCTTCAAGGGGTAAATAAGGGGAAATAAGTAAAGCAAGCTGGTATGACTACAGAAACTTGAAATTCGATTTATGTACTAGAGGCAAAGGCCTCAGATTTTTTAATACTATATTTCAGCCCCCACCACCCCTACTCCATTATTAAAAGAGTTGATAAAATAAAATTGAGATATTCATTTGAAAGTTACGCACGCATAAATTATAACGACATCTGGAACTAGATTATTCTTTGAGATGATTCCGTTGAAGGGTTAGGGGTTATTTAGGGGTAAATAGGGGGAAATAAGTAAAACAAGCTGGTATGAGTACAGAAACTGGAAATTCGGTGTATGTACTAGAAGCCAAGGCCTTTTCTAATAATATATTTCAGCACCCCACCACACCTACTCCATTATTCGAGGGGTTGATAAAATAAAATTGAGATATTCACATGAAATTTAGTACGCATATGTATTATAACAACATCTGGAACTAGATTATAATTTGAGATCATTCCGTTGAAGGGTTGGGGGTTAAATAGGGGTATATAGGGGAAAATAAGTAAAGCAAGCTGGTAAAAGTACAGAAATTTGGGATTTGGTGTATATACTAGAAGCGAAGGTCTCAGGTTTTTTTATTAGCATTTTCCATCTCTCCACCACCCCCACTCCCTTATTAAAAGAGTTGATAAAATCGAATTTAAATTTTCACTTGATATTTGGTACATTTATGTATTATAACTATAGCTGAAACTAGATTATATTTTGACATGATTGCGTTGAAGGAGTGGGGGTTAAATAGGGGTAAATAGGGGAAAATAAGTAAAGCATGCTGGCAAGACTACAGAAACTTGAAATTCGGTGTATGTACTAGAAGCCAAGGTCTCAGATTATTTATAATATTTTTCACCCCCCCCCCCCACTACTTCATTATTTAAAGGGTTGATAAAATGAAATTGAGATATTCATTTGAAATTTGGTACACGTATGAATTATAACGACATCTGGAACTAGATTACACTTTGAGATGATTCCGTTGAAGGATTGGGGATTATTTAGGGGTAAATAGGGGGAAATAAGTAAAGCAAGTTGGTATGAGTACAGAAACTTGAAATTCGATGTATGTACTAGAAGCCAAGACCTCAGATTTTTTAATAATATATTTCAGCCCCCCACCACCCCTACTCCATTATTCAAGGGGTTGATAAAATAAAATTGAGATATTTACATAAAATTTAGTACGCATATGTATTATAACGACATCTGGAACTAGATTGTATTTTGAGATGATTCCGTTGAAGGGTTGGGGGTTAAATAGAGATATATAAGGGAAAATAAGTAAAGCAAGCTGGTAAAAGTACAGAAATTTGTGATTTGGTGTATATACTAGAAGCGAAGGTCTCAGATTTTTTATTAGTATTTTACATCCCCCCACCACCCCCACTCCCTTATCAAAAGACTTGATAAATTTAAATTCAAATTTTCACTTGAAATTTGTTACATTTATGTCTTATAACTCTATCTGAAATTAGATTATATTTTGACATGATTGCGTTGAAGGAGTGGGGGTAAGTAGAGGTAAATAGGGAAAAATAAGTAAAGCAAGCTGGTAAGAGTACTGCAACTTGAAATTCGGTGTATGTCCTAGAAGCCAAGGCCTCAGATTTTTTAATAATATTTTTCAACCCTTCCACTACTCTTACTACATTATTAAAGGAGTTGATTGAATATTGAGATATTCACTTGTAATTTGGTAGACGTGTGAATTATAACGACATCTGGAACTAGATTATATTTTGGGATGATTCCGTAGAAGGGAATAAGTATATAAATCAAGCTGGTAAGAGTACAGAAATTTGGGATTCGGTGTATATACTAGAAACCAAGGACTCAGATTTCTTTCTAATATTTTTCAAACTCCACCACCTCCGCTTCATTATTAATGGGATTGATAACATCAAATTGATTTTCATATAGAGACTTATATTTAATAAATCACAATGACTTTCAAAAAGATTTTCTAAGTATTCCATGGAATAATATTTATGATTTTGCCACTATAGATGAAAAGATTAATTTTCTTAACACAAATATTCTTAACTTAGTAGATGTTCATGCTCCTCTTAAAACATCGCAGTTTCATAATGTAAGGAAAAGATATTGCCCCTGGATAACTGACAATGTTAAGTTTATGCAAAAATTACGGGATAAAGCACTAAAAAGATTTAGGAAAACTAGACAACCCGCTCATTTTGATTATTATAAGCAGCTGAGGAATTTGACTTCATCCACGATAAAAAGAGAAAAAAAGGCTTATTTAGATCATAAGTTTCAACAAGTCAATATAAAAAAACAATGGCAATTATTGAAAAAGTTGGATGTATTGAAGTCTAGAGAGTGTGAATTGCCGGCCAACCTTAAAAATGTAAATACATTAAATAATTATTTTATTAGTTCTTCCAAGGATGACCGGCAACCGCAGGCAGAGACTGTTAACTACTACTCCAATAATATTAAGGAGGGTATTGATAACTTATTTTCCTTTTTACATGCAACAGAGCATACAGTCTTAAAAATTCTACAGAATATAAAAACGAAGGCCTTTGGTACTGACAATATAAATATAAACTTAATCTTGCTCTGTTGCCCTCATATAGTTGTTTATTTAACGCATATTATAAATGAGTGCATTAGAAGCAGTTATTTTCCAAAAGCCTGGAAGCATGCTTATGTTCTACCATTATCAAAGGTAAGTCAACCAAGTCAATTGTCTCATTTGCGTAGCATAAGTATTCTGCCTACAATGTCTAAGATATTAGAAAAAATTATGGAAATGCAAATAAGAGATCATCTAAATAAGTATGATTTATTGCCAACGTACCAATCAGGATTCAGATCTGGGTATAGTTGTTCAACGGCTTTAGCGGAAATAACGGACGATATCTTAAAATCACTTGACAATAATGAATTGTGCGTATTAGTGCTTTTAGATTATTCTAAAGCCTTTGATACGTTGAACCATAAAATTCTGATATCTATTCTACACTTTGTAGGCTTTGACAAGAGTTCTTGTACTTTTTTATCATCTTATTTATCAGAAAGATTTCAACAAGTTAAAATTGACGATAAGATATCCGACTTGGCTGAACTACAGCAAGGAATACCTCAGGGAAGTATCCTTGGACCTTTGATGTATACTATCTATACAAGCAACTTTCATGCTAATTTATCTCACTGCAAATACCACTTTTATGCAGATGACAGTCAATTATACTTATCCTTTAAATTTGATGATTTAGTTAATGCAAATAATAAAATAAACACGGATTTAGACAAACTCCTCCTGCAGTCTAATAGTCATCTCTTAAAAATTAATTCTAATAAATCTTGTGCTATTCTTTTTGGCTCTGAAAATCAAAGAAATGTGGCGTCTAATATCATGAATATCTGCTTAGGTAATGATATCATACCTTTTAGTAATAGCTGTAAGAATTTAGGTTTACTTATTGATTACAAACTTCGCTTTAAGGAGCACGTAACTGAAAAATTAAGAAAGGCCTATACTTCGTTAAAATTTATATATAGCCAAAGACACTTTCTTAGTCCCAAATTAAAAATAAAACTGTGTGATTCCCTTGTACTTTCCCATTTTAATCATTGTGCTGTTGTTTATGGACCATGTCTTGATAGCTCCGATATTAAAAGAATACAAAAAACGCAAAATTCATGTCTACGACTTATTTACGGTATAAGAAGACCACAACGTATATCTCATAAGTTGAAGGAGGCCGGATGGCTGAGCATGTATAACCGCCGTAAACATCACTTGGTGTGCTTTTTCTATAAAATACTCAAGTATAAATCTCCCGAATATTTGTACCGAAAGATTACTTTTAGGACTGACGTACATAATTTAAATTTACGCCGCAAAAATATGCTGACAATACCTTCTCATAAAAAAGAAATTTATAAAAGGTCTTTTTCATATAATGTAGCAACCTTTGGCGAAATCCTGGATGTGCCGAGTTATGTACTTTCACATGGTGTTTTCAAAAACCGAATAAAATGTTATTTGTTTGATAGGCAATAGTTAAGTAATGGAGTGTAAATGTTGTATATTTTAAGAAATTATTTACTTATAAGGTTAATGTTCAAAAATGGGTAAATGGGTAAAAAAAAAAGTGTATTTGTGTGTTTATCTACGGTTCAGGCAGCTGTGGAAGAATTGGTTATTTAACCTAACAGACTGCCTTTTATTTGCCATATTATAATGTAAATTACTTTGTAATGTTATGTATTGTTGGTATATATATGGTGAATAATAAATGTATTATTATTATTATTATTATTATTATTATAAATTGAGATATACACTTGAAAGTTAGTACACGTATGTATTGTAGTGACATCTGATTGAGATGACTCCATTGATGGAGTGGTAGGTTGTGAATAGTGGAAAATAAGTAGGGTAAATTAGAAACTTCATTTTTAGCGTATATGGTAGAAACCAACTCCTCAAACTTTTTTATTACATCTGCCCCGAATATTATTAAAATTCTATGACCAATAATTTCCACATACTAGAGTGCAAATATAGTCAAGATGTTTCCTTTAAAGTGACTTGGATGAAGAATCTGGATGTGGAAGTAGTGATTCCTTAGGCAGCGGTTTTTTAGATCACGTCGATTTCAGGCGTATGCCGTGGAGACGAATTAACTAACCTAAAAGATGATATTGAAGATGTTGTATCATCTTTAATAATAACAATACCTAATACTAAAACTGAAATATCCCGAACATTTGTAGTAACCAAAAAAGAAGGAAACATAAATTTACTCGATATACATTGTAAATATGCCGCACTTCGTCCCTTTCACACCAGTCGTGGTCGATTTTTTTTATTTTATAAATCAGGAAAATGTACTACACAGCCAGTAGGCAAAACACTTTTGGAAATGTCCCAAGTATAATAGCCACCTACCTAGGATTATCAGATCCAACCTTATATACTGGCCATTGTCTACGTAGATGTTCAGCAACTTTATTAGCGGATGCAGGAGAAGACATCACGACTATAAAACGTCAGGGACGTTGGAAGTCGACGACATATGCTGAGGGTTACATTGACAATTCGGTGCAAAACAAAACATATATAGCAAATCAAGTACAACAAGCTGCAACTACGGTTCAAAAAACTATAAATCTGAGTATTGGAAATGTTTCATTTGGTGAAGTTCCTTCGAATATTAATTTCAATAGTTGTGAGACTGTAACATTTAGTATCAATGTTAATAATAAGAAATACATTTTGTTTAGCTATTGGGCATGAAATAAAAACTTCCCTAGGGAAATTGTTGTCTTATTTCGTCCCTAGGGAGTAAATGCTTTACTTCTGTCACAATTTTAATGCCATGTAAATCGATTTCTACTCCCGGTCGTGTAAAAAAACATTTTTTTAGCTCTTGGTCTGCACTTCCTAAGATATTAGAAATGCAAGAAAATATAAATAAAATATAAAGTACGAACAATATTCACTATACCTAACAAATTAGGAATAATGAATTTGAGGTTTTAACACGTATAAACTATTATAAACTTAGTCATTAATTGAAATTCCACAGCTCACAGTTTAACTAAATATAAACTATATTGTGACTCTTACTAGTCATGACTAAACGACATCAAATAATTTGAATGTTTATTTACTTCATATCAATAAACACAAAATACAAATAGACCTGGCTTTATTAGTGGACATTACCAGAGGACACTTCACATTCTGCTTCACAGCTCGAGGATGACATCAAACATTAACAGGTTCTGCAAAGGGACAACATAATACGTTAAACTAATAGACCCGCTTAAAAAACCACATGATTGATCCACCGAACCCAATGACTTTGGAATATGCAACACAAACTGTTAATTGCATAGCCCCAAATAATGTAATTTTTTTAAATGCATTTAGAATGTCATGAAACGTGGAAATTTTAAATTTGAGGAAAACAATTTTTTTCCATCCATTTTATATAAAAAAAATTTTTTTTTGATTTTCAAAAAAGTGTGTTTTTTTTTAAATATGTTTAGAATCATGAAACGTCTATATTTTAAATTCGTTCAAACATTTTATACAATATTTTCAAAATTTCAACATTTTTTTCCATTTCAAATTTTCAATTTTTTTTTAAATAGGTTTAGAATGTCACGAAATATGGAAATTTTAAATTTGAGCGAAATCTTGTTTTAACTATTCTCTATTCCCTTTAGACGGTCCACCCTGTATATTTTTCAGTGAAAGTCTAACCATTTCTTCGGTGGCAATGGCGTCAGGTACCTACCAAATTTGACTTTTCTCCGTCAAGCAGTTTTTTAGTTAATGTACCAACAGACCGACAGACAGACAGAGACAGACAGACAGACATACAGACAGACAGACCGACAGGCAGACAGACTGACGGAATTGAAAAACCTATATTTTCGTAATCTACATGTTCTGAAACGTGAAAATCCGAGAAAATCTCGGATGGTGATTTTTTCTCGAATACAATACTTTCCTTCGGTATGCAAGGGAAGTAAAAATCAAAACTTCTCATTAGGACTATTTAATCCTAGCTTAAATCCCCTGAGGAGTGTACCATTAAAGAGAGGAACCTTACACTACACCCGAAAGGATAGTTTTAAGTGTCACGATAATGAACTATGAGTAGTGTTTAAAATTTCGTTAAGGGTTAGGTTAAGTATGTGAAATAATACTGCTGAACACATTGATCTAATATGGATCCTGGCTAAGAATGCATTTGGAGGTATAGTTTATCTCGTTTTAAAATGCAGTGCTTGTAAAGGTAGGGAACGTGGCTTTGTCGCTGATTGGTACATTTGCAAACCAAGTTTACGCACGGGAAATTAGTAAATCAGCACAGAAATCTTGTTTTATTCTGACTGCAATAAAAGTAAGATCCCATGTGTCTGTGTAAACTGTGCTCCGCTCAAACGTAAACAACTGCATTCTAATCTGAGACCGACTTTAGTTTATGTTAGTAGTGTAATAATTTCACAGCCAAGTACTTTCTTATCAGTAGTCAAGAAGCACAAAGAGCACATATCTACCAATAAATATATGATTTACCATTCTAAATAGAATTATATTAATACCACCAGTGGGTAGAGAGAAAAAATACTTAATGAAAAATCAGTATAAATCCTCCCATAATTACACTTTATAATTACATATTTACTTTTATGATTTTGCGGCTTAATTTTAGTAGTTAAATTCACTGTCGTTCAAGGAAATACTGTGACATTTAACTTGAACTTTAATATAGGTAGTTTTTTCGGTCTATTAGGCAAAGAGTTATATATTTTTACAGCATTATACGTGAAACACTTGCAAAACACGGCTGTGTGGTGCATCGCAATGTGTATGGTATGAACAAAGCAAATGCTAATGTAGGATCGAGGCAGGTAAGAACATTTTTCATACAGGTGGGAGTAAAAGCAAAAACGATTTGATATTGCTAAAATCATATTTCTCTATTATACATTGTCTTTACTAATATATAAACACAAATTTAGTATGCTACGTATATATTTACAGATAGTCAAAGGATTATTATTCTATTCCCTAGTTGATGAGATATAAAATTTCTTGTTATGCTAACGAAAAATATAACTAATGAGAAACTAGCTAGTGATAATAACATATTGACAACTCTTAAAGCTATTATTTATTCGAGCAATGTTCTAATGTGACACTTATTAATTAATGTAACGATAAGATAATTTGTCACTTAGAAAAACAAGCAAAATACAATAATGTGAGATGCCTCGTACCCAGGTCACGTATTTTATAGATAGTTATATAATGTATTAATCAAAAGTCACTTACTTCGGGACACTTAGATAATTGCCTATAAAATTAAATATCACAAGATAATAATGACTACTATTACTACAATGATTGTTATGATTTATATACTGGCCAATATAATTTAGTGACGTTATATTAAGCGATTTTTTTAAGTAGTAGTTAGGTAGTACTAAGGTAACTGATAAGACTTCTCTTCAAATTACGTCAAAAGCGGTCTTAAGCTCTCTAACTTCTCTAGTTTTGGTGCCCTTTCATAAACAAAGATTTTGAAATCTTACCTACTCCTCTGATAGGGCCGAAGATATTTAAAGAAGAAGTTAAATTTTGTATAAAAGTGGGTCTAGACGGTGGAGCGGTGACTTTTAACCACAATGAATACCATTTTCATAACTCATGGGACCCGGCTAATGAAAATCGCTTCTATCTGCTGCAACCATTTACAGAAATTTTTGGCTTAATATTACTCCATTAATTACGCAAACTAAATTTAGTAGCTCCGTAATTTAAGTACAGCATACATACCTCCTTTGTTTATGGCACGTGGTCAGGACAGTTCAGGTTCTTTACCAGTTTATGGTAAATTATATTAATAGGTTCTCAAGTGCCATCCATTGCGTTTGTGCTTAATAACACTAAATTTATAACATACGATTTCATTGGTAAATGGTACCATTTTATAGAGTAGAATATTCCTTTTTCAAAACGCTGTAATTAAAATAGCTTTCTTCCAGAAATAACCATTTAAAAATGATATGTATCATCGAAGAGCCTACTCGTGAAAAACCGACCGATAATAGAATACAACGAAGAGGGTTGTGCAATATTTCTTTAAGACAAACAGCAATGGAATTGAACCAAATGTTCAAAAATATAATTTCACAACTACTTATGGTATTAAGATCCCTACAGAGCTTACCTAAAAACTAAAAGATATTGCACTGCACTACCTTTTTAAAAAAAAAAATTCATTCTAATTGATTACATTTTCATGAAATCTATCATTCTCTTTTTGGAAATCCTTAGCCTTTGAAACGTTTTTCGTTCTTATTCTGAACTGATCAGAAACGTAGGTAAATAAATTCATATTATGTCTTTGTTCTCATTTTTAACTGAATCTTCAAATACCGTAGGGGGTTATGTAGATACTAGTTTAACCTGCATGGCCGTAGGGGACTGTGTGGATGCTAGTTGTTGAATGAGAATTTTCAAATAAGAAATTATTCAAATGCATTTAAGGAATTTTAATTTGATAGCATAACCAGAAGTCGGGTTATCGAATGAATACAAAGATTTCATTAATATTTTTACACATAGCTTTTCCTTTAGTTCCCATAGATAGCAATTTTTTCTGATGTTTGCAAAATCCTATAAAGAATATGTTTCAATACAATTAAAGCTAACAAATAATAATTCACTTTTAAAAATTGTAAAAGTTAGTTTAGAAGTATTGTGTAATCAGTAAATTATTAAATAAACTGTTAGTGGTTACCTCTTTTTAAAATTATTTGAAACCCACAGATTCATACAGGGCGTTTCCTAGGGGCGGAAACACGTAACAATTTGGTGTCAGAAGCGGAATATTAACAAGAGGATTTTTTCGGAAGTGTTTGAGAAGGCTGAGACAGTATTCTCGGAATTACTGCTAACAGGGAGGACTAATTTACTGGACATTGTTCGCGGATTATTTTCGAACAGGAAAATAGTGTTAAGACATTGTAGAATATTTTATTAGGACATTAGTGGTAGTAATTAAATCCCTTGAACTGAGAAGTGATAAGGACTTTAAACCAGACTTTTTCGTGTAGTTAAATGCGTTTTTGGTAAATTTCTAGAAATTTTCTATTTGGACAGTAGTTGGATAGTGACAAAGACTTTAAATAAAAGACTTTTTTCGTGCTGCTTCGCGATTTCTCTGGACAATTCCAATGTTGTTAATTTTAACGTACTTATATGCCTGTAACAACCAGAAGCATGGCACCCAATATACAAATACAGGACTTATTCACCCAAATGCAAAAGATGATGATGGATCAAGAAAAGAAGAGCCAGGAAGAGAAAGAAGGCCAAGAAGGAAAACGACAAGAGAGAGAACAAAAACGTCAACTGGAAAAAGAGGAAAAAGAACAAAACGTAAGAAAGAATTAAGGAAAATTCTCGAAGATCAAGGAAGATGACGTCAAGAGGAAAAACAAGAAGAGAAACGACGTCATGAGGAAAGACAAGATTAGGACAAATGCCGTCAAAAGTAAAATGATGAATTAAGAAAAGCTATGGAGACGCAACAGAATTTGTTCACAGTCGTTGAAGAAATCAAAAATGAGATTAAGGAAGATATGGATAGTGTGAAGACGAAAGTAAATGAGGTCGAAGTAAAAATGGACAAGGTCGAGGAAGAAGTAGGTGTAGTGAAAGAAAAAGTAAATATGTTCCAAGAAGAAACAGACCAGCTTAAACGACAGTTGTCTGATAGAGGAAGCCAGCCAGTTTTATCATCAGGTCAGCGACTAAAAACTCCCTCCTTTGATGGTCAAAGTTCCTGGATGACGTACAAGAGATAGTTTGAGGCAGCAGCGAGTGCAAACAACTGGAATAATGAAGAGAAGGCTATAGCATTAGTCCTGGCTTTAAGAGGCCAAACATTGGAATTGCTCCAGACAATTCCGGTAGACCAACAACAGAACTTTAGAGTTTTAGAAGCTGCCTTAGATCTGTGATATGGCGATCAACACCTTGCTGAAGTATACCAGGCCCAGCTGAAATTACGCATTCAGAAAGCTGGAGAAAGTCTGTAAGAATTTAAAGCTGCGGTGAAAAGACTGGCACACAGCATATCCTAATATGCCAAGAGAATTCAAAGAGCAATTGACAATGGGGGCATTCCTAGATGGGATAAGGGACGAAGAGGTCCGGCGAGTCCTCAGACTATCCCGATATAACAGTTGTAGTGAAGCACTAGAAGTAGAAGCCGTCTATAGGGATACTCCGAAGTCAACAGTGCGAGCTATGACACTCGAAGAATCTCAGTCAGAAGAGAGTGACCAGAACCCTATTTTGAACGAGATTCTCGGCTAAATCGAATCCTCCAAGAAGACAGGGAGACCAACAAAATAGAGAAAAGGCAAGTGGGGGTATCCAATGTTACAACTGCGGCAGAGCAGGGCATATCAAACGAGACTGTCGACAGCGGAACTTGAAGAAAGGGAATGCTGGAAACATGGAAGAGACACAGAATAAACAAAGTAGCGGAAGGCCAAGTGGACGGCGCGGCGTATTAAATATTATAAGTGCGGAGAACTAGGACGTATTCAGCTAGAATATCCACGGAAGAGCTTGGAGAGAGTAGAGGCCGATGCTGTGAAGCCGAGAGGAACGTCAGAGGAAGCCGGTACCAGAGAGGCTGTTTCAGATAGGGAACGTGGTGCCCCTAGAGAAGTGAAGATTTTCCATCTTCGACGCGTTCTGAGAAGTCCACCACTACAAGGATGTGAGAAATACAGAGAAATACAGACATTTTATCTGGAAGAAGGTACAAGGAAGCTTGCAAGTACTGCCACCAGAAGAAACTGCAGGTCAGGGTATCAGTCAACAGTGTCAAGGTGAAGGTGCCGGTTGACAGGACAGATGAAGCGCTCAGACAAGAGCAACTGAACGATGCGGAAATTGGGCCTATATTGAGAGTCAAAGAAAGGGGAACTTGTCCAAAATGGAAGGATGTTTCAGACAAAAGAGTGGGACTGAAAGCACTACGGACGCAATGAGACTCACTAAAAGTCATGAACGAGCTGTTGCGGAGAGCATGAGAAAATCCGGATGGAAAGCAGGTGGTTATGCGTCCAGTGATTCCTAGGTGTCGAGTAGCGAAGGTGCTTCAGGAAGTGCACAATGGAACATCCGACGGACATTTTGTGTTAGCAGGACCCTGAAGAAAATACGAGAACGATTATATTGGATAAAAAGTCGTTAGGACGTGGAGGCTTGGTGTCGCAAATGCAGGATTTGTGCAGCCAGTAAGGGACCACAGACTGGAACTAAGCAGTTCAGCGCCAGAGCTTCTTTCAAGAGGTTGGCTAATAATATGGCAGAGCCATCACCAGACAGTGACCGAATGAAGGCTCGATATGACCAGAAGGGTAGTTCAAAAGGGTTCAAGGTGGAACAGCGAAGGAAGGAAATGTCACCGAAACTTCAACCACCTTGGGATGGACCGTACACAGTTATTACCCGAATTAATGACGTCGTTTATGGGATTCAACGAAGCAAAAGTCCAAGATGAAGATCGTGCATTTGGGTAGATGGGCGAAATACACTGATGACTTTGAATTGCCTGACCGGGACGTTCAGGCTTTAGCAGTCAGGGTCAGTGTTACGCATTACACCCCCTGAGGCCTGGCGAGTGATACGCCCATGATACTAATAGCTGAAATTAAGTACCAATGGTTAGGCAACCAGTCATATACGCCATCTTTTCTGGAAGCCTGTAGATGGCTCTAGAGTATTGTTCTGTAATTGGAAATCTCTAGATGGATCTAGAGGCAATTTTAGGATATATAAGGTTAAATCGACTGCGGAGAAGGAAGTTTTATTAAAGTGAAGTTTGGTAGTTGAAAGTGAGGTTATAAATCCGGAGTGTAAATATAAACATTGTAAAAGTTAGTTTAGAAGTATTGTGTAATCAATAAATTATTAAATAAAGTGTTAGTGATTATCCCTTGTTAAAATTATTTGAAACCCACGGATTCATACAGGGTGTTTCCTAGGGGTGGAAACAGTAACAACATGTTTCCAAAAATACTATATAAGGCAGCTGTGAGTCGAAATAATCAAAATGGTTTTAGACGCCAAGGACATTAATATAACACAAGCAAAATTATCATATTGTTTGAACTATGAAGCCAGATCCCATAAAATGGCTGGCAGGATATGTTTTTTACTATCTCAATTGACAATTATATATTAAACAAATGGTAAAAAATGTTTAGCTTTTAATAAATCAATTTTTCCCACATCATTATGACTGTGGCAGGAGTACACCGGTATACGAGAGAAGTGGCAGGAACACATTTTCATTATCTTTGAAATGTTAATAAATAATAGAAAAAGTTTCAGCTTTTAATATTTTTAACATTTATACTTTTTCTTAATGATTGACATACCGCTGTCAATCGTTCTCATGCCAACGAGGTAGGACTTCATTTTATTGGTAAGCTTCATTAATATTATAGAATAAAAGGCAAACCAAATTTTAATAAATTAGACAATGAAAAATGTCGCTAACTCCCGGACTAATATTCCCTATTTATCAAATATTGGTGGAGTGAACATGAAACCATAGTTTGTGTTCTATGCAATTTTGCGCCACTAGAAGCGTCAAGCCGTAAATATGCCGAAATGCATTTTTTATGACGGGAAGAACTCTAGAATCTACCCTGGAATAGATCGCCATCCTTCATAGACAGCTCTGATCTTTTCTACGTGAGATTCTTAAACTAATCGGTAGTGGTCTAACATATGGCGGATGCGTCGGTATACAAATCATTCTAACATTAACTATCTGGTTATATCGTCATATCAAAAACCTTCGTGAAATTCTTAACAATCTAAATATTATCTAAATGTTATTTGTGGCATTATATTTTTTTTTCTTCAATTATTTGGGACATCCTGCCACATGTATTTTTTCTCTTTAAGCGGTGCCCATTGAATCTACAAATATCACAATTAACCAGTATGTTATTGGTAAATAACCTCTACGCCTGTGACTTTTACGACAAAGGATCAGTAAGAGGTTGCTTTTTTTTTAAATAAATAACACAAATAAGTATAAAAACTTGAAATTCAATATTTCGCCGACCTTTTCGAAATCTAATCTGTTTCCTTTTTCAGGGCTTTTTTGAAAAATATTTTTTGCTGCGTATGATAAATACACAGCTCTAAGAATGTTTGTTATCTTCAATATCCATAGATACTTACTATTTACATAGAACTGTTTATAGAGTTAACAGTTTTTTTTAGTTTTTATACAATTTTATGTTCTTCTTTTAAGATTGGTAACCAAGTTGTACAGACATCTACGGAACAATTCGACACGCATCTATCCTGATTTAATAATATTATCGCGGATTCTCAAATTTTTTCTTTTTTTGCTTAAAAAGAAAAAAATACATATATCAGGAAGTCCCAAAGAATTGAAGAAGAAAAAAATCTTAACAATCGTTTATCAAAAGTTTCATAATAATTGGTTTAGTTATTCTCTTTTTGTACGCGTTTTCTACATATTGCTGGAACATGACTTCTTATTTCTTAAATACCTAGCTTGAAAATGGCAGGTTATAGCTCATAGGAATATCGCGATATGAAATATCAAAGACAGTAATCTCGCACAGAGAAAAATGTGTGTGATATTTTACCACAATAGTAGAAAATTTTACTCCAAATTGGTCTTAAAATGGTGACAGGAACAATTTGTGCAAATAAATAATACATTTTTGGGGCAATGATTTTGTACAGTTTATGCATTAACATTGTTTGAAATTTTTGTACAAACTTAAAAATCACATAAATTGAATTCTTTACAAATTTGAATTATGGTTGCATAAAAATACATAATTTTATTCCACTTGTGGAACAAATCTCTGAACAGATTAAGTTAGTTTCTACAATTTGTGTGAAATTTTTAAATATATTCTGAAGGTTTCTTAAACAAACATTCACATCTAAACCTCTTCATATGTAAAACATATTTACAAAAAATTGTGCTCTTAAGTGACACAATGTTTATAGTTTTTTAAGAGAATGTGTTTTTAATTTTTTACAATTTCTAAATGAGAAATCCACAAATTGTATGTTTATTTTGTCAACTTTGTAATTCATTTTGCACAATATATACACTTAATTCAAAGAAGCTGTTCAGTAATGTATGAACTGGGGTAGGGTGGAACTTAAAAACGAAGTTTCAAATTTTATTTTCTAATAGTGAAAATACTTTTCCTTTTTAACTCCATATAATAAAAATATTTAGCTTTTAAATATCAAATAATATTTACCGGTGCCGCAAAGCCTATTATGTAAAAAAAACACGAAAAAAAAAAACCAATCATTGCATTAAAGCTATTTTAACAATATCGATAAGTTTATATTATGCAAAACATAAAATAAAGAAGTGTTGAAGTCCTGTCATGGAGAAACGTGTGCCTTGGATCATATGCAATAGATGGCGCTACGTTACTGTAACGATATTTGACGTTAGGCTGCGTAGCGGGCGTTAGATATATCCGATGTATTATTGTGTCTGTTTTACTTGAGTGCGTGTCACAACAGGTTAGTTTTGGATAGCGTCCCCAATTAATATAAGGTGTTGTTTATGTGTTTATGAGTTTTTTTGATTACTTTTAATAAATAGTCGGTGACAAATGTGACAATGTCTGCTAACGTCCCTAAAACTAGAAATTTGTTAAAGTGTCCTGTGTTTGGTAAATCAAAACAATTAACTTTCGACTGTCGTGTTTTGCCAACATACGAAGACATTATGAAACATTATTTGTGGGTGCAGTTCAACTTAAAATCGGACAACTGGAATCGGGAACCTACTGTTTCTGAAATATCTCAGGTTGTTGCTGATGCCGTTAAGAATATATGGCTCAGAGCTTCCATTCCAACGGTTTCTAATACACGAATAATAAAAATGATTAGAGACTATCATGACAAATGTAGAAATTTAAAGAAAAGTATTAAGAATAGAAAGAACAGTCCCACATTCAATATAAAATTGCAAAATTTTAGGCAATCGGCAAAGAAACTTTTTGATGTGAGCTCGTGTAAATGCAAAGACTTTTCTTTATGTAAATGCACCAAAGTTTTTCGTGTACCAGAACAAGAACGTAACTTTCTCAAAGACCAAAGGAATAAAAGGATGATGGCAATAGGATCAATAGATATAAATACTACAAAGAAAATGAAGCGCAACGCCGAAAGGAGAGAAAAAGAATTATCAAGGAAAGAAAAAAGTATTTTAACACAAAAAAGTGACATTTTGATGAATGATTCGCCATCTGAAGATGACAGCCTGGAAGATATTGGTGCAATCGGTAGTTCTACCGAACCTGAATTTGACAATCAACCATCTACCTCAACTAAGAATGGAACTGAAAAGAAACGAGCTAAAAAATTTAACCTACCTGCACTGGCCCTGGCAGTTGAAAGAACAGGAGTATCGGACAGAGCAGCAACTATTATTGCAAATGCCACTTTAGAAGACATGGGTCTTATTTCTGATGATAATAAAGACAAAGTAATTGACAGAATGACTTTAAGAAGACAAAGAGAAAAGAAAAGAAAGAATTTGAAACAGCAAGAAAGGCGACATGAATTAATTTTAGAAGGCCTATATTTTGATGGCAGAAAAGATAGCACTATGGTAACTGAAGCAAAGGGAAAGAAAGTATATCGAAAAATCATTAAGGAAGAACATGTGGTACTAGTGCAAGAGCCAGGATCAAAATATATTGGTCATATTTCGCCAAGATCTTCGTGCGCTAATGATATAACCAATGACATTTTGGCGTATTTTCAAAATAATAATATTAATATTTCGAATCTGAAACTTATTGGGTGCGACGGAACCGTCGTTAATACGGGATGTAAATCTGGAGTTATCAAAATATTGGAAACAAGATTAAAAAGACCCTTACAATGGATAATTTGCTTACTACACGCAAACGAGCTTCCATTAAGGCATTTATTTCAGCAACTTGATGGGCAAACTACGGGTCCTAAAGGATTTTCTGGTCCAATAGGGAAACAACTTGACAAATGCGAACTTATGGAAATTAAACATTATGAAAGAATCGAATCTCAGCTGCCAGAAGTTAAATTTGAGGATTTAAGTACAGACCAGAAGTACTTGTTCGAAATTTGTCAAGCGGTGTCAAGCGGCATATTTCCGCAAGACTTAGCAAAGAGGAACCCAGGAAAAATAGCTCATTCTCGTTGGTTAACAACAGCCAACAGAATTTTGCGTTTATATGTATCCTGTGAAACGCCTTCTCCAAATTTAAAAGTTCTTGCCGAATATGTTATTAAAGTTTACAGTTATATGTGGTTCAAAATTAAAGTAAAACCTTCTTGCAAGGATGGATCTATTCATTTATGGGAAATGATTAAATGTTCCAGGTACCTCAAAAAACAGCACAAGGATATCATTGATCCGGTAATACAAAGGAATGCCTTTTTTGGCAATCCTGAAAATATACTTTTGGCAATGATAACTGATTCCCGGCAACATATTAGAGAACTTGGGCTTAGGAGAATAACTGCAGCAAGATCCAGGCCTAACAAACGTGTTAGAAGTTTTGAAGTTCCTCCCCTTAACTTTGAAGCTCCTGAGTATATAGATCTAATAAACTGGAATGATATTAAACTGACGGAACCTCCTGTCTTGTCGGACTTATCTGACGAAGAAGTAACAAAAATGATACAAACCGGAGAAACACCTGATTTTCCACGATTTCCTAGCCATACTCAAGCGGTAGAAAGATGCGTCAAAATTGTCACGGAAGCCGCGTCAGTCGTGTCTGGATTTGAAGCTAGAGATGGTTTCATTTTAGGAAAGTTGAAGTCTCGCAGTGTTATGCCAAAGTTTAATACTAAAAAGGACTACAAGCACATAGATTGAATAGCTAATATAAAAAAGGGTGGGGGGGAGGGTGGAAGTCGATACGCAGCCACCTCCTCGTGGTGACTTCTGGGTAGAATTTGCTTAATATATAGCACATTTGAGCTAAGAGCTGCGTTTTTTTTTTAGTTACTTTATATAAAAATTTTAAAACTTTGACGCCCATGCGGCACCGGAAAATAAATAAATAGACATAAAATTTTTTTACTCATAGTTTAGAAATCCAGAAAGGAAAACAAATTGCACTATTACATATCAAAACAAAAAAGTTTTATTTTCACCTTATAGTTAAGTTCCACCTTAATTTTTTACAATTTCTAAATGAGAAATCCACAAATTGTATGTTTATTTTGTCAACTTTGTAATTCATTTTGCACAATATATACACTTAATTCAAAGAAGCTGTTCAGTAATGTATGAACTGGGGTTAGTTTTGCCCAATTTATTACTCTATAATCTCCAAATTATGTATGTATTTTTTGGTTCACCGTGCACTCATTTCACACACTATATGTATCCACTTCATTTTAATTGTATTATTCTGTAACACAGATTGTGAAATATTGTTTCCAAAATTGGAAGTGTTCCTAAAGAATTTCAATAAAAAAAATTAAAGAATAAATACTTTATTTTAACAGAACAACAATACATAATAGAGCATGCATTTATATATTATCATATGGTAAATGAAAACATTTCTATTTTTTTAAATACAAATAAATTTTATATGCATAAAGTTCTAGTTGAAAAGAAGTAGGTGACTTACATTTATGCTTAAAATAAATCCATTTGATAATTCTAATTTGGAAGGCTTCCAGTGCTTCTTCTTTTTAGCTTCTATTAACGCAGTTTGTAGTAGTAAAGCTTATGTCATAGTTACGTCATATTCTTAAAACAAATAACATTTATCAGCTCATCACCAAAATCAAATGTATTGCTTACCATCAGAAGTGTTATCTTCATTTTGAAGCAGTTCTTTTACAAGTTTGCCTTTTGGGTTTAGTAGCTTAGGAACAGCTTTCTGTCGCTTCGCATAAGAAAACGAAATTGCTCTCTAGCTGTAAACGAAATCAAGTATTAGAAGATAGGTATCATGCATTCCTCGCATATAAACAAGAAACCATTTTTATATTTATATGTTAACGAAGTTAATTTGAGAGAACATGTATTATGCAAATCTGTGACTCTGTGTGAAGTACTTACCTCTGTGAACGCTGGAATTAGATGTAGGAAACCCCACTCGGTTAATAAGTTTTCAACAAATTCCATCACAAATGTAAGTACTTGTATAATTCGGAAGTGTACGTCTTCACTTAACGATATATCACCTGGATCTGATGCGTAATTGCCTGTGCGTATATGCGTAGCATGGCCGGCGCGGTCAGTACAATTTTTAACCAATAAACTTTACGTGAAACAAATTAAACAATTATACAAAATTTTAAAACAATATCACCAAACTGATTGTGAATAGTATGTCATTAAATTGTGTAGTTTGTGCGGGCGGCATAGATTACTATTATTGTTCAGCGGAAATAAATATATTGGGACTCCTACTTTCACAAGTTTGTCAACAACTGTTTATAAAATAAAATCACATTTTTATGTTACACAAGTTGTGCAAATCCCTTAAACAATTACTTAAATCTAATTGTAAATAGAATGGCAACAGAATATATAGTTTGAGGATACTATTAACAATCAATTAAGATAAATTTGCTATTATTTGTTGAGAAAAAATAAATAAATTTAACTCTAAATTTCGTCAATTTGTTGGTCGGAGTTTCAAATAAATTCATCGTAACTAAATCTTTATATTGGATAAATAAAACGCATAAGAATTATGCACAATTAAAATGTATAAAACTATATAACGTTGTGCCTTAAAATTTTACAATTGTTTAAAGACGTTGTTCCACAACATTGTGCAAAATGTTCCAAAGCGATTTCTCTCTGTGCGTCTACAGTTTATGTTCGATACATAGAGGGTTGTAGCTCCGTCAGGACGTATTTCCCTAAACGTGTTTGTAGAAAGTCATCTTCCTGTTTCTTCTGAAAAATCAGCTTCTTAAATAATGAACTAGCATTATTTCTTTACCTCGTACGCAGGGTGTCTCAGCTCTATTTAGACAAGCATTATCTGAAAAACGGTGAGACATAGAAGAAATGTTAAATAGGAGAGTTATTCTGTTTAAAAAGATATATTTAATCACTTTATCTTCAAATGTACAAGGCGTCATAAAAGATGGCAGGTTATGCAACTTCAATTGTACAAATGGAACACCCATATATTTTTTGATTCTTCTCCTTTTACTTCCGAACAAATTTTATTAACCATGTCCAATACCTATCATGAACGGTGCACGATATATCAACAGTTTAATTTTAATTCCGCCATGTTCCATTTTCTTAAACTAATAAGGCGGGCCTTGATTGCATAAAACACTTTAGCACGCTTCTTTACTGAGAATTTTGGAGGAAACTGAATTGGTAATCAGGGACCTAACATGATTATGCACATCATTTTAAACATAATACCTTTTCCGGTTAACATTTCTTTCTATGCCTCACCGTTTTTCAGACAATGCTTGTCGAAATAGAGCTAGGACACCCTGTGTACACTTTGCTTAAATATGTATAACAATGTAAAAATTGTAATTCACTGGAGACAGGTTAGGGCATCTCAAATCAGCTATACAATCTGCGTAGGTTTAGTTTTTATTCTTAACAGCCCACAAAAATTATAGCCGCATAAAAATAAACCATCTATTTGCGGCCCGTATCCTCCCCGGACCATATTTCAGGACCGAAAGCGACCCGAGGTGGACAGTTTATTAACAGAGTGCTTTGCTAAAAAATCTAAATAACTGTAATTATGACTAAGCAGGGTAATTTCATGCAGGATCGAAAACATTTTTGGCAATTACGCTTCACTTTACTTTAAATTTAGACTACATTTGAGTAGTAAAATTAAATGAAAATAGCTTTAGGCAGAAACATTCTCGATGAAAAATTTTATTTGGATAAAGAATTCCCATGTGCCAGAATCCAACAGTTAATATACCTACGTTTCTCGTTTTGCAAATAAATGGTAATATTTTAAACGTTCGTTACGTTTTTTAAAACTGAAGTAGTTCAATAAGCACAGGGTGGACTAGTACGAATGGGCTGTGATTTCTGCATTATGATATAACCGAATATGAGTAAAATTTGCTCAATATTTTGATCGCCACAGTATTGTAGAGGGCTAAAGCATGTAAGTGGCGTCTATGTTTTATCACACGGTCTCTCATGTACTTGGTTCTATCTGCAACTCCGACACTAGTAATGCCTGCGGATAGTGGATGTTGTCTGTGTTTTGTCAAATGTGTAGATCCCTTCCAGACAACTTTGTCTTTGGATTTGGTAGTTATCTAACATATGTGGTATGTTATGTTATTTTATTTGATGTATTGCATAAACTTTTATTCTTCAATTTTATTTTCCGACTTTAGCAGTGCTATAATTACGACTTTAGTTTGCAACAGAAGACTCTACAAATGGCAAATAAATATTACATTTTGCCGTTATCTCTAAATTAATTAAATGTAATAAATTGCCTTTGCTTACCTTCTTATTTTGTTTTACTCAGACTTAGAATAGGGTATGCTACTATTATTTTATATAAATTTAACTTCTTTTTAGTTACGTTAGCTTAATCTCGCTCTTCTCTCGGGACTCGTTGTCGATTCTTTTGAAATGTTGATGATAATAAAATTTTATTTGATATCTTTTTCAATCCATTCTGTTTGTTCTTATAAAATGAAACTTTTAATTCAATATTATGCACTTATATATTTTTTTTACTTTCAATTCATTATTGCAATGCTAGTTGCTAAATTTATATGTTTTTTTAACTTGAGAATGAAATGAAATTTTATTATTATAATTTTTATAAATAATGTTTATTTTGAACCTGTTAAAACAAATTTCATAAAAATGTGTTCAGTACTTATATCTTCTAACCTAATATACGACTCGTAGTGTATTGACCCCTCACTTTAACCGCGGATATCTCAGAAACGGTGGAGCAGAAAAAATAAAAAAAAAAATGTATTCGTTACGAGTTTATTGTAAATCAATCACTGAAATGTTAATAATGTACATTGAACACTTTTGAAGTTGCCACGTTATATTGAAAAATGTCCTACTTCTTAAGGAAATTTTCACCATACCAGTTTTAAATCTATTAGATCTTTTAAAATATGCATATTTTGTAAATAATATTTTAGAGACATCGATAAAGCACGGCACTTTTTGTACGAGGAAATTTTGTAATAATTTTTTATTTTAAATTTTTCATTTATTCTCAAAAACGTGACGTCATGTTTATTCGGTTATTTACGGATGTATTTAAATTTTTTTTTGTTAAAATAGTTCATTATATAAAATGTAATAATTTTCAGAAAAAATATTTGGTATATATCAAATATTAGTTTAGTTATCAAGCGTAATAGATAATATTACTGCAAACTTTCAATGACATTATCCTTTATGCTTGATAACTCAATTAATATTTGAAATATACCAACTGTTTTCTCTGACAATGCTTGTATTTTATATAATTAACTATTTTATCAATAATGTTTTAAATACATTGATAAACAAGCTAACCATTATACTCTTCGCCGATTTACTACACTTGTTATATAATTGTTGCACATTCTATAGGATACTCTTTGCAGTTTTTTTTGTAAATGATATTAATTTCAAACATTTTTTGTTTAATTACAAAACAAAAATTTTTTTTTTTCATTTGAAAAATTAATAACTTTTCTATTTATTGATCTATTTTGTTCAAAAGCAGTGAGTTCTTTCTTTAGTTAACACTAACTTACTGTCCAAATTTCAATACAATCGGACTTTTTGTTCTTAAGTTATCGTGCTTACAAGAAATGTGATGGACGGACAGGCAGACGGACGGACAGACAGACAGAAGGACAGACGGACGGACGGACGGACAGATGGATAGATAGACGAACAGACAGACAGACGGGCGCACAGACGGACGGACATTTTGAAAGTTGTTCAGAATTCGGGCACCAACACAGTGATATGAAAATTTTTTCTCCACGAGCAATATTACCGGTTTTAGAAATGTGCCGATCGAATGCGATATACTCTTCGTTTTGTATTTGCGAAGAGTATAATAACAAAATAAACATGACGTCATATTTTTGAGAATAACTGCAAAATTTTAAAATAAAATAAAAAATTATTAAAATTATAAAATAATATATATAATAAATATATAAATATATATAAAAATATATAAAATATAAATATAATAAAATTATAACATTTCTTCGTACAAAAAATGCCGTGCTTTATCGGTGTCCAAAATATTATTTACATAGTATGCACATATTCCAAGATATAAGGATTTAAAACTGGTATGGTCCAAATTTCCTTAAAAAGAAGCACATTTTTCAATAGTAGAACTTCAAAAGTGTCCAATGTATATTATTCAAATTTCACCAATTGATTTCGACTCATACTAAACACATAATTTTTTCGATTTTTTCTGCTTCTTCGTTTTGGGGATTTGGCGGTTAATTTGAGGAGTGAATACATTTGAATCGTATATTAATACCCTATATTTTAACTAATTTACTTATCTAATTTTAAATTAATACCTATTCACATATAGGAATCTTAATTATCTAAATAGTGTTTGTAAATCAATTTTATTTATTGTTTTTTTTTATTTCTAAGGTAATTTTACGACTTTTATACCTAAGTTCACAAACTGTTCTTATCTGTCTTATTTTTGATATGAATGCTTTCATTCTTGATTTCTTGATATATTTCTAATAATTGTCTGTTTCTTATATTTTTCTTCATCATTTAGATTTTTAATAAACACTTGCTTATTCTCAATCTCTGCTTTTTTTTATTATCTATTACTTCTCCTTTTTCTTAATTTTCTCTCTTTTCAGACTTTCCTGAAAAAACCTCGACTCCAAAATTTGTGTTGATTGTTCTCTCTCTTTTGTTGTTCAATTTACTTTTCTATCAAGAAGTTTTTCTTTTTCTTTTTAAAGCCTGGTTCTTCAGTTATCCTTTACTGTCATCATACATTATGTCGGCAACGATTATTTAACAACTATCTTGAATTTAATCCTATCACAAACAGTGATATGACATATTTCTTCGCATTTTGGTTCATATCACTTTTTACTTCCCTCACATACAGAAGAGAAGTATTGTATTCGAGAAAAAATCACCTTTGGAGATTTTTAGAATTTTCACGTTTCAGATCATGTAGATTACGAAAATATAGGTTTTTCAATTTCGTCAGTCTGTCTGGTTGTCTGTTGGTGCATTAACTAAAAAACTGCTTGACGGAGAACAGTCAAATATGATAGGTACCTGACACTACTGTCAGCGAAGAAATGGTTCCTCTTTCACTCAAAAATATACAGGGTGGACCGTCTAAAGGGAATAAATAATAAAACATTATTTTTTTTTTGCTTAAATTTAAAATTTCCACTTTTCATGACATTCTAAACCTATTTCAGAAAAAAAAAATAAATAAAATTTTGATACCACTAGAATAGGTGGAAAAAAATTTTTTTTTGCTCAAATTTAAAATTTCCACGTTTCATGGTATTCTAAGCCTATTTAAAAAAAAATAATAATTGAAAATATTTTAAAAAAAAAATTTACCACGAAGTACTATAGAATAGATGAAAACATTAATTTTGCTCAAATTTAAAATTTCCACTTTTCATGACATTCTAAACCTATTCCAGAAAAATAAAAATTGAGCATTTTTTTAACATTTTGCTAAAATTTTTACCACTAGAATAGATGGATTTTTTTTTTTAATTAGTAATCTTTTTTTACCACTAAGTACTATATAAATATGACAAAAATTTTGTTTTTTCAAATTTAAAATTTCCACATTTCATGACATTCTAAACTTATTTCAGAATAAAAAAATTTGAAATTTTTTTTACCATTTTGGAAAAATATTTTACCACTAGAATACATGGAAAAACAATTTTTTTGCTCAAATTTCAAATTTTCATGTTTCGTGGCAGCATTCTAAATCTATTTAACAAAAAATTTTGAAATTTGAAATGTTTTTTACCACTACTATAGAACAGAAGGAAACATATTTTTCGCTCAAATTTAAAATTTCTACATTTCATCTTAGCCTCAGAAGAAAAAATGTTTGAAATTTTTTTACCAACATTTTTCAAAAATTTAAAAAAAATAAATATTTTAACCTCTACTATATTTCTACTCCACTACGTGAATGTGGAATTGAGGATTTGTCAGATGGCAATAACATTTGGCATATGCACCTGTTTAATTTTAGAGTTTCTACATTTAATATGAGAAATTATGATTTGTTCTATGCTGATCATTTTTATTCAAACAACAATAGTCATTGTACTGTTGCAAAAGTCGTATCAGCTATTAATAATTTACCAGCAAATATTGATGTCTACTTCTGTTCATTTACAAAATTTTTGAATTGTATCTCTGTTAGTAATAATTTAGCTTAGTTTGTTTTTACTTTTTTGTCTTTAGTCTTTAACTTATGAGTTATTTTGTTTTATAGTATATACATTGTCAATCTTTTGTCTCTACACAACATGGCATTATATTGTTTTAATATCATTTAGGATTCTATCCTGTAGATATTTTAAGTAAATAAATAAATACAGTTTTATTGAAAAATATACAGGGTGGTCATCCCAAGAAACAATTCAACCTTGGTGGACATTTGTAAAGGTATTTGCGCAAGCCTTCCATATTTGGCACCTGTTATTTAGTATTGAATTTTTGCTATCGGAAGACCACTGTGTATATTTTTTTGACCAAAAGTTATCAGGGGTTCTTTGTAATAATAGTGATAACTATATTCCGATTATTATACTCAATGTCATTTCCTAATAAAGAGGGAAGTTCTGTGTAAATACCTTTACCGATTTTTTTATTTTAATTTTGCACATATAGCTGATCCTGTATTCTGTGTTGCTTCAGTTTTACTTATTTAGTCTACTTTAAACAAAATTATAATATGTAATTTAACCTACTTAAATTTGAATAATATTTTTTCTTTTGTAACATGTTCAAATCCTAAATTTTTATTCCTTATTCAACTTGTGCCCTGAATATAATTCCATGATTTTCATTGATATTGTGAACGGTTGTATAATTTTACTTCAAACTCTGAGAGTTACTGAATTTAAGCTGCCGCAGTTTCTTTATATTTGTTCTTTTAGCAAGTGATTGTCCTTTAACAATTTCTGTAAGGTAAACGGTGACTTATTATTTCTTTATATTTATTAGCATTTTTTGTTGATTTTGTATAAATCATTTAACTAATTAAAACAAATGCATTTTAAATCTTCTTGTTATATTCTATTATTTCACTTTTTAGCTTTATCTTGCTGACAACTTATGAAAATACATGTCAATATGCATTAACACCCATATTTCGCATCGTTTACTTATTTGTTATTTATATTTTCTGTCAGATGACCGCTCGGTATATTTTTTAATAAAAAATTATCAAGTTCTCTCTGTCACAATGGTGATAACTACATTTCGACTATTATCCTCCTATGACGTGCCTTAATCAATATTTTTTTTACAGTGATCACCCTGTGTAAATAAAGATGGAAGTTCTGCATAAATACCTTCACCGATGTTTTTTATTACGAATGGCTGAGGAGCACTTTGTAATAAGAATAAGTTTTGAAATTTTTATTGTTATTTTAATTAACACATTTTCTTCTCTCCCACTAAAACATTCCGTATTAACAACCATTTATGTTTTTTTACGGGCCGTACTTATTTTACTGTCTTGCTTAACTAGGAAAGGCAACGACATTGATTTATAGTTAAATCCTAATGGTAAATAAAAATAAGTGCAGAGTGGTGTAATGTTTTAAGGCCGTTTCTTTTCCCGGATAATTAATCTTTTCTATTACTTCTTCAGAGTTCTTTCTTGTTTTAGCTATATTTGACGTTTAACTTTTGAGCAGCGTGAAAAGAAAACATTTACGCTGAAAATAATATAATACCCTGGAGGCACACTTTTTGAATTGTTGAATTTCGATAATGGTGAAGTTGATATATTAGTTTAAGGTGTTATCTTTCAGATGAAACATTCGTATCTTTGAGCTTCAGTAGATGCATCTAGTTATTTAAATGTATATAATAATACATACTTAATAAAAACGTATAGTTATAAAATTTTAATAATGAAGTTATAAATTATAGAAACTACTGTAACAATGCAGCGTGGAAAGTTATACAGGTGTAGTTTCAATATACATGGTTGGGCAAAAGTATGGAATAATCAGTATAAATCTGCCTGTGGAAGTTTTCTGAAAAACGCTGCGTAAGGAATCACTACTTCCACATCCAGATTGTTTATCCAAGTCACTTTAAAGGAAACATCTTGATTAGATTTCCACTTGTGGACATTATTGGTTATAGAATTTCAATAATATTTGGAGTAGATGTCATAGAAAAGTTTGAGGCGTTGGTCTCTACCATATACGTTAAAAATTAAGTTTATAGTTTACACTACTTATTTTCCCCTACTCACAACCTACCACGTCCCGCCCCTTCAATGGGATCATCTCAATCAGATGCCATTACAATACATACGTGTACTAACTTTCAAGTAAATATCTCAATTTTATGTTATCAAATCCATTAATAATAGAGCGGAGATGATGTGTTTGAAAAATATTAGAAAGAAATCTGAGACCTTGGTTTCTAGTATATACACCAAATCCCACATTTCTTACCAGCTTGATTTACTTATTTTCCCCTATTTACTCCTATTTAACCCTCAACCCTTTAACGGAATCATCTCAAAATATAATCTAGTTCCAGATATCGTTATAATACATACATGTCACAAATTTCAAGTGAATATCTCAATCTCATTTTATCAACCCTTTTAATAATGGCCTAGAGGTGGTGTGGGTTGAAATATGTTATTAAAAAATCTGAAGTCTTGGCTTCTAGGTCATACACCAAATTTCTAGTTTCTATACTCTTACCAGCTTGCTTTACTTAGTTTTCCCCATTTACCACCAATTACCCCACTCCTTGAACGCAATCATGTCAAAGTATATTCTAGTTTAAGATATCGTTATACGTGTAACAAATTTAGGTAGAGAGCCGGCGTATTGGAGCTTTCAGAATGTAAGTGTGGAGACCTTTGCTGCAAGGTCCCTGGGCAGCTCATCGCTCCAACAGCTCGATTTTACAAGAAATTCGTTCCCCAAAGCGACTATTCAACATCGCATTTTCTCCAGCTCTCTCATTTTTAGGCTTCATCAACCGGAGAGAGGACAACATAGAACATTTGATTATCCAGGGAAAATTAGAAGGCAAGAGGTGACGAGGAAAACCATCAAAACGTTGAGCTGATGCAATCACGTAACTAATGGGAAAGAGCTTTAGTGAGGCCGTGCACCTAACAGGCGCGAGGCTGTCGGACATGCTATACAACAAAGGGGGCCAACTAGATCATTATACGAGTCTCCAAACATATATAGAGACGTTGTGCATAAGGGACAGATATTGAATTTTTTCTTGCTGGTAATGAGAAAATGAATTTCGGTCCTAGTTTATTCATCAAGGCTGGCCCACAACCAATTTCTGGATCGGGGTTTTCAAAGAAAGCATTCAGACCGTAAATGTAAAAGAATTTGTAGAAGTAGATATTCGCTTTTAATCCATTCTACAGAGCCGTAGTCACCAGGGAAGGATTCGATTTCATACTTCTTCTTGTCAAGTTTGGCCTTAAAATGTCCAGTAATGTGTGAAGATTGTTAATTCTACTAGACTTATATCTTCGAAGACGTATTTAACTTTATATAATAATACTATTATTACCGACATGAATTCTACTCCTATTAGGCTATCCTTTTGTTGATTATCTGGACTATACTTCGCTCTTCTTTCACTTGTTCCTACGATCTTTGTAGTGTGAGTACTATAAAAGTTAAAGCTAGTGGTTCAACTATCATGGTTAGTTGAAAGTGTTCTTGAATTGTGTAGACTGTGGTATGAAACTTACGTCACTCATGGTAGTCTTATAATAACTGGGATTATATTCCCTTAATTACATGATAAATTAGACATTAAAATTAGTGTAGTGCGGAGTGTCTCGATTATTTCGCAGTCTCTGTCGAAAAATAGTACGAGATCGAGATTGTGCTTAAACTTCTCCTTTCCAGGTGTTTCTGTCCTTTACCTATACATCACAAACAGGATATTTCACCATTGAACCTTTTTGAATTTTAAATTGAACTTCTCTAAGTATCAAGTAATAAAACATTATTTCACTTAAACACTATATTTACAGAGATAATGAAAACAAATGAATCAAGAGACACATTTAACCAGGAAATATGTTAACAAACAATAATTACGCAGTAGAAGAAAATGAAGTGACCCGCAGTAATTTCAAATCTTGAGCAGAATCGTGGGCCGAATACTCTTAGGTTAATTCCAGCACATGAATTTACATTGTAATTGACAAAATACCGAACAAATTCACATACCTAAACTCTAAAACTGGAAAGGGTTCGCGACACAAGAATTTATTATTGCCCTGTAGTAAGTGTGGAGACCTTTGCTGCAAGGTCCCTGGGCAGCTCATCGCTCCAACAGCTCAATTTTACAAGAAATTCGTTCCCCAAAGCGACTATTCAACATCGCATTTTCTCCAGCTCTCTCATTTTTAGGCTTCATCAACCGGAGAGAGGACAACATAGAACATTTGATTATCCAGGGAAAATTAGAAGGCAAGAGGTGACGAGGAAAACCATCAAAACGTTGAGCTGATGCAATCACGTAACTAATGGGAAAGAGCTTTAGTGAGGCCGTGCACCTAACAGGCGCGAGGCTGTCGGACATGCTATACAACAAAGGGGGCCAACTAGATCATTATACGAGTCTCCAAACCTATATAGAGACGTTGTGCATAAGGGACAGATATTGAATTTTTTCTTGCTGGTAATGAGAAAATGAATTTTGCTCCTAATTTATTCATCAAGACTGGTCCACAACCAATTTCTGGATCGAGGTTTTCAAAGAAAATATTCAGACCGTAGATGTAAAAGAATTTGTAGAAGTAGATTTTCGCTTTTATTCCATTCTACAGAGCCGTAGTCACCAGGGAAGGATTCGATGTCATACTGCTTCTTGTCAAGTTTGGCCTTAAAATGTGAAAATGAGTTATATCTTCGAAGACGTTCTCAACTTTATATAATAATATTATTATTAGCGACATGAATTCTGCTCCTATTAGGCTATCCTTTTGTAGATTATCTGGACTACACTTCGCTCTTCTTTCACATGTTCCTACGATTTTGGTAGTGTGAGTACTATAAAAGTTAAATCTAGTGGTTCAACTATTATGGTTAGTTGAAAGTGTTCTTGAATTATGTAGACTGTGGTATGAAACTTACGTCACTCATGGTAGTCTTGTAATAACTGGGATTATATTCCCTTAATTACATGATAAATTAGGCATTACCATTAGTATAGTGCGGAGTGTCTCGATTATTACGCAGTCTCTATTGTGCTTAACCTTCTTCTTTTCAGGTGTTTGTGTCCTTTACCCGTACATCAAAAACAGGATTTTTCACCATTGAACCTTTTTGAATTTTAAATTGAACTTCTCTAAGTATCAAGTTATAAAACATTATTTCACTTAAACACTATATTTACAGAAATAATGAAAACAAATGAATCAAGAGACACAAACATTTAACGAGAAAATAAGTTAACAAACAATAATTACGCAGTAGAAGAAAATGAAGTAGCCCGCAGTAACTTCAAATCTTGAACAGAATCGTGGGCCGAATACTCTTAAGTTAATTCCAGCACATGAATTTACATTATAATTGACAATATACCGAACAAACTTACATAAACTCTGATACTAAAAAGGGTTCGCGACACAAGAATTTATTATTGCCCTGTAGATATTGAGATATGGACCGAAGAGAAGCTAAACCAGAAGTGTCAATTTCACCTCTTTAAAATAAGACCTCTTAAAATTGGGTGGTACCCTCTGAAAGTTCTACCACTTAGAATGTTCCCTACGCTGTACGTAATTTGAAAGTTGCCTAACGGATCACGTGATTTACGAAAAATTATTTTATGTGCATCACACGTTAATCTGAATAATCCCTAATATTTTATTACATCCCACTTTGCCCTATCTAACATTTATACCAGTAAGGCAGATGAAGAAATACCTTTGCAATTACTTCACTATTATACGGGACAAAACCTACCTTAGTTGCGGTACTAAAATTATTAAATATATTTTCGGGAATGCTATATGTAATAATTACCTCAGTCCTGAAAATTTACCTTGGTCCTGCGCCGCGCCGTCGTATTTTATGTCAACCGGGCTGTGAAAACATTTGTCTGAATATTCTCGGTTCCTAGAAGGACTTGTAGTAAAACAAATTGTTCAGAAACGAAATAATTTAGATAGTTCTTTATTCCTTCCATGGGACTTTCTTAAAGTGTCGACCCTTAATAAACTAATTAAGCCACAAGAACATATTTCCGGAGATCTAACAAAACCGAACGAAATTAGATAATACAATTTAGATATTTCTTCACGACTAAGTAGTGTTTATTTCAATGAACTAAAGTATCGACCTCTGAAATATTACCAAGACTTGAAATGTCAAAATAACGGTTGTTACTAACTGCTAATTATTTTATTTAATCAAATAGGTAAGTATATTATAACCAGGCAATATTGCATAAGAAGCTGAACTCAAATTTTGAATAAAAAGCAAAAACTTGTCTGTGTGTGTGCGCCCGTGTGAGTGCGTGTGTGTGTGTGTGCGTACATGGGTGAGCGCGCGCGTATGTGTTTATGTGTGTGCTTTGCGTGTCTATACAGTTTCTTGTAAAAATTATAACTTCTGTTAGACATCAAGTTTTTGGTTCAAATTCGTGTGTAAAACAGCATGGTACAATAGTCCCTATTCGAATTGAGCAAGTTCGGTATTATAGAGCGATCGAAAAAGGAGTGTATATCGTAGTTATTTGCATAAGATATGTTTTATTATAATTTTAGAGCAAAACGCGACTAAGGTTTTCCATTAACTATACAAAAATACATAGATGTAAAAGAAATCAAACCCGTATAATATATTTTCCCTTCGTCAACGGCTCGTTACAATGCTGTAAAGTGAAAAATAACGTGCTCAAACTGACGGAAAACTGTAATTTTACAGCGTATGAATCTATCATGATAGTAACTTATTAAATTTAAACTGACAACCAGACTTAAAAATACATATAATTCAACTAAATTTAACACACAGCAATGGTAAATCACATATAAATAATAAATTATCATTTCCACTGTTTTGAAAGTTAATATTTTTCAATGAATTTTTTTTCTATTTCACTTAAATACTATTTCTTACAATAAATTCCTAATGCCTTTACTTTTAATTGTGAACCATCGAAAAAAATTAAATACTTGAGCCGGCCAGTCGAAAAGTCTCTGATTTCAAATAATACAATAAACAACCATTTTTTAAAATGTTGTCTATATCGGAGCTGTTGCTGTTGTCTGGGAAGAAGCCCTATATGCGGACGATGTCGAATTATATAATTCTTGTCCCATATCATAGATAAATGATACTATCACACCATCAATATAGACTTATATTCAATATATGTTTGGTGCTATAATAATGGTATAAAAATTAATCGCAGCGAAACAAATACACCATGCATCGGGAACGAACTCGAAAGAAATGTCATCAGTCAAAAGAAGTTAGTGATAAATAACGTGCAAATTGAGTAGATCGAATCAGCAAAAGAACTTGGCTAGTTTATTGATCAAAGCCTAAGTTTTAACAAACATGTCGATCACATCACTTGCACGTCTTACTTTGAGCTCAAATAATTATATCACCTAAAAAATCAGTTAAGCGGACAAATTAAAATTAGTGAAATCCCTTATTTATCCCCACACCTATTACTGTTGTACTGGATTTTATCATTTTCTAACTAATTATAACAAAATCAAATTACAGAAAATACAAAATTCATGCATGCAATTTTTCTGTTGTATCCCATTTCGAAGTCACGTGACACCTTACTTAAATAAACTTAACGAACTTAATGCGGTTAATAGAGCACATTATCTTTACTACATATTCCTATTCAAAGCATATCAAAAACCTGATATGAGTATGTATATGATTTACTATAAAAATGATCTAGTATTCACAACGTTAAAATAATAATAGATTTATTTTCTGTCGCACGATATTCCACTGGTAAATTCGTGAGTTCGTTTATATACTTGGCTCCTCATTTGCTAAATAAAATCTTAAATTTGTTGGATCTATCCAGTTATTCATTTACTATTTAAAAAACCGTTGCCTAAGGAATCACTACTTCCACATCCAGATTTTTCGTCCAAGCCACTTAAAAGGAAACATCTTGACTATATTTGCAGTCTAGTATGTGGAAATTATTGGTCGTAGAATATCAATATTCAATAATATTTGGGGCAGATGTCATAGAAAAGTTTGAGGCATTGGTTTCTACCATGTACGTTCTAGCTTACCCTAATTATTTTACCCTATTCACAACCTACTGCCTCTGACCCCTTCAACGGAATCATCTCAATCAGATGTCATTACAATACATGCGTGTACTAATTTTCAAGTAAATATCTTAATTTTATATTATCAATCCGATTAATAATGGAGCGGAGGTGGTGGGGTTTGAAAAATATTAGAAAGAAATCTGAGGCCTTGGTCTCTAGTAGATAACCAAATGCCAAATTTCTCTTACCAGCTTGATTTACTTAGTTTCCCCTATTTACTCCTATTTAATCCCAACCCTTCAACATAATCATCTCAAAATATAATCTAGTTTCCACCCCTTCAATGGAATCATCTCAATTAAATGTCATTACAATATATACGTGTACTAATTTTCAAGTGAATATCTCAATTTTATGTTATCAATCCGACTAATAATGGAGCGGAGGTGGTGGGGTTTGAAAAATATTAGATAGAAATCTGAGGCCTTGGTTTTTAGTATATAACCAAATCCCAAATTTCTCTTACCAGCTTGATTTACTTATTTTCTCCTATTTACTCCTATTTAACCCCAATCCTTCAACATAATCATCTCAAAATATAATCTAGTTTCAGATGTCATACATACGTGTACCAAATTTCAAGTGAATATCTCAATTTTATTTTATCAACCCCTTCAATGATAGAATAGGAGTATTGGGAGGTTGAAAAATATTATTCAAAAATCTGAGGCCTTGGCTTCTAGTACATACACCGAATTTCAAGTGTCTGTAGTCTTACCAGCTTGCTTTACCTATTTTCCCCTATTTACCCCTATTTCACCCCCAACCCTTTATCAGAATAATCCCAAAATGTAATTTAGATCCTGATGTCATTATATACGGGTGCCAAATTTCAATTGAATATCTCAATTTTTGTTGTATCAACAACTTTAATAATGTGGTGGGGGGTGGAGGAGGGATGAACAATAATATACAAAATTTTGAGGCGTGGCTTGTAGTACATACATGAAATTTGAAGTTTCTGTACTCTTACCAGCTTGCTATACGTATTTCCCCTATTTACCCTCAACCCTTCACCGAAAACCTCCAAAAACAATCCAGTTCCAGATCTCGTTATAATATATACGTGTACAAAATTTCAAGTCAATATCTTTAACAGTTCCGGAGAAAGCGTGCGGACAATACAAGTTACAGACAGACCGACAGACAGACCGACAGTGACATAGACCGACAGGCAGACAGACCGACAGAGAGAGACAGACCGACAGAGAAACAGATCGGCAGAGAGACAGACCGACAGACAGACAGAATTCCTTTTTTTTTTCGCTGAAATTTAATATCTCGACGATTCATGGCATTCTAAACATATTTAAAGAAAAAAATATTGAAATGAAGTAATAGTTTATTACATGATACGGAGTAATAGGTGCACAAATCTAATTTATATGTTAGTACTTATTTTACATGTATCAACAATATATTGTGTATTGTTTTTATAATTCTCTTTTACTTATCTATGTTCATTATTGTTCATACTTACTATATATACAGGGTGTAATCAGTTTCATGTCAATAAAAAAAACTGGTAATGGGGACCGACTAGACAAACAAGAAACCTTCATGACTTTTCCCTCTAGGGGCAGTTTGGAAAAAAAACTGACCTAGGTCAACTTTTTTAATATATTTTCTTTAATATTAATGTAGAAAATAGTTGAGAACTACTGCTTTTCTTGGTCAATGAACTTGTAGTTCCCAATTATACAACTTTTAAATTGGCATAAAAAAGTGCAAAGACCTTGGATCATCGACCGCCTTTGGCGGACCGCCTCAACCGAACTGAGGCAATTATAAAGAGGTAAATAATTCGTTATCTTTTCCTGCACAACTGCAAGCAAATAATGGCCGTAGAAGTTTAAACAGAGCATTTCTTTACATGTGTGTCTTTTAATTTGGAACAAAATATTGGACTAATGTTTATAATTTAGAATATTTAAATGATTCTTCATCTGCATCAATACACAATTCCCTACGTCGAATTAAGGTCATACGTACTCCGTTCAACACTAAACAATAAACTATCAACTAACGTCGATAAAGAAAAATAAAAGAAAAACTTGGTCCAAAATCCAAAACGGAATACAAAAAAAACGAACAAGTAAGTTATGTCTGTACGTAATCAAGAATTTAACGACTTGAACGGTAAACTCAATAAAATAAATCTTCACTATAAATACACAGCGACCTGAAATTCAAAAATAACAAAAACAACGAACGGCGGGTTGGACGTGTGTACATAACGAAACACCCACAGAAACTAAAATATTGCACAAAGGAGAGTCAGGGTATAGTTTTCTTCAGAGCAGATCTATTAAACACCCAGAAAACGTCGACGTCGTTCATCTTATTTACCGCACCGCTAAAGACCGCCGAGATTTTATAGCTATCTACACAAATATTGAGTATCCTAGGCAAAGACGCGCGCGACGATCTAAACCTACCTCAATATTCCAGCAGTTCTCAAAAGATTTTATTGAAAATTTGCGAAATTTTTGTTTATTTTTTTTTCTCCAAAACTATGAGCTTTAGACCCCATGTTATATAAGGTTTTTTTCTTTGTCTTGTCGTTCCCTACCACCACTTTTTTTAATGACATGAAATAATTACACCCTGTATAACATTTTATTTCTTATTTAATAAACGAGTTTATTATTATTATTTGGCGCCTTCTTGGATTTATTGACTCCACTATCACCCTAATATTCGCTTATCCCAGAATCATGATCCGTACAGTCTTCTTCTAGCATGTCCCAATAAGCCCAATGCATGACAATCCGGTCGTAAATGTAATATTAATTATGAAAATAAACGAATTTCAAACTATGACAATTTACAGACCTTTAATAATCCAATGCAGCAAAATGAAAGTTTGCGTCATAATCAAAAAAATATATATATCGTAAATTATTCACAACCTTTTCCAATGCATTCAAATGAATTCAAAATCCTTGGCACGTCTCTTGCTTGTTTTATTTATTCTAAAGCACATTTGTCAGTAACAATATTTGTTAAATCATAACAAAATATTGGGCAACGTGCAGAGTTAAGTGCACTAACAATAAAAGTGTGCTCCAAGATTTCACTGCCCATAAAATTTGTGAAAATGTAAATTTTATCCGCTAAATTTTATCACCATCGTAAAATGTTACCGTGGGATGTCTGAAGCTATTTCGTTATTGTTGTTCTTTATTTACTTATTACACTAAACGTATAGCTACAGCTCTGCTAAAACGATGAAATCGCCAGTTTTGTTAATGGAACTGAAAGAGTAAATTCCACATTTTCGTTTGCAGCATTGTACTAGCATGATAACGATTTTACAAGATTTGCTAATAAGTTTGCAATACTATCTACAAATGTATATAAGTTATCGTTGTTGCATTATGCTGATTTTGTCAAGAATAAAATGTATCATACCGGTGTTTCACTTAAAATATATACGATGTGAGTCATTGAAACCATAAACATACCAGGTGCCACAAGTAAGTGGCCCACCCTTATATTTCCTTTATTTTTTAACTTATTTATTTGAAACTTGGGGTGCATAAACTACCTGTAAAAATGGACATGAAAAATGGTATGAGACCATTTCCGGTTTACCCGGAACTTACCGCAACTTTCGAATTTCAAATGGAACACTCTGTATATTTTTACATATTTGGATTCAAGACAACATTCTGAGTACACCATGAGAATTTCGCGAATTTTTGAGTCAGCGTTTAGTTTTTTTAAGCATTTTAAGATATTCGTTTAGAGTGCTTTGGAATACCAAAATTTGTTCTACGGCATGTAAAGTCCAATGGAAAAATACAATTTTTCATTTAATTTCTTTTATAACCATTTACGAAGCCTCCAAAGTTAAACATATAACTTTTTTATCGAAAACTTTTTTTTTCAAATGGGAAGGTGGTGGCTCATTGTGTTCAATAAATTATAGATTTTTTTCTGAATTCATTGATATCCATTTCAAATCTATGCTATTTGTTTTTCTATTTTATTTAATTTGTTTAAAAATAAAAAATCTACACAAAGTAGTGGCTCACCCCTATAACTTTTTTATTTTTGAACATATCAAAATGAAACTAGGGGGCCTAGGGTCATACAGAAAACTGCATCTTTTGACATATGAAGTAATTTAATACCACTTCCGGTTTCGCAGGAAATAACCCTAACTTCTGATTATCAAATGGAACACTTTGTATATTATTACATTTTTGGATTCAGAATGAATTTTTGAACATGTGTAGTGATTTTTATAAATGTATGGCAAGTTTTTATTTTTTATAGCAATTATAAATTTTAATCTAGACTGCTATGAAATAGAAAATAAGTACTTTGTCATTTTAGATTGTACAGAAAAAAATATTTATACGTAGTTACTATTATTAACCATTTTGTAGGCATTTTAATGCAAGTAATTTAGTTGAAAGGTGAAAATACGCGACGATACTTTCTTTCGAAATAATATAGAGCTGACGAAATTGATTTATCTAGTACCAATTTTTATGCTCAGCATCTGAGAAATTATGACAACCATCAATATAAAAATAATATTCATTAAAATTTTTAACTGTTAGAAAAATAAAAATATTTTATTTGTATAGAGAACCATGCAAGATCTATGTAAAAATCATAGCAGAACTATTAATTGTTGCAGAAATATAGGTAGTTCAAGATTGTAGTGACACACCCTATATAAAAAATAACTAAATTAATTACTTGTTATATGAAGCATTAAAGGGCCTTTCAAAAAATATATAACTCGACCCTCTTTTATCATTCTAAAGTTTTTAGAGGGTATTTGTAGTGTGCAGAATTGTAGAGACTATGGTGAGGTAGCGTGAACGTGCTTTATGGTACGTATTTCCCTCTTTCATTTTAATGCTGGCATCTTGCTGCCAATGCCTTAGTTTTGAATAGTCCTTGTACCTTCTTGTCATTTCAATTTAAAATTATAACATATCGTCTTTTAAACCATGTTGAAACAGTTCATTTAATTTGAGGGTGCAGTCACTCTAAAACTCACATTAAAAGTATATGCAGTACGGGGGAAAGGTTTGAAATAAATTCATTATTTCATATGCACATAGTCAACAAATTACTGATGTACAATTAGCAACCACATCATAGTACAGCATTTTTCTGAAGGCACACTTAGTGGACAATGATATTAACATGTCAGAATTTCCTAATCGAATTGGCAAAGGAAAACTGGTCGTATGGCCACCTAATATCATTAGGTTTTATCTCATGGGGATATGTAATAAGTATATTACATATCGAGGTGGAAAAAGTCGAGAATTAGTTGACCTCGCCAATTCACGCCTTATCTGCCGACAACGATGAAATTTTTCACCAAGGTTTGTATACTATTTTCTTCACAATCATCCTCCGTAATGACAAAACGCCAATGAAATGTTTACTAAATTTTTAAATAGCACTTTATGTTTTTATTAAGTAGGCAATAAATACAGAAATTCTGATGTCATAGGACAAACGTTATAGTGACATCGCGTCGTTTTTAATACATAATTACTACTGGTAAGAAAGTGGCCACATTCCAACCTGAAATGTCACATTTCAGTTCGATTGTCGAATGAAGTTGAATCGTCATACTTTCCAACTTTTGACATGTAAGATAATTTGATTATTTCTGTATAATTGTGAATGAAACAAGCTAACCATTATACTCTTCGCTGATTTACTGCACTTCTTATATAAATGTTGCACATTCTATAGAATAATTTTCACAGTTTTTTTTGTAAATAATATTAGTTTTAGACATTTTTAGTTTAATGAAAAAACATTAACAAAAATATTTAAAACATTAATAACTTTTTAATTTGTTGATCGAATTTGTTCAAAAACAATGGGGTTCTTCCTCTAGCTAACAAGTTTCAATATAATCGGACTTTTCTCAAAGTTATCATGCTTACCAGAAACATGACGGACAGACAGACGGACGTACAGACGGACGGACGGACGGAGATTTTATTAGATTAGAGTATTTAGAAGTGTGCCTACCGAATACAATATATTCGTTTTGTATTTGCGAAGAGTATAGTAATTTAATTATTTACTATACAGCGACTGAAAGAAAAGTAGGTGCTCTGCGAGTGCCACCTCCGGCAACTCTTATAAGCTCCTCCAAATTTGTATTCTATACAAACTTTCGTCGGAAATTTTGTACCTATTCATTGTATATCTCGACCACTACAAATAATTTCACTAAGCAATTGAAATAACGGCGCCTCCACCATATGTCACGAAGAAAAAGGGTCAGGGCCTTGGCCATGAGCCCTGCGCCCCACGTGACTTAGGGTTTTCTGGAGAAGTGTGTGTTAATAAGGGGCAACTTCAGGAATTTACATGGTTTTATTACAACACTCATTTAAGGGATAACGAACAAACAACAGATACAAATAATCAACAACAATAATACATAATAAAAATACACAACAACTTAAACGATCTTACCAATATACATAGTGGGGAGGAAAAGGTGTCACTTTCACTTAACTTAACTTGTGATCTCCAGGGTGGAGATCACCAAAACTACCTGAAGGGCTTGGGCCCCACATCCTAAGATGAGGACCCCAAACTACAACTGACTGTCGACACTAAGACGTCGAAACTCAATTAAATGAAAAGAACCAAGAGCCTCGTTTGTTTTGATTATTCGATTTATATACTTGTTTATTTAGCAGTCCTTTATACCGGTCAATGTTATGTTTATATATAATTGTGTTTATTATTAAACAATTCTACTAATTGTCATTGACATTATTTAATTGTTTTTTTATTTAGTATGGACTAGGGTCGAATGTGTTTTATTTATACAAACATTTGCTACTTTCCCGGATTTGGCTATTTCTTGCGTGACATATATCTTTCGTTCACAGTGGATAGAAACTGGAAAAAATGTGAGTATTCAGTACTGAGAACATATTTATAAAAAAATTCCGATTTTAAGATATATGCACTCTACTGCACATTTCTATTGAATCTAAATTATATTATTACATAGTAATGATATGCATCTTTGCCCTTTAAAAGGTTTGTTTCTTTATTGCGATTCCACTATTTCTTCAAAAGTTATCAAAGCGTATGTACTCAAATTCAAGAAAAAAGTCGTTCGTGCGTTGGCTCTAGAAGCCATTAGTTATACTCTTCGCAAATACAATACAAAGAGTATATTGCATTCGATCGGCACATTTCTAAAACCGTTAATATTGCACGTAAAGAAAAAAAAATCATATCACTGTGTTGGTGATCAAATTCTGAACGACTTTCAAAATGTCCGTCCATCTGTCCGTCTGTCTGCCTGTCTGTCTGCCTCTCTGTCTGTCCGTCTGTCCGTCCGTCCGTCCGTCCGCCCGTCACGTTTCTTGTAAGAACGATAACTTAAGAACGAAAAGTGCGACTGTATTGAAATTTAGACAGTAAGTTAGTGTTAGCTAGAAGAAGAACCATATTGTTTTTGAACAAAATCGATCAATAAATAAAAAAGTTATTAATTTTTTAAATGAAAAAAATTTCTGTTTTGTAATTTAAAAAAATGTATAATATCATTTACAAAAAAAATGAAGAGTATCCTATAGAATGTACAACAATTATATAACAAGTTGTAACATGCGGAATGCTCAGGAGCATCCTTCGTTACACTGTTAATATTTATTAGAAAAATTATAAATTATCGGAAATATTATTCCCACAAACTCTAGTGCTAATAGAGTGCACTTATTCCTTAGACTATAATGAATATACGTCATCTGTCAGCAGTTAACGCTTATGAATGATAGATAGCGCACCAGGTATGATAATTCAACTAAATAACGCCGGGTGAAACTCTTTCTCGTTGAACCATTAGACGTATTTATAATTTTGTTTGACCTGTAATGGGGATATTAGAATTTGAAAAACCTCGTGATGATCACATGAGGTAAGGTTTTAATTATTATACCGGTAAATACCATCTAAAATTTAAAATTTTGTTTTAGGTTTTTCTTATAACTTGTTTTTCTAAAGGATTATTTTTCTTATAAATTATTTTTAAGAATTATTTTCTCAAGAACTGACTTCTTAGTAATCAAATTTATTTACGTTTAATGCTTTTAACGTCGAAGTATTTCAACGTTACTTTATTTGCTTTGAGCAAGATTATCTACATTCAATTTTTAAGACTTACTACGTTTTCTACTAAGCCAGTAATATTCATATGAAGTCAACCTTTCTATACTACATTTTGAATTACCGTTGGTATATACTGGGCGAAGAGATTTTATTCATTTTGTCTTAGCGACAAATTTTGTACGAGCACGTTCCTAAGATTTCATAACCTCAAAATGGGATTAAGGCAGCCACACGTGAAACATAATTTTTGAATCCATAATCATCGGAGAATAGGACCGTATCTAGGAATTTCCTTCATCAGGATAATAAATTAAAAGATAAGTACTCTTGATTGCTACATGGTAAAGGGATTATTTTCACATGATTGTTTGGTCATAAAAGCCAAGTGTCTTAATTTAAAATATTAGATTCAAGCGAAACCTATTATATTTTTGGTTAGATTACATTTTAAATCCGTTGCTATAATTAAACTTATTGTTGTATATTAATTCGTAGTTGATCTTGAATTCGTTGCCGCAAATATTTCGTCGTATTATTGTTTTCGTATTTACTTTTATCGTGATTCCTTACGGTCAATATTTTAGTGTAATATTGTAATGCCCTTTCGTTGGTGATATAGTAAGTCGTGGTGTGTCTAAATTTTATGAATTTTGAGATGTTACGGGACATATTTTTGTAATATAGTTATTTTTGTCTCTCGTAAAGAATCTTAAGTTCCTAATTTTGTTGTAATATATGAATTTGACACTGAAGAAAAGTTACGAGACGTATAATTTGTAATATATTTTTGGTTCTCGTACACGCCTCAAATTTATCTTGCTGTTGAGCAAATTGTAATAGAGTGTATCTTGTCATATGGTGTATTTTGTATATATCTCTGTTTTGTATTTTGCTATACAGTATCGTTGATGCTGTGATAGTTTCACCTTTCTGTAATATAATGTTTTTGTAATATAGTGCTATTGTATATATGTAACATTTGTCTTTTGTTTATCTTTATTTTTCCTTGAATATACTAAGTAATCATGGCGCCCAAGCCTTGAACTCAATGCGCTTCTGCTCTCCGTATCTTTACTGTGCTAGCTAGGTTAAACCAGTGACGTTAACCACGTCGCTCGTAGGGTGGCCCACACAAGAACAACTTGGGCATACTATAACACCTTAACACTTGATCACAAAGGGTAGCTTGATCAACGCGTTAACTCTTTCTTAGTCACAAAGTGTAGTCAATCGGCGAAGAGTATATCGATTTAGCTTGTTTATTCTTATTTTACGCGGGAACCGCCGTAGAATTCTCTGCTCCTTAATTTTTATCTCGACGATAGTTTTTGTATTTCTTGTATTTTAAAATTATTTACATTAAAAAAAAAATTCTTCAATTTGACTCCATTTTGTTTTTCTCCTACCCACAGATGCTTTGAAACTTTTTAAAATACTCTTCTACTATTAAAATCTACCAAAAAATCAAAACTTATCAAAAGGCTTATTTTCTCCGGGCTTATGCCGCTATTTGCTTCCCGGAAACTGGGCTAACTTATTGATCTGCATCAAAGAGGTTTTAATTATTAAATCTATGATCTGCATTTATAGCATGTAACTACCTGTTTTGAATTTTTATTTGCCAATTCCATTTTCTTTAAAATAACTGAGATTCTTAGTCAACAACACAAGATCTGCATAATTGATTTATTATGTTTGTAAATTTAACAAATCTAATCTAATTAGAAAACAAGCCTGATTTTTATTTTAAATGCACACAAAAACATGGGAATTTATCATAGTATATAAAAATTACTGCCTCATGAATTTTCTTTACAATTTATTACATGTACAATTATTGAATTTCTGATGAAATACGGACATGAAAAGGTTTATAATGAAAATCAGCCAGTAATCTGATAACTTTGTGTAGGTTCTATAGAAAATATTGCAATTCTCGTTAAGGTACATCGAAACTATATCACATACTGTATATTTGAAAAAGTGAAAGATAACAAACAGGTTGATACTATCTACAATATCTTCTCAAAGGCATTGCCCCATCCTCGGTATCGTAATATGAAGACTATTAGAATTCATTACACCACATTCTTAGAAAACAGACAACATTACGTAGAAAATTATGTTACAGATCATTTGATATGTTAGTTACTTCAGGTGATCCCCAGAAGCAGCTCCTGGTTAATCCCCTTAATAGTGAAATTGAGACAAATCTTGACTTTCAAATCTTATTATGTGCGAATTATTTAAAAATATATAATGCAATAGAGACTGAGGGGGACTCTGACAAGTTTCTAACTAATCTAAAGAAGGTAAATGATTAGTGTCTACTAAATCATTTACCCCTTAATATATCTAAATGTAGCGCATTTACATTTTCTAGAAGTCTAAGCCACGTCAATTACAATTACCATTTATATAACCAAATGTTGTAAAGACCTGATGCAATTAGAATTCTTGGTGTCATTTTTGATAGAAGTCTTGGTTTGAATTTCTTTTTAAAAACTCTATTTAATTTTGTTACGTGTGTATGAATATAAATAACTAGACATAATATAACAGCTTACTGAAAATTCTTTCTTCATCATTGCTTGTTTTTAGTTTTACATTTATGCAGCTAGAACTTCCTTCTTTTTTTTTAAATACTAGTAGATATTTATAAAATAACATAAAATAGAATTTGGCAATAAGTGCCTTATTATATGAAGCAATATTGCTCTTTATTATGAATATTTCTTTGCACGATTCAGTTTGTGTCAGGTCGAAACACTAACCGACAAATTTTAACTTTTATTTTGTATCGTTAACCAAAACCTCTTATTTGTATTGTTTTGGTCCCAGCTACGTCTAACATAGTCCTAAAAAAAATTTCTTTGCTCTAAAAATTTAATAACTAACCTAACTCACATATTATGGTATAATATTAGTAAAAAAAGAAATTAATTACATCATGCGAAAAAACATTTGCCATTTTGATACATATTTCAAATACATGTTACATAATATACATTTAATTAGAACATAAGCTTTTTAATCAGAAAATTAATTATTCTTCTTGCGCTTCTTAGCCTGTCTCTTATAAGTTACTTCTGGAGCATCTCTTATACATTTCCAACAGTAGTCTGTTAACATCACAGAAGTCCATTTGCCCTCATACCTTTTTTCCATGTTTTGAATATTCTGGTGGAATCTCTCTCCATGCTCATCACTTACTGCATCACAGTTTTCTGTGAAATAATCTAGATGTGAATGTAGAAAGTGCATCCTAATTTCTGAAGAAAGAAGATTCCCAACAAGGTCTCTATAGTTTTCTGCTCTTTTGTTACCGAGACAGTATGTTGCTGCCATTTTCAAGGAATTTCAAGCAGCTTTTTCATTACCTTCTAGAATGTTGTCAAATTCAGCATCTTTGAAAAGGTTCTTGATTTGGAGACCCACAAATATTAATTATCGCATCACCAAGTCTGGGAAATTTTTGTTTTAAAAAGTACGTCCTTTTTTGTTCATAGCTTTTACCAAGTTTTTCATAAGCCCCAGTTTTATGTGGAGTGGAGGCAGTGTTACCTTTTGTGCATCAACTAATGAAATGTCAGTAACATTTTTTGCTCCAAGTTCAAAACCCAGTCTTGGCAGCCTAATTTTTATTTGTTATTGTTGTAATCGCGCTCTACTGTCCCACTCACAAAGACAACGGCAATATTTAGTATGCCCTTGCAGCATACCAAGTAACATATCTATCACTTTTAGGTCTCCACAAATCTGCCACTTATATTTGTTATATTCTATAGTTTGTAGCAATATATTCATGTTACTGTAATTTTCCTTCATGGACAGCATGGGCGATTGGAATTGATGGCAATTTATTTGCATTGTGGAGTAGCACAGCCCTTAGACTAAGTTTCGAGGCGTCAGTAGAAAGTCTCCAGTTAGGTACTAGGATCATGGGGAATATGTAAAGCACTCATTAAACCATCAATGACCTTGCAGGCAACCAAGTAATTTTCCATTTTAAAAAAAGGTATAAAATTTCTTTGACGACTTCGATACATGAAAACTTTAATATTTTCTTGTAGTCAATTCCATCGTTGTAATGGAGATGCCAAAAGCTCCGCTATCGCGTTGGACAGATCAAGGTCTCTTATAAGATCACTTAATTCGCGTTGTTTAATTTTGTGTGGTTCATGACCGGACACTTCGGCAGAGAAATCGGGATCTTGTGATGTCGATGGCTGAACTAAGTCGTCATCTACATTGTCATCCGATTGTTCGTCAGAATCAAAACTGTATTCTTGAGGTGGAATAGGAATAGATATTTCATCACTATGGGGAACCGGGCGAATGCAGATGGTAAATTGGGGTATTGTATGATAACATGATCTTTAGGTTCTGGCCAGATCACGTGCACAGCAAAAGCTATTCAACGCCCTCTTCCACTTAGCTAACTGTAAAAATTGTTCGCACAATTGCTGCAACATATATGAGTTGCCTATTTTTTGTCTTTGTCTCCAATTGTACAACCAAAATACAACTGGTACGCCTTCTTAATTTTGGTAGTAAAATTATGATTTTGACGCGCGAAGGTTACTGCACCATAAATATAACAAAAGTTGTTAGGTGTATTTACACAATCTCGTGGCATATTTTCAAAATAGCACTATTTACTTTCGAAAATGAACGCTTCATGCACTAGGTACAAATACGACTACCTCAGAATGAATATTAGTTTTAGTGACAAAAAAAAGAGGTAGGTAGTTAGCACGGTCAGTATAGTATGTCTATTGTTCGTAATTCTACCTGCTATTTGTGATAGGACTGTCCATAAACTAGGGTTTATACCGGGCGAATGCAGATGGTAAATTGGGGTATTGTATGATAACATGATCTTTAGGTTCTGGCCAGATCACGTGCACAGCAAAAGCTATTCAACGCCCTCTTCCACTTAGCTAACTGTAAAAATTGTTCGCACAATTGCTGCAACATATATGAGTTGCCTATTTTTTGTCTTTGTCTCCAATTGTACAACCAAAATACAACTGGTACGCCTTCTTAATTTTGGTAGTAAAATTATGATTTTGACGCGCGAAGGTTACTGCACCATAAATATAACAAAAGTTGTTAGGTGTATTTACACAATCTCGTGGCATATTTTCAAAATAGCACTATTTACTTTCGAAAATGAACGCTTCATGCACTAGGTACAAATACGACTACCTCAGAATGAATATTAGTTTTAGTGACAAAAAAAAGAGGTAGGTAGTTAGCACGGTCAGTATAGTATGTCTATTGTTCGTAATTCTACCTGCTATTTGTGATAGGACTGTCCATAAACTAGGGTTTATACCTGCGTTATATTTCATTATCTGTATTGGGAAAACCAGAGCCAACTTAAACTTTTACTTTTTATATCGTTATTTAGTATGTCGAAGTTAATAAGAATATGCCATTTTTACTCTCGATACATGTAGGCTGTCGGCTAGTGAAATTATACTTACGTATTATTCTTTGTTGAATAATGAACACTCGTGAATGCTCGGTCGCCTGTCCCCATAGTATCATGTTCCTATTTATTTACATTTTTTTATTATTTAATCACTTTACCTCAACCGGGACACACACACACAAACATCAACACAACAACCATTCCTTGCGATATCGCTATCTACCGCAGCTGAGATTCGAAGAGACAACGACGACTAGACATGCTGTGCCACTCAACAACAGTGTAGGCCATTGCTACCGGCTCGGTAATACATGAAAAACTCCACTAATCATCTATACCCTGGCTAGGATTCGAACCTGGAACTCCATGGAATCATGAAATTTTCGGTTAGAGTATTTTTTAGAGATGCAAAAAAGAAACTGTTCTGTTTTACAAAGACGTGATCTATCTGCGCGTTTTAGCCTAATGTACCATCTATAAGAGTATCTAGGAATTTTGTTGAATTATTTAATAATTCAGTAAGGCTGCTAAGATGTAAGTTCAATTATTTCTTGTACATACCTGTAAACTCTAGAGACTGTCTTATTTAGATTTATTATTAGGTGGTTTGTGATACACTAATCTGTGAATTGTTCAACTATTCTATCTAGTTTTTTAGTTACTTCTTGTCAAATTCTTCCTGAGACTAGGTCAGTGGTACCATTTGCATACATGAAACCTTACCTTCATGTGCGTAGTTTAGTAGATCATTTATACATAACAAGAACATTCTCAAGACACTATCTTAAGAGGTGCCAAGATCCATATAAAATTGGTTCGAAAATGAGCTTTTAGTTTTTGGTACAAGCTGTCGATGTGTTATAGATAAGATATTATGCATTCATTTACATTTCCTCTTATTTCTATATTATCTATCTCTTTTCTGCAAGAAAGGCTGAATCCAAAGTATCGAAAGTGTACTACTTAATATGTACAAAATTAATCTAGTTACATTGCTTGCTTTTAATTTGAAGAGTGGGTAATGGCAGTTATTACTAGGCTATTAATATACGAATTAAATGTATTGACCCCTTACTTTAACCACGAATATCTCAGAAACGGAGGAGCGGAAAAACTGAAAAAAATGTGTGTTCATTATTTGTCTATTCTAAATCATTTACCGTAAGAATTATACTGTGGCGTTGTGAAAGAAATAGTTTGCCCAAGTTATTCATAGGTGGGCCACCCTACGAGCGGCGTGGTTAGCGTCACTGGTTTAACCTGGCTAGCACAGAAAAGATACGGAGAGTAATAGGGTAGTGAGTTCAAGACTTGGGAGTCATGATTACTTAGTATAATCAAGGAAAAACAAAGACACGTATTACATATATACAATAGTACTATATTACAAAAATATTATATAACAAAAAAGTGAAACTATTACAGTATCAACGATACTGTATAGCAAACTATCAAACAGAAATATATACAAAATATACTATATTATAAGATACACTATATTACAAGTGGCTCAACAGCAAGGTAAAATTGAGGCGTTTACGAGAGACACAAAAATATATTACAAAAGATACGTCTTGTAACTTTAACTCAATACTAAAAATCATATATTACAACCATATTAGGTAAACTAGAGATTCTTTACGAGACACAAAATAACTATATTACAAAAGACATGTATCGTAAATTATCTCAAAACTCATAAACCTTAAACGCACTCGTTACGATAAAAATGACGACTTACTATATTACCAACGAAGTGCATTACAATCTTACGATAAAATATTAACAGTAAGGGATCACTATAAAAGTAACTATGAAAACAACACTACGACGAAATATTTGCAACAGCGAATTCAAGATATAAGCAACAACGAATTAATATTCAACAATGGGTTTAATTATAACAACGGATTTAAAATGCAATCTAACCAAAAATATAATAGATTTCACTTGAATATAATATTTTAAATTTAGACACTTGGCTTTTATGACCAAAACTACAATCACGTGAAAATTATCCCTTTTACATGTAACAATCAAGAGTACTTATCTCTTATTTTGTTATCCTGATGAAGGAAATTCCTAGATACGCTCCTGCTCCACGATGATTATAGATTTAAAAGTTGCGCAGATATGTCTCACATGTGGCTGTCTTAATCCCATTTTGAAGTTATGAAATCGTAGAAACGTGTTCGTAGAAAATTTGTCGCCCAGTCAAAATGAAGAAAATCTCTTCGCCCAGAATATTTTCAGACGGTAATTCAAAACGTAGTATAAAAAGGTTGACTTCATATGAATATTACCTGCTCATTAGAAAACGTAGAAAGTTGAAAATTGAATGTAGATATTCTTGCCCAAAGCAAATAATGTAACGTTGAAATATTTCGACGTTCAAAGCATTAAACGTAAATAAATTTGATTGTAAAGAAGTTAATTCTTGAGAAAATAATTCTTAATGAAAACAAAAAAAAAACCTAATATTTTAAACGTTAAATATACCGGTATTATAAATAAAAACCTTACCTCATATAATCATCACGAGTTTTTTTTTTTTAAATTATAATATTCCCTTTACAGGTCAAACAAAATTATAAATAGGTCTATTTAGTTCAATGGTTCGATGAGAAAGAATTTCACCCGGCATTATTTATCTGAATTATGGTATATAATGCGCTATCTATTATTCGTGAGCGTTAACTGCCGGCTGATGACGTATGGCTATTATAGTCTAAGGAATAAGGGAAAGGATTCAATATCATAGATACCAAAAAAAACGAACTATTAATGAAATCAATTACAGAGAAAACGAATTATATTACAGCGTCGTGGAACAAGATTTCGACTATATACACCGGAACATCAGGTTAAGTTATAACAAACATTCTAATTTGCAAAAAAGTACGAATATAAATAAATTCAGAAATTTCATGAGAGAAAAACAGATTAGACAATTAAATAGTATAATAGTATATTATTCAACGAGCATATAATGATGGCTATTATTCACGAGGGTGAAGTTTATTATATGCGAGTAGAATACTATACTTTGTCCACGACTATTAAATATTTAATATTTATTTAATTCATCTTCATTCAATGTCTCCTATTTATTAAAAATTCATATGTCATCAGACATCATATATAATTTTCTCGATTTTTCGGGCCACAAGTTTAATGAGGCGATTTCTGCAGCTTCCTTTATCTCTGGCGGTATCTTTGAAATGTAGTTTTCACTGTCAGTACCGATTTATTTAATTATATTACCCTTTTTGAGTACCTAAAATGTAAAATTATTGTAAATAACGTTGGCGTTGAAATTGCACAAATTTTGACGTTTCAAATCAATTTACATTTTGACACATCATGGCTTACTAAGAAAATAATACAGTTTGTAGACGTGTAAGTAAATGGTTTCAAAAACAATGTTGGGGATTTCCGCGTGTTGCTAATAGAAATAGATGATGTTTTGAAAAGAACTTACTAATGTAGTTTTTGAGTGATTATTAAAAAACCTTTTCGGCATTTGAGTGCTTCCTAGAAAACTTAGAGAGACAACACTTGTCTTTTGGTTACTACAATTTTGACATTTTAAATTCTTAGTAAAAAGCCACTAATGTCATTTCTTGCAAACAATTGACTATCCCCATTATTCACTGCAATCAGTGAATAATGAAATCATTATTCACTGCAGAGAATAATGGACAGCATTATCCTTAAGGAAACACATACATATTGAGTACATTATTTAATAGTCGTGGACAAATAATAATCCTCTAATTGACAAGACTGTCATTAATATGTCAGAACGAATTTTAACAATTTCAGACAAATTGGTCTTGTCAAAAAGGTCTAAATTATGCAATAAACCCAAAATTGGTTCCATAATTTGATATAATAGCAGCCGTAGAAAAAACTACACAAAACATGCCAACAGATGACGGAAATGAATATCGCGTGCGGGCAAAAATTGCTTTAGAGAGGCAATATACAATTAAAGAAAATTTAAGCACGGAAGAAAAACGGTCAATATCCTCTTTGAAGAGAGATGAATCCATTAAAATTTTGCCAGCGGACAAAGGTAATGTCACAGTCATTATAAATAAAAATACATAAGATGAGAAAATCATGACACTTATCAATGAAGGACCATACTCAAAATTAAGTAAAGATCCAACAAAATCAATTAAGGGCAAAATTTATAGAACTTTATTTAAATACAAAAATGAATTTAATGACTTTGAACGACGGAAGCTTACACCGCATTATAGCAAGCCTCCTCATTTTTATGGCTTACCAAAAATACATAAACAGAATGTCCCATTAAGATCAATTGTTAGTTCCATTAATTCGCCATGCCACAATTTGGCAAAATTCTTGCTTAAAATTATTAATCCATTATCTGGAAATACTGACTCGTATATAAAAAATAGTAAACGTTTTATCGAAAAAGTTTATGAAAATAGTATTTATAATACACATCTGATGGTTAGTTTTGACGTAGTTAGTCTGTTCACTAACGTCCCAGTAGACAAAACTTTAAAAATAATCAAAGACAAATTGTTAAATGAAAATAATTTAACTATGTGTATAAAAACAACTTATTTTCAATTAGAAAATTATTTCTATCAGCAGGATTTCGGTATGGCACTGGGTTCTACATTGTCATCGTTTTTAAGCAATATATTTATGGAGGATTTTGAGACTAGGCATGTTCAAAATTTTGCATACAAACCGGTTATCTGGTGGAGATACGTAGATGATATCTTTGCAATCTGGCCTCATGATATTGAGTTACTAGATAGTTTTTTGGATCATTTAAATAATAAAGAACCTTCTATTAAATTCACTTTAGAAAAGAAAACTAGAAATGAATTACCATTTTTAGATGTTTTAATTAAAAGAGTAAATGGTACAATTGAAACAAGTGTTTATAGAAAACCAACACATACTAACAGATATTTAAATTTCAACTCAAATCAGTCGATGCACGTTAAGAGGGGTGTTGTAAAATGTTTGTATGATAGGGCCAAAATCATCTCTTCTAATGATGAAATACTAAACAATGAGAAACGGTTTATAAAGGAAGTTCTTATTAATAACTAATACCCTGGGGGTTTTGTCGATAAAACCTTCATAAATATTGAAAATAACAATCAGGTACAAAAACCTGAAAAACTTTACACAGCGTTAATTCCTTATGTATGTGGATTGTCCGAAAAGTTGCGCTGCATCGGTGATAGATTTGATATTGGACGGTATTTCAAACAAGCAACACTTTAAGATCTATTCTGACACAGACGAAACCGAAGAAAGACGAGCAAAATTCAAAAAATTGCATTTATAGTATTCCGTGCGAGTGCGACAAACAATACGTGGGTGAGTCATCCAGACCTTTTAGTGTAAGATTGGGCGAACGTCAAAATCATATTAGAAAAAATGAAATTCAGAGGTCCAAAATCTGCGAACACGCGTGGGAGAACGGATATAAAATAAACTGGGACTCGGCAAAAATTTTAACAAAAGAGGCATATAGCAAAAAAGAAAAATTAAAGAATCCGCGATAATACTATTGAATGAGGATAGTTGCATGTCGAATTGTTTCATAGATGTCTGTACAACTTGGCTGCCAATGTTAAAAGAAGAACTTCACAAACTTAACATTGTATAAAAACTAAAAAACTGTTAACTATATCAACAGTTCTATGTAAATAGTAAGTATCTATGGATATTGAATATAACAAACATTCTTAAAGCTGTGTATTTGTCATACACAGCAAAAAAGATTTTTTAAAAAAGCCTTGAAAAAGGAAACAGATTAGATTTCCGAAACGTCGGCGAAATATTTAACTTCAAATTTTTATACTTATTTGTGTTGTTTATTTAAAAAAACCAGCCTCTAACTGATCCTTTGACGTAAACGTCAGACGCGTAGAGGTTTTTTACCAGTATTATACTGGTTAATTGTGATATGTTTTCTAGATTTCCCTAGCACCGCTTAAAAAGAAAATATACATGTGGCAGGAAGTCCCAAAGAATTGAAGAAGGAAAAAGAATAAGGGCTCTATTAGCTTCAAGGTTTGTGGGAATAATATTTCCGATAATTTATAATTTTTTTAATAAATATTAACAGTGTGCGCATTCCGCATGTTACAATATGCATTGGACAGTTTTGAAGTTCTGCTAAGTTATATTAAAAAATGTCCTACTTTTTGAGGAAATTTTAACCATACCAGTTTTAAATCCATTGTATCTTGGAAAATATGCCTACTAAGTAAATAATAGTTTAGATGCCGATAACGCACGGCATTTTTTGTACGAGAAATTTTTTTTATAATTTTTTATTCTAAATCTTTGCAGTTATTTTCAAAAACGTGACCTCATCTTTATTCAGTTATTTATCAGTGTATTTAAAAAACTTCTGATAAAATAGTTAATTATATCAAATGTACGCATTTTCAGCAAAAAGAATTGATAGGTATTTTTAAAATATTAATTTAGTTATAAAGCTCAATAGGCAACATCATTTCGAGCTTGCAATAATATTATCTATTGCGCTTGATAACTAAATTAATATTTTAAATATACCAATTATTTTGCTTCAAATTCTTACATTTTATATTTTTAACTATTGAATTAAAGATTTTTTAAATACATTGATAAATAATCGAATAAACATGAAGTCCCGTTTTTGAGAACAACTGTAAAATTTTAGAATAAAAAAATATGAATAAATTTCCTCGTACAGAGAATGTCGTGCTTCTAAAATATTATTTACTTAGTAGGCATATTTTCCAAGTTATAATGGATTTAAAACTGGTATCGTCAAAATTTCCCTAACAATTAGGATATTTGATAACATAACTTAGCGGAGCTTCAAAACTGTCCAGTGTACATTATTTAAATGTCAGTGAGTGATTTAGAATAGACACATAATGAACATACCATTTTTCCGCTCCTCCGTTTCTGAGATATTCGGGGTTAAATTGAGGAGCCAATACATTTGAATCGTATATTAGGTCACAATTGTCACTTGTCTTATGAATTTACAGTTTAGCATGAACCTCAAACCACAATCTTCGACTGCTAACCTAGCATATCCCTTAATAATAATCATTTATTATCCAAAAGACCACATTGGTATAGGATTAGTCAGAAAAGAAAATTGAGCACCTTACTAGTGAATCAAGTTGTCATTAGTGCTTAAAACTAGGTAAAAAGAAAAATCAGAAAAGTGACATATCATAAATGTAAATAGCTAGCTATAAAGTAATATAGCATAATATAGCATAACTAAACTATTTAAGCCACCTATTAATTTTTCAAATATTCATTAACTGAATGAAAACATTTAGCTGTTAGGTATTTTTTTGTTTCATTATTAATTGCTTTTGTATTTTCGATGTTTTCTAATAAATCTGGAATCCTACTGTTTGGGCCGTGAATATTATTTGTATCCCGTGTATAGACATTTACTAGAAACACTCTGTAGAGTAATTATAATACCGTTTTTGTCATAAAAAAATATATCATTTTTTTGGTACTATTCAGTCAGTTGATAAAAGACACTCAATCAGATCGATACGAAAAATTGTGAGCCCGAGTTTTAACGCATAAATTAGTCAGTTGTCAAATAGTGTAATAATAATTATTATCAATAACCGTGTGTTGTCTCGTTCCCGCCCATCCTATTACCACCTTGTCCTTTGTAAACCACGGGAGTGCAACACATGGGACGAGGCCAAGACCATCGAGAAGAGTGGTAAGTGATTTGTGTAAATTGTAAACCACAACCATACAGTCTGCTAATCTCATTCCGTTAAATATATCACACCTACTATACAATTTTATCCCGATATATTTTGGGCTTTCTTCATATTTTGATAAGTCATGTAACGGTGTGCATAAGTTATTACTTTCTGTGGTATAATTATGATTATAATTGTTTGATAATTTTTAACATATATGAGAATTTTTAGAATATAAATACATGGCAATGTCAAAAGGTTTAGATGTTTAAACAGATTTATACGGGACGTATATTTAGGTGCTCCCATAATGTCATGTACAGCTTTCTGCTTAAAGTTAAATATTCTGTCAAACTGACATGAAGAGCCCTAAAAAAGAATTTCAATATGTTGCCCTTCAAATAATGTTTAATAGATAGATAATATGCCAAGATAGTTTTCCTATTTGATATTTTGGATAATTCGTACAATCCATAACAGACAGAAGAAAGTTTCTTTGCTGCAGTCCATATGTTCAACCCAATTTAATGCACTATCTATGAATATTCCCAAGAATTTAATATGACAGACTTGTTCTATAGATTTGCCAAATATATTTATTAAGTGACTTTTATCATATGTACTATGCCTTGTAGAGAATATAATGAAAACAGTTTTGGATATATTTAGGAATAGTCAATTTGATTTAAAGTGATCAGCAAATTTTGTTAGCAAAGTTTGTACATTAGATATATCTGTTTCAAAAGAGTTTCTATAGCGCAAATAGGAATTATCACCTGCTATCATAATTAAAAAATCGATAAATGTATTTACACAGAACTTCCCTCTTTATTTGTGCATGGCTGTCACTCTAAAAAATTATAAATTACAAAATAACATTGAGAATAATCGGAATATAGTTTTCACAATTATTGCAAAGAAAACCTGGTCAAAAAAATATACAGAGTGATCATCTGACAGCAAAAATTAAATTCTAAATAGCAGGTGCCAAATATGGAAGGTTTGCAAAAATACATTTACAAATGCATGATTGAATTATTTCTTAGGAAGACCAATCACGTAGATTTTTCAATAAAACTATAATAGGTACACTCGTAGGTGCATATGCCAAATATTATTGCCATCTGCCACATTTTTAGTTTCACATTCACGTAATGCAGTGGAAGTATAGCAGTGGTTAAACATTTTTTATTTTTATTATTTTTTTTAATAGGTTTTCAATGTTCTGAATGTGGAAATTTTAAATTTGAGCAAACAAAATTTTTTTTTCATGTATTCTAGTGGTGAAAAAATGTTTCTTCATGTGTTCTATAGTAGTGGTAAAAACATTTTCTTGAAATAGGTTTAGAATGTCATGAAACGTAGAAATTTTTAATTTGAGCAAAAACAAATTCTTCCGTCATCTATTTTGTATTTTGTAGTGTCAAAAATTTGCATTTTTTATTTTCAAATGATTTTGGAATAGGCGTAGAACGTAATGAAACGTGGAAATTTTAATTTTGAGCGAAATATTTTTTTTTCATCAATTCCACAGTACCTAGTGATAAAAATAAAATTAGATTTTTTCCAAAAAATTTCTAATTTTTTTTGTAGCTTTAGAATGCCATGAAGCGTGGAAATTTTAAATTTTAGCAATACGTTTTTTTTTCGTTTATTCTAGTGGTAAACATTTTTCCAATAATGTTGATTAAAAACATTTTTTTTCTGAAATAGGTTTAAAATGTCATGAAACGTGGAAAATTTGAATTTGAAAAAAAAGTGTTTCCATCTATTCCATAGTAGGGGTAAAAGACTACAAATTAAAAAATATATTTTCATTTTTTTTTAAATTAGGTTTAGAATGCCACGAAACATGGAAATTTAAAATTTGAGCAAAATAATTTTTTTCCTTTCTATTTTAGTGGTAAAAATGTTTTAAAAAATATTGGCAAAAAATTAAATTTTTTTTTTCTCTGAGATAGATTTAGAATGCCACGAAACGTGGAAATTTTAAATTTGAGCAAAAAAAAAAATTTTCATTATTTATTTCCTTTAAACGGTCCACCCTGTGTTTTATTCAGTAAAAGTTTAACCATTTCTTCGCAGACAATAGCGTCAGCTACCTACCAGATTTGACTGCTCTCCGTCAAGTAGTTTTTTAGTTAATGCACCAATAGACAGACAGACAGACAGAATAGAAAATACGAAAAAATCTCGGAGGGTGATTTTTTCTCGAATACAATACTTCCATTCGGTATGCGAGGGAAGTAAAAATGCTCAAAAGAGCCAGACAAATTGATACAAAGCAAAAATGGTAAAGGTCTAAGAACAGAACCTTGCGAAAGTCTAAAATTAATATTCAACTTTTCCGATTTAACTCCACTTGCCTCTACTAGGTGAGTTCTGTTTGTAAGGTAGGACATCACCCAGTTATTTACTTTGCCTATTAAGCCATAAATATTAAATTTTTCAAAAAGTATTTCGTGATTTACTAGATCAAAAGCTTTGCTCAAATTCATAAAAAGCCCTAGACATATTTTACTTTGATCTTAGTTTTCATATAAATGATTTAAAAATGACATTATGGCGGTCTCTGTTGAGCAATTCTTGCGAAAACCATGCTGCGAATCTGAAATATTATTATATTGTGTAGCAAATTCAACATTTCCATTGAACATAACCCGTTCTAATATTTTAGCAATCGTTGACAAGAGCAACTCTATAATTTACAGAAAATGTAATATCTCTTTTTTTGTACAGTGAAAAGACTCTTAGGCTTGTTCTACTGGCTGCGCCTTATTAGTAAGCTGACAAGTATCCCATCATTCAATGTAGGAAATGAAACCGACGGACGACCGTTGGAGTTGTTTGCGTCAATTTTCATAAGAATTGATAAGATTAAAGAATTTCTGCATAACTTTAAAACGAAAATACATTGCAGCCTATCTGGTGGATAGAAAAGTTCTAGTAAATTCTAAGGCTAACCCTCATCAAACATTCTTTTTGCAGGGACATATTTCTTCAGGGTGCGAATTCGCATAGAGGTAACTTTGATTAAATTATAATATTTTGTTCTATTTGTATCAATGAGTGAAATAACCTAAGATTGCCTAAATATTCAGGATGAACCAATATTTCATGTACATGGAGCTACCATAGATTTTTGTGGTCAAAGTAAGACGATTTGAGTACATTAGCTCTATTTCAAGTTGCCTTGATTAGCCGCAAGACGGCACTAAGGCTTTATTGAAAACGGTAGTGGTTATATCGAACAGTTCTTGTGAAAGAGAATCGACTACAAGAAATATTTATTAATGATAATGCCTTATTTTGTTTTTGCTATTAAATAAATTAATTATGTAAGGAATAATAAAGAGGGACTTGAAGTGAAAACGCGTTAATGATATTCTAATAAAATAATTAAGAAAAAACTATTAGAAATACAAAAACTTTACAAAAGAAAAACTTGTTGCATAAACCATATATTTTATATAAGAAAAAACTATTAGAAATACAAAAACTTTACAAAAGAAAAACTTGTTGCATAAACCATATATTTTTATGATAAAAAATGAATTCAAGCTTTACTCTCACCCTCCAAATAATATGGGCAAATTTATTTAGGAGTGGGAGTACTTATCGTATCTCTGTCACTGTACGCAAGAACCTATGTTAGCTCCAAGTACACAGATTACTTGAACACCATATATAATGAAGCAAAGTTCAGGAATATAAAGCTAAATAAACATTAAATTTATTTATTTGCTAATTATTTTAAAACTTTACTTGAAAATTAATTTAGTACTTACAAGAAAAGTGATCATTATTAACCCTATGGAGATTTTAGATATTGTCACAATGTTTCTATCCATTTTGCACTTAAATTGCAGCAACTTTAATGAATTTATGGCCTCACAACCGCACACTCAATTACAGCGCTATTTCCTCAGGGTGCACTGTAAGTAACATTTTCATTTGCGCATTGATTAGAACCACATTCAATACTTCAAGCTAATTAGTAAAATGTATATTTTAAATTATTTTAAATAAAGTAATAATTTTGACACTTATTTAACGATGGATTAATTGATTTTACAAATACTACAGTCATATTATATAACTAGTTTTCTTACACAAACTAATAACAAGTGACATTCAGAATAAGAGTCTGTCAGTAGAACTTCTTCATTCGACATATATTTTTACAGCAATCATATTTCTTCAAATTTTTCAATACTTTGTATTAGAGTAATGAAATTTTTATCCCGTTATCAAATATACGATAGTTATGATTTGCTGCAAACCATGTTTGATCTGTTCAAATGCAATATGGCTTCCATCAAACACCTAAAACTAATGTGCTAATGCTTATTTTCTCTGTATTTTTCACTAGGGCGGTCCTTATATTTATACCTGGGGAAAAAAATATTTTCGAATTTAGTTTGGGCCACCCCCCACAATGGTTTCAATTATTAAAAAAATAATGTGGGTGAAATCTGAGCGAAATCGGATACGGGGAAAACCTGCCACCCACCACCCCTAGATTTAATATTTCTTGAAATTCCCCACATTGTTATATTTGGCTTTTCTAAGTAAACATTAGTTATAATTGACATCCTGAAGATAATTTATACTCGTTTAGGAAGAGGAAAGCGAATTCTAAACATAACCCTTGAAAATATTGACATTAAAATTCTTTAATAGGTGGTTGCCCGCAAGGCCCTAGTTTTAAGATCTATTTCCTCGAATTTTGTCTCTGCATTAGGGTTGAGTTTCTACCTGAACAGCATAAACCTTAATCCCCACTGTAATTTTAGCTGACCCGTATGGCAATAAGTGCGTCAAAGCATTTCAGTCAGCGTTGGCATTTTAGTACTTTGGGAGTAGATTTAGTCCTTTTGAATAATATTTAGTACCCTAGTACTCCCCAAGTGAATCTAGTCCTCAATAAAAATATTCAATAAAGATATTATGTTTTTCGACTTGCGTCGTAAATAAAATTAAAATTGCATTCAATCACAAAATAAAGAAACAGTTTCTTAATATGTGATTTAGTTTTAGCAGAAAAAAGATAAACTATATAGAACCGAAAGCTTGCCGCGGTACTTTTAATATTCGAAGGTCTGATTTATGTGACCTAGGAGTGACAGCAGTCGGAACCGTTAGTAGTCCACTGAGGGAAGTAACTTTCATAATACACTGAGAAGACTTATCTACTACATAGATCCATTAAGGAAGTAAATGAAAATTTTAAATTGTTTCAATACCTCGTTATCGAAAATTAAACGAAAAGGTCACAAAAATAACAAAACACCATGCAAGCCTTGTAAAATTGTCAATCGCAAACGTAAACAATAATCACATGGTTTGTGTTGTGACAGAACGGGCGGTTATAACATGGGAGATATGGGGCATGCGCCCTCAAATTCGGTCTTATCGTAAGCCTTGCTTTTGTATAGTTTACCTTTTCTGTGATTTTAGTTTTACCAGGGAGGATTACCCAAAATATATAGTAAATAAAAATTTTACACTCTTTTTGCAGGTAAAGTTACGTTAAAATAAGGTGTAATTTTACACTCAACGACGGTAAATTTACCCTATTTTTTGCAGTGTATATTTAAATTTAGTCCCCTAGCTGCCAATTTAGTTCTCTTTTGTAATATAATTTAGTACTCTACCACGAGGGGTCAGGCGCAACGCTGATTTCAGTACCTCATTATCAGTGAAAAGAGCAGCACGCATCACTATGCCCCGCCAAATTAATTTGCGTGGTCGTGGTAGTGTTTATTTACTCGATAATTTTTCAAACGAGATTACTGGAAGTAAACTGCCTTCTAATAAACAAGTTTTAACTGTACTTTTTTTGAACTTAAGAGAAGTGAAGCTGAATTTACGTGAAAGTGCCAGACTTGTAATACAACCAATTGTGATTTTCTGGGAAAAGGCAAGAATTCCCATTAGAAAACAAAACCACTGTACTGATAAGCTAGTATATTTGTTGTATGAAGAATGGAGGATGCCTCAAAAAAGGTGTAAGAAGCAGACGAACTTTCAAAAACAGAAAGAGGCAAATTTTGCGGCAGCAAAGTTTGATGATCTCTTCGACATAGCTCACGAAAACGCGCTTGAGACGATGACTGTCGAGGAAGATAGGCAATTTTTAGTTCGACAACGGGAAAAAGGCCAACCAGGATTTATGTACGGTATTGATTACGAATTAGAAGGCAGAGAAAAAAGAGCTGAGAAACGAACACTGAAGGAAGAAAACGCAGGATACGAGAACTTGAAGAAGCAAGTAAGTACTAAAATTAATAGTATATATTTTATAAAACTATTTAGTTTTATTTGTGATTATTATTTCAATATTATACGAGTTTAATGTCTTTATTTCATCTTAGAGCAAACCGTCCAAATGACGACATCTTCAAGCAGCAGTGAAAGTCCTCGTGCTTCGAGTTCAACATAAGAAATTCAAGATGATACTTCAAATTATATGACACAATCGGAACCTGAACCTGGAGTACCTGGGGCATCGCAACCTACATCTGAACCTGGAGAATCAGGGCCATCGCAACCAAAGAAGAAGAGAGCACACCGTGAAATAATCACCCCAAAATTGGTTGCAGTGTTCGATAAATGTAGTAGTTAGTAACGGAGACGCGGTTCATATTTTATTCGCTGCTGTGGAGGCTTTGGACAAGATGTGCAACAATAAACAAATCCTTTACTCGGCGCTGTAGAAAAAAACTGGGTAAAAAGCGGGCTGGCAGTCTTAAAACCCAATTCAAACAATCTGAATTACAATCAATTGTTGGCACTTTAGTATAGTATATATGATCTCAATTGGGACAGCATAAAACCGAAAACTCGGATATTCACCATTTCTCGTCTACAGTCCACGTGGACTTGATCAACCTGCTACTTAGAAAGCTGAGCGGGATTAGATGCCTAGAGTTTGATTTGTCAACTAAAGGAGAGGCTGACTTTACTCGGAGTTTTCGTTTTTATACTGTGTCAATTGAGATTGTATATACTATATCAGACAACGACAAACATGAAACTGAAATGATTTTAAATAATTCTATGCACACTTTTCACTAATATTCTTAAATAATAAAAGTAACAGCAGAAGAAAACGTTCGCTCTGCGGTTAAAGAGAAACTGAAAACCGAAAAGTTAACAATGTAAAAGTAAAGAAGTAGAAAAATGTATTGATATAGATATATCGTATCAATAACAAGTTGAGCCGTGCTTTGTATTTTGTATTATTCGATCAATAAACGCTAGGAAGTATACAATACAATAAGCATATACGCTTAAAAATTTAGTCTCAGATAATTTTAGATTCTAAACTTTTCGAGATGCTTTCTCCAGAAAAAGATCAGCTTTTATTTCACAAAAACTATTTTTGGATATTATTAGGTATTAGGAAAAAAGAGGCAAGACGGCGGCTGTACCAGAGAGGGCAGGACAGGTGGGAGGAGACGACGAAAGGGGGGTGGACCTGGCGTCTCATCCCAGATGTGAGACCCAAGAATGGGTCTACTGCGGGGAGACGGATGATGCGAGGCACACGTTATTTCATTGTCACCGATGGAGAAGAGAAAGGCTGGAGGATGTCACAACGGACAATTTTTGGGGAAAGTCGGACAATCGGAAGAGAGGTGGAGGGAGGTCACAAGTGCTTGGAGAAACATCATGAAGACAAAAGAGGAGGAGGAGAACGAACTATATCTGAGACCGTAGGAACACTATCAACATTACTAGAGGAATGACCAGTACCCCGAAGTTAAGCGAAAGCAGTTCCAGGGTACATGGAAACACTGAAAAATGGGGGGTTTTAGTCGGTAGGAGTCCGACACTACCCATCGCGTTTGATACTCAGCGCTGGGTGTCCATGAAGGATTTCCCTCCCCCCTAAAAAAAAAAAGGTATTAGGAAAAAGTTCCCGTAAATATTTTTAGCACTAATGTAGACGAACTTTCTTGTCTTAGTAGAAGAAGTAAATAAATAAACTAATTATTCATTTTGTGCAACAAGGTGGTACATATGGGTATTAAATAACACATTATTGACTTTGTGTATTTATTTTACATTGCATATAGAATGTTTTCTATTCAAATCCGTATTTTTATATAAAAGATTTATGCTACGGGTTAAACTTTACAACCCAGGCAAGCACCAAAATGTGTTATATTATATTTTTCCTATACAAATTTAAAATAGTTTAGCTTTCTTGTATAGTACTATACTCACATATACTTTGTTTTATTCATAAAGTTGATGTTAACATAATGAAACATCAGATTTGTGAAGCAAGTTGGGTAATTTAATATTGAGTCCAGAATGCCCATCTAGAGACAAGAGAACTTGTGTGGCAAATGACGCATTTATCCAACTTTACGACCTTGGCTGATATGCAGATATGAATTTAAACGGGACGTTCGCATAAGGGCCATCCAAGCCACCTGCGACTGATGTCTGAAGCCAATGAATGCAACGTATGTGAAATATTGGACATTTTTAAGATATGAAAAAATGAAATTGGTTGTATCGTAAATAAGATGTTCTGTAATATTTGCTATGCTTCCACATTTCTTTATGTTATTAGACGAAACGTTTATCATTTGCATGAAACATTAATTATTGCGTCTATATTTATTTTTCAATTTCCAATTTGGCAGCTCATATGCGAGTTTTCATAGCAGAAGCCACAAAATTACATACGTAAGTAATAAGAATTGACAAAGAAAATAGAAATAAGAGTAAGATAGAAGTATTTCAATAACTATTTCCTATACGTTATGCTTGATGTACATCCTGGGATTTTTCGGTGAGCTTTAAATGAAAATTCTCATATTTCCCTACGTTCCGGTTTACTAACCATGGTCAGATGAAAAAAATATTGTGATTGAAAGAAAATTGTTTACACTATTATACCATTTTATGTCTATTTCTGTTAAAATTTTTAACGCAACTAAACATTTCTTTTACCGCAACTAAAAAGATTTTCTTAGTTGCGTTAAAACGTTTAATAGAAATAGACATAAAAGGGTAGTGTTAATAATTTGTTTTAAATCACAATAATTTGTTTCCTCTGACGATGGTTAGTAAACCGAAACGTAAGGAAATATGAGAATTTTCATTCAAAACTGACTGAAAAATCGCAGGATCAAGCTGATTTGATACCAACGGTCAAGAAAATACAAATATTTATATTTAAACGTTATGCAGCTGATAGATCAATGAAAAAAAACCGCTTAGTAAGGAACCACTACTTCCACGTACAGATTTTCCTTTAATTCTCACACACACATACACACCGATACAAAATACAATTTTGATAACTCTCTTAATAATGTAGTGGGGAAATTGCAGGTGATGGTTGGGGTGGCAGATCTCATAGAAAAATTAAGACCTTGGGTACTAGTTTGGAATTTTACTATATTGTTTAATTACAGACCAAAGCAATGCTCACAGCAAAACAGCGTTCCGTCATACGCAAGTAAATACATTTTCACAGTGATCAAATAATTTTGTCAAGAAAGCAAAAAGTTTGTAATAAATTTGTTTATTTATGACAAACTTTCTAGGTTTGGCAATGAAAGTATTGGTTTTTACGAAGAATTCATTTATTAAGGTGTTTACGCCGTATTCGGCAATACGGTGTATTTAATTTTCTAAGTCTACAATTTGAATATATTTGGTTTTATTTATTACAAGTAGATGTCTCTAGGGGCATTGAATGAACATATTGTGTTTTCTGTTCTTTCTATAAAAAAGAGCATAGTTTTTTGAGTTGACCTTAATATAGTGTGATTAGACTTAGAAGCAACACAGCTGGTTTTACTATTTTTCGATTTAATATAAATTTAAAATACTTAATTAAAAGTTACTTTAGTGAAATTTTGTAAATTAGATTAGATATTCCTTTGTCCTTCCAACCTATCCTTTCTTCCCCATCTAATTTAAAACTAGTGGTTGGAGCCAAGGATATTTATTGGTAAGATCTTTTATATCTTTGTTAGAAATTACAGTCCTAATTATTATTTTTGGAACCAGCGTTAGATTCGCAAACATTTTTTTGGTCCTTCGAGCCGGATGGTTGAATTTTTTATAAAACATTAGTGTTTCGAATTTGGTTTTCTATTAGTTAATTAGTTGGTGGGTATATAATTATATTATATACAATTTACATTTTCTTGGAACTTAAAACAATTTTTAAGTTATTTAGTTGATTAGCATTGTTTGATTTTCATTATTCAGATAAATAAATAACCCTCTGTGTTGCATTATTTTCTTTATTAGTTAGTAATATATTTAACATTTAGTTTGTTGGGTAGAGAACCTTTGTATACCTACCATTATTGATAAGTATTATTGCAGATTATATTAAGTGTCCAAGTAGGCATATTTTTTTAGTAAGATTATTTCTTTCTTTTGTTCATAATACAAATTCTTTCACATTCTGGATTTAACTCTACTAGAGTTTTTAGAAAGATTTTTTTTGTTGAAGGAAGAAACCACAAAATAATTATTTATATAAACTTTATCAAGATATTGATAGTTTTTATTGGATTTTATCTTTGAACCACCTTCTGCTTGTTGCTTATTGATATTCATTATTAATATTAGAATAACAAATTTCTTAAGTATTGGAAAATGGCCGAAGCCAAGGAGAAAAGGTCAAAAGTATTGAGAGCAAAACGTGAACAGTATTTCTCCAGATTACAACAGTTGTATGATTGTGGCAAAAAGATAAAGACTAATAATGCTGAAATAAATAATTTTCGTATTAGATTCAATACCCTAGAGGACACAAAAAGCCAATATATGCAAATTGTGGATGAAATGAATATACTTCAGTTAGATATAGATCCGAAGTCAGTTCCAAATTTTATATGTTTAGATGCTTTCGATGAAATTTATTGCAATATTTTAGAAATAGCTAAAGAGGTTTTCGACAATTCCTCTACTAATAATGCCACTAACGCCATTACTAGAGAGGATACACCGCAAAAAAACATTCCCCGGTTACCTAAATTAGAGTTACCTAGTTTTTCAGGGAAAATTAAAGATTGGCCTATATTCTACGAATGTTTTAAGAGCCTCATTCACGATAATAAAAATTTGAGTAACGGTGATAAAATGAATTATTTAGTAAGTAGGCTCTCAGATACAGCTCTATCAGTTTGCACAGGTGTACCACCAATAGGAGAAAATTATGAAATTATTTGGCAAACATTGATCGATAAATTTCATGACCAAAGATCTTTAGCTAATAACTATTTATCACAAATGTTAGAATTCAAATCTGCACCATCTCCGTCAGCAAATAGTTTAAATAATTTTCTTGAAAAATTTGATACCGCCTCGAGTGCTTTGAAAAAATTAGAGATAACAGATTTATCTGACTACATATTTTCTTATTTAGCTTTGAATAAGTTGGATGCAGAAACTAGGAATTTATTTGAAAATACCCGCAGAAAATCCTCAATACCTACTTACAAGGAAATTATAGATTTTGTAAAGGAGCAGGCAAAAATTTGTACCCGCACCCAAAGTCCATATAAATCTAGTTCAAACAGTAGCCATAAAATTAAGACAACTCATTCTTTTCTTGTACAAAATAAAAAAGCTATTGATAAATGTTTGGTTTGCGATTGTACTTCTCATTCGCTTTTACACTGCTCGAAATTTTTAGAAAACTCGCCATCAGAGCGTTATAAAATTATAAAAGAAAAAAAATTATGTTTAAATTGTTTTGGTACACATAGGGTTGGTACATGTAAAAGTAAATCCAACTGTAAAATTTGTAATTATAGACATAATACACTTTTACATTTTAATAAATCTCAATTATCGTCTAATATATCGAGGGATAATAATAAGTTTCAACAACTAGTAGCTGATACTAACGATAATTTAATTGGTCGAAATTCAAATACTTCTACGACTGAGTCGCTTAGCAAATCACATTGTTTAGGTAATAGCTTAAATAATACTGATAATATACAGGGTCGGTCACAAACATGTGCGATCCCATCAAACATTGCTCATCAAAGTACTTCGACATTTTGTTCAACTACTAATAGCAATTACCAGTTTAGTAGTACCATTCTTTTGTCCACAGTAGTTGTAAATATTTTTGGTAAGAATGGAGAAAAACATAGGGTTAGGTTCCTTTTAGATTCTTGTAGTCAAGCACACTTTTTAACAGTAGATTGTGCTAGACGTTTAAAACTAGACATATCAAAATGGCATTCCGCCGTCAGTGGAATAGGCCATGCCCGTAGCTCAGTTCACGGCAAAACAAACATAGTAATCGGTTCTCGTTTTAATCCAAACATTAGTTATCCACTGGAGGTTTTATTAGTTGATAAAATAACCGACAAGTTACCTTCTTATACCGTGAATACTGATTTACTCTCACACATCGTAGATTTACCTTTAGCAGATGATACTTTTGCTCAACCGAGTAAAATAGACGGAGCCATTGGGGCAGAAATATTTCCACTTTTATTAGGTCGAGTTAAAATTGCGGGGCCACCCCATTTACCAGTTGCATTAGAAACAAGTTTAGGATTTGTAGTAATGGGACCGGCTCCTATTCTTGCAGATTTAGACATAGTTAAAAAAATTTGTATCATATTAGAGCCATCCTTGGAGACATTAGTTAGAAAATTTTGGGAATTAGAAGAAATTCCTTCGCAAGTTGTTGAAAGTCCGGATAATTTGGAGTGTGAAAACATTTATAAATCAACTTACCGCAGGGAAAATTCGGGTCGGTATGTTGTTTCATTACCTTTTAAACATAGCCCTTCCAAATTAGCGCTCAGACGATTTTTGTTTTTAGAAAATAAATTTAAGAGAAATCCTGAATTTAAAAAACAATATACTACTGTTATTAATGAGTATTTAACAGAGGGATATATTTCTAAGGTTAATGACAATTCATCATCAAGATATTACATTCCACATCATGGGGTTTTTAAAGCAGATAGCGTGAGCACACCTTTGAGATGTGTTTTTGATGCTAGTGCTAAAACTACAACTTCTAATTCTTTAAATGATTTGTTGTATACAGGCTCTAAATTGCAATCGGACATTGTAACAATTTTACTAAATTTTAGATTATTTGAAATAGCTTTCACTGCTGATATTAGAAACATGTATTTACAAATTAATTTAGTTAATGAACATAAATGTTTTCAGCGAATACTTTGGAGGTTTTCAGAGGATGAACCTATTAGTATTTATGAATTAAATACTGTTTCGTTTGGTGTCAAATCTTCGCCATATTTAGCTATTAGAACTATACATCAATTGGCGACAGATGAGGCAAAAAATTATCCATTAGCGGCATCTATTGTTAAAAGAGATTTTTATATAGATGATTTAGTAACTTGCGATCCTAATGTCGAACAAGCAAAAATTTTATATCAGCAGTTAATTGAGTTATTTAAAGCAGGTTGTTTTGATTTAATTAAGTGGTCAGTTAATTCAAAGGAACTTTTACAAAAAATTCCAGAAGAAAATCGTTCGCCCAAAGCCGTGAATTTTGATACTGATACTTTGAAAATATTAGGCCTGCAGTGGCGTCCTAGTTTAGACATTTTTACATTTCAAGTAAATATTGAAAATCGAATTTGCACTAAAAGAAATATTCTTTCAACGACAGCGAGATTATTTGATCCTTTGGGCTTCATTGCACCAATTACTTTATTTTTAAAACTTTTAATCAAAGAGTTGTGGAACCTTAAAATAGATTGGGATGATCATCCTCCAAGTGCCATAAAAAATAAGTGGACGGATTTCCAATCTGAACTTTCAGTCTTAAACAATTTTAAAATAAATAGGCATTTAGGTATTTTTGAAAATACATCTGTTGTCTTGGTTGGTTTTGCAGATGCATGTTTGACATCTTACGGATGTGTTATTTATATGCGAGCTATTACAAATGGTCAAATAGAAACCAGTTTAGTATGTGCTAAGTCAAAGGTTTCACCCATGAAGATAATTTCTATTCCTAGGTTGGAACTTTGTGCCGCTCATTTGTTGGCAAAACTGTTCAAATTTGTTTTAGATACATATAAATCTCGTATACATATTGAAAAAATTGTAGCTCTTTCTGACTCAACCGTTACCCTTAATTGGATCGCGTCACCATCTTATAAATGGGAAACTTTTGTGGCCAATAGAGTATCTAAAATACAAGATTTGGTGCCATCTAACTGTTGGTTTCATATTGACGGTAAAGACAATATTAGTGATGGTTTATCAAGAGGTTTATCACCTGCACAGTTTATAGCTAATATTACTGGGATTACTGGTCCTACTTGGTTAAAAATTAGTGAAGAACATTGGCCAATTAAGTCTATTAGTAATACTGACAATTTCTCGCACGAAGAAAAAGTTTTTTCGGTTACTATTCCGGACAACGAGCCTCATCCACTATATTTATTGGTTAATCGTTGTTCTTCTTGGACTAAATTACTTCGATCCACTGTGTATGTTCTTAGATTTGCAAAAATATTGCCAACAAAAGGTAAAATTTTAATCTCTGATCTTGACAAGGCAGAGATGGTTTTATTAAAATTAATTCAAAAAATACATTTCGCTTTAGATATTTCATTATTAGCAAAAAAACAGCTATGTTCTGCTTCTTTGCGTTCGTTATGTCCCTTTTTGAGAGATGGTCTACTACGGGTAGGAGGTAGGCTTAGTAATTCAAATTTGCAATACAACCAACAACATCCGTTTCTCTTACCGAAGAAGGATCATCTAGTTGACCTTATAATTGACCATTGTCATCGTAAAAATTTACATACCGGGCCGCATTTAGTTTTATCAATTCTTAGGCAAAGATATTGGATACTTGCAGCTAGAAGTGTTGTCCGTTCTAGGATAAAAAAATGCAATTATTGTTTTCGATTTAACCCAAAACCTACTTTTCCGCTAATGGCTGACTTGCCTACAGTTAGAGTTACAGAAGCGAAACCTTTCCTTCACAGTGGCGTAGATTATTGTGGGCCATATTTTATTACGCTCGGGCGTAGAAGAGGAATTAAAAGTCAAAAGGCTTACATTTGTTTGTTTATTTGTTTGTCGACAAAAGCCTTGCATTTAGAATTAGCTTCCAGTTTATCGACTGAGAGCTTTCTTGCCGCCTTTAAACGTTTTTTAGCTCGCCGTGGTGCATGCGCTGTAATGTATTCAGACTGTGGTACTAATTTCATTGGTGCAAAAAGGGAATTAGATTTAGTTTATAGTTTAGTTTATTAAAATGAATATAATGATACCTTAGCTAATGAATTAACGCAACGTAAAATCGAATGGCGCTTTCAGCCCCCTGCTAGCCCACATTTTTCAGGTATTTGGGAGGCTAATGTTAAAGCGGTCAAATCTCATTTAACCAAAGTGATTGGGTGTCAAATATTAACTTACGAAGAGATGACTACGGTTCTGGCACAAATAGAAGCACTCTTAAAGTCTCGGCCATTATGTTGGTTAAGTTCCGACCCTTCAGAACCTTTAGCGTTGACCCCTGCACACTTTCTAACTTTTACACCTCTTGAGCATCTGCCCGCTCCAAATTTAGTAAATCAACCAACAAATAATTTAAATAGAAAAGAACTGTTGGATCACTTGGTTCAAAACTTTTGGAAGCGATGGCATATCGAATATTTAAACAATTTACAGGTCCGTCAGAAATGGAATAGTCCTAGTTATCCTGTAAAAGTCGGTACCTTGGTCATTATTAGGCAAGATAATATTCCTCCCCTGCGTTGGCCCTTGGGTATCATTGAGGAGGTATTTCCGGGTAAAGATGGGGTAATTAGGGTGGCTAATGTTAAAACCAAAACCGGTATTTATAAAAGGCCGGTGGTCCGTCTTTGTCCGCTACCAGTACAATAATATTTGTATATTCTTAGTGTTAGTATTTAGTTATGTAGATATATTTAAGTATTATAGATATTTGGGTTACGAGGGTTACAAAATTAGCAGTTTTAGTTTAGCAAATTAGTTCTTATTCCAGACCCGGTTCTGAAAATATTTTTCAGGGGCGGGGGAATGTTTACGCCGTATTCGGCAATACGGTGTATTTAATTTTCTAAGTCTACAATTTGAATATATTTGGTTTTATTTATTACAAGTAGATGTCTCTAGGGGCATTGAATGAACATATTGTGTTTTCTGTTCTTTCTATAAAAAAGAGCATAGTTTTTTAGTTGACCTTAATATAGTGTGATTAGACTTAGAAGCAACACAGCTGGTTTTACTATTTTTCGATTTAATATAAATTTAAAATACTTAATTAAAAGTTACTTTAGTGAAATTTTGTAAATTAGATTAGATATTCCTTTGTCCTTCCAACCTATCCTTTCTTCCCCATCTAATTTAAAACTAGTGGTTGGAGCCAAGGATATTTATTGGTAAGATCTTTTATATCTTTGTTAGAAATTACAGTCCTAATTATTATTTTTGGAACCAGCGTTAGATTCGCAAACATAAGGTATACGTGAAATAAAAGAGTCTTGATTGTAAACATTATTCTTATCTCTATGTGAAGATAAATTAATTTACTATTATGTACTGAGTCCGTTTCTGGAACGATTAATTCAGATTCGTAGTTTAGTTGATACTTAACTGACTTTAACCAAAAGCATAGACGTCAGAGATCATTATACTGGTCTACGAAAAAAAGAAATACAAAACTTTCTGAACCAAGGACTACACCTATTATCCCTTAAGTATTTTTGTGTGGTGAATCCGAATTTCCAATTTAAAAAATTTTATACCCCGTAAATTTCGAGTAAGTCGCAGTTTTCATTGTCAAAAACCGTATTTTGGCAATAAAAACTGCGATTTACTCAAAGTCTACCAGGTAGAAAATTTTTAAGTTGAAAATTATGATTCAGCACACAAAAATACTTAAGAAATGATATGTTTAGCCCTTGGAGCAGAAAATTTTATTTTTCTGTATACCAGTATTAGTGTCATCATATTCAAGATATCAAAAACTCTTATTGGTAGCTGTATATGCGTTTAGATTAAAGAACAGAACTGGATCGATTTTACAGTTAATCATATATTTTTACTGAGAAACTAACTCCATATTAATATCTGATGCGTTTGGGAACTGCAGTGTCAGTAGCTGCGTTACGGTAGAGCGCTGTTAGGAGACCGCCTAGGGAGCCAAAGGTGAAAGGGCACCGAAGGCGTCGCTTCAAGTCTCGCCGTCCTTAGATGTTATGACTTGGTACACTCTCGGCGGTGGCTGGGCGGCTGAATTACAAAATATCGGTTTAATTTTAGTTGGTTGAAAACTTCAAATTGAACCTATCTTTAAGGCTACAAAAAGAATGAGACGTGTTAAACGCAAGGTTGATGAAATTGCCCACAACCAACCTATCCAAGCTCCAGAAAACAAGTTGAATTTTTGGAGACTACCCTAATAGCACCTAATGAAAAATTTGTACAGTTAAATGATTACTAAGAATCTTGGTCATTTTTGTATAATGAAAAGATACCAGAAAAACCAGAACTTCTCAAACTCTTGCCTCAGGGATGATCTTCAATTAAAACTAACTGTTAGGTCAAAATCAGATATACATGGTTGTTTGTTGTGCGATGAATTCATAACCTCAAATCGTTTTTATCCGACCAAGATGGTATTACTGGCAGAAGTAACGTAGAGAGCTACGTTTGGAATTTGATTAGAAGTCGCCATATTTAGGAACTGTATCCAAATGTATGCATTGTATTGAGAATATTAATAACTACCTGTAACAGTAGCTGCTAGAGAGGGGAGTTTCTCTAAGCTTAAGCTGATAAAAACCTGGTCGGGTACCGGCAATATATCAGTGAAGATTAATTAACTTAGCAACTTTACCAATCGAAACTGTAATTGCGGAAAAAATGGACTTAATAAGAAAATTTGCCGATAGGAAAACCAGGAAAGTAAGACTTTATAAAAAAATTGTAATTTCAAAAAATAAATAATTATTTATTTTCTTCGTTATTTTTTTCTTTTCTTTTTTCATATTTTTGTGAAATGGAGAGCAGAAAAATTTCGCCCAGGGTGCCGATATTGCTAAAACCGACATTGTGCAGTGTATAAAATTTCACTCTACTTTAATTAATTAATTTATTTATTAATTTATTTATTTATTTAACAATACACTACCCAGCAGAGCATTCCAATTACAGGGTAGGAAATAGTAAGTATTTACAAATATATAACATATGAGAGTAGAATACAAAGCAAACAGATAAGAACAAAGATAAAACAAAACAAAAAAATTAAATTATGCACTTAATCTTTTTATTGCAGCTACATTGCAGTGGAATATATCAAACTGATCTTGTAGATTATTATAATTCTCACACATTTTGCATAGCGGCGAAAATTTCTGGATGTTAGTTCGGGGAGTCGGCAAATAGAACAATGAGGTATGCCTAGAACCAGGTCTAGGAATTCGAAAATTTAGTAAGTTTAAGATAGCGCCGCAATCAGTTATATTATGTATTATTTTAAAAAGAAAAATTTGCTGTGAAATAGTTCTACGAGTCTCCAGACTCGAGGGTGAGAATCTATTTAACAGTTCATTCTGAGAAAAACCAATAGCAGGGTAGACACCATCTTCCTTATGACTCAAAGTGTTTAGAAAACGCCTCTGCATTCTCTCTATGCTCTGTATATGTGTGTTATAATGGGGCGACCAAATAATTGACGAATATTCCAATTTGGATCGAACAAACGATTGATATAGTAGTTTCAGTGTGTCAACGTCGTTAAAATCGCGAGAACATCGTATTATGAATCCTAGCGTTCTGAAACTTTCATTAGTGATGGTATTTATATGGCTATTAAATGATAGTTTGGTGTCAAATGCGGAATGTTGATGGACGTGTAAGCACTGAATCTATACGGTAATTAAATTCTACATATTGGTGTTTGTTAGTAAAAGTTAGGATATTGCACTTTCTTATACTCAACTGTAATTTGTTTGCATTACACCATTCGTCAATTTTATCAAGGGCACTTTGTAATACCACACAGTCACTCACATCATTTACATTATTGTATAACTTCATATCATCTGCATATAAAAGACAATTAACACTCAATTCCTCTGCAATGTCATTAATGAAAATCTTGAAGAATAATGAGCCCAAAACAGAGCCTTGGAGTACATCGGAGGTAGATACGAATTCCGCAGATCGTTGTCCACGGTAATCAACATGGTGATGTCTATTTTTAAGATATAATTTGAAAAATAACAGCAAATTTCTTGAGAAACCAAATTTTTTAAATTAAGAACATAACTGTCAAATGTTTTAGTAAAGTCTGTGTAAATTACGTCAACCTGTGAGTTAGTGTCGATAGCATTAGATATATATTGTGTTATACAAAAGAGATTAATTGATGTAGATCGTCCCTTGAAGAAACCGTGCTGGTATTCAGTAATGCGATTCTTTGCATAAGAAAATGTTGGTTCATGTAACAAAATTTCGAACGCTTTTGAGAAATTGTTGATAATCGTTATAGGTCTGTAATTCTCAATATTATTTCTTTCGCGTTTTTTATATACAGGAATTATTTTAGAACATTTTAGTGCATCAGGAAATATATTAGATTTAATGGCTAAATTAAATAAAAATGTAAGAGGAGTTGTGAGCACACTAGCACAATCATGTAGTATGAAGGCTGGAATATTGTCAGGGCCCATTGTGTATTTAGGCTTTATTTTTTTTAATGAATTTAAAACTTCTTGTTCTGTAAACCGTTCGATTGTTAAAAAATCTGTTTCTGAGTCAACAGGAAGGTCCTCGATTGACGGATTAGAGGTAATATATGAACTACAGAAGTATTCAGCGAAACCATTAACCACTTCCTTGTTGCTTACATAATGTTTATCTTCATAGTTCATAGCTGTTGGCAAATTATTACTAGATTTCTTGCTGTCGATAAACTGCCAGAACTTATTGGGATTGAGTTTAATATTATTTTCAATGTCGCGGCAATATTTTTTATATTCAATATCAACCTGCTCTTTGACATATGTTGTTAATAATTTAAACTCATCGAGTACAAGAGGATCCTCACGGTTCTTGTAATCACACCACGCTCTATGGTTTAATTTAAGGTTTTTAATTATATTGGAGTTATACCATGGTCTCCTCGAAGTGGGCACCGTTTCCAAACTCAAATTATGAAGAATTGTTAAATAAAACATGGAAGTCGTAGAAAAAGTTAATGTGGTGCCTTTAAGTATACTATTACAGTTAAATGATAACAGAAGATGTTCTCTTTCAGGTTCCTTTGTTGGCTGTGAGAAATTGAGTAATTTTTCAAAATTCGTAATTTTCTGCAAATATCTTGAATAATACTGCCGCTTAAGTAATTACTACTTTCACATCCAAATTTCCTATCCAAGTACAGAGAGAAGAAGCTTCCATGTAAATGGAAGCTTCTTGATGTTATATTTGCACTTTAGTATATATATGGAAATAATTCCTTATAGTATTTTAATAATAATTGCAATCGTCTGACCCAAGATGGCAATGGGGGTAGCTGATGCCAAAAAATTATTTGAGAACATTTGTTCCCTAACACAGAATAAATCACATTTCATTTTGTTAACCTCTTTAATAAAGAAGTAGTGGGGGTGTAAGTTATTATATAAAAAATTAAAATCTTGACTTCTATTATTAAGTATATACAAATTCCAAGTTTTTAGGCTCTTACTAGCTTGCTTTACTTATTTAATCCTATTAATCACACAACTGTGCCCCATCCAACCCTCCACCGCAATAAGCTCAAAATCTAGTTCCATGCCAACCGACAGACAGGATTTTTTTTTCCGCCAAATTTAAAATCTCCGCGTTTCACGACATTCTACACCTATTTCAACAAAAATAAAATTTAAATTTTTTAAACTAAGCTCATGAATGAGGTCAAAGTGACTTAATCTTTTAGATATTTTTAAGAAACAGCGGGTTTCAGGGTACCGTGGTAAGTTTTATCAACGCAGATAAATTGAATATTTAAAACTCAGAGAACTAAACTAAATGAAAACTATATCGAATACGATTGAACGAAGTTCTTTAATTCACATATCATATAATTGGTATTCCTGCGAAACAGTTGGCCAAATATTAGTCAATTAACGCGAAAATCTTTTCATAATTTATTTTATGTAAGCTAATGTTTTACATATTCAGTACCTTTTTCATCGTAAATATGATAAAACATGTTTAGAACATAACTTAAATTTGCATATATTCTCCAGATATTTTCTGCACCAATAAAATATCTGAAACAAATTCGAAAGAAAATAAATATATGTTTTATGTACTCGAGTATTTGAAAAATAGATTTCAAACTAACAGAAGCTTCACTTGATAGCACGGCAAGTGAATCATGATATCTCGCTAAAATATAAAACACTTCTCAATACAATGAACGTCTGCTTTTGTTTCACTGTATCGGTCTCTATCGACCAATCAGCAAACTCAATTCAAAGGGTTCTTTAGGGCCTGCTTTGTCAGCTAACACAGTTTACCATTGTCCTATCGCGTATCGTTAGAATTATAAATTCGGCCGAGTATATGGATTATGATAGCACAATATATTATCCAGCAGTTCAAACACATACGGTCTTTCGATGTAATGTGGAATCAACCATTAATTTGAGCATAATCACATTCTACTTTTGAATAATTAGAAAAGCTCAGAGAGGACAAATTTAAATTTAAATTATACGGGTATAATCAAAATTGTTTGTGTGCAATATTTTAGTTAGATTCTAAATTCTGGTAAAAATAATTTGATTATATATAAATATTTTATTTATTTATGCAACCAAGAGCAATCTGACAAGAGTTGCCATACTATTTTATCTTTTATAAATTTTATTGTATCTTTATAATTTATCGATTAAAATTGACCAATTTGTAAGTATAACTAGGTACTTATATACTTCTTCCTTAAATAATATCTATTAACAATATGACCAAATAAAAACATCAATTCAATTCAATTCAAAATTATTTTATTCTATTTAGTAATAACATTATAACATTGTATTATATTATATAGAGCTACTCAGAGGCAGCGAGACATGCACGGCACAAAGCGCCTTGGCAATTGAATGGTTGGATGAGTGAGTGGATATAAAACTTAGAACAATTAATAATTAAACCAACTATTATCTCTAAAATAAAAGATTTACAAAAGTTGATGGCAAAGCTGAACGTATAAAAGTGTATATCTAAAATAATTTGTAAAAAATGTATAGAAATATCGTTAAGGAGGCAAGCCCAGTCGTTGGTGGTAGACATGTAATACAGGTGAGTGCTAAAACGTCTTACATGTTGTAGAAGAACCTAGTATCGTTTAGTCTGATGGACACGATAAGGATTTTATATAATTTAGACCGGAGCCGTATCGCCGCTACGATACTGATCAACTCTACTCGCAAGGGGGATTCAAGATACGCATCAGACTCCCCAAGACGAAAATAGACAAAATTATACTTACTGTGATTGCTACACTCTGCTTTCTCCCTCGAAATCTTACGTCGGGTAGTGCACTTTTAATGAATATATCTTGTAATTAGCACTTTCTCAGAAACACTTCTTAATAATTAAGACCATCGATGGATTCTATGAGTATTCGGACAAGTACACAGACTTCGCCGGATCAAAGGTGACCCGCTGAAAGTAATTGTCCGACTCACGCCACAGAATCGCAAGTCGGTCACAAATCTTATAATTAGTGGATCAATAAGAAATCTAATTCAAAACATATTAACATTTATTGAAATAATTCATAAAATGTAAAAAATATAAATATTCAATACTTAGCTAATGTGTATAAGGCAAACATCAAAGAGCACCACCAGTCGGCAAGCTGTTACCTCCCGTAGCAGTGTAACTCATCCAGCGTCGAGAGAACTATGATAACCGACTGTACAAAAAGATTCAGACTCCCAATTAGTAATATTTGTAAAATGTATGCGAAACTTTTTGAACATTATTCACTTTGAATTTTGCACTAAAATTATAAATAATTGTCAGGATGCTTAGAAAAGCTATCTATATGAGTTCGATGGTTTTCCCGTTTTTATAAACGTACTAACGGCATCGAACACTAATATACTTTTTTTCCGTCGACTCGCCTTCGAGCGATTAGTATGGCGTTGTCCGCCTGAGCCGGGACAAAAAGCAACTTGGGTTCGTCGGAATCGACCCTCCGACTTTGAATTCTTTGACTATTTTTCTGTGCGTTTTTGGGGTTTTGTATGAGGATTATGCTCCAACCCTTTCAGGAATATTAAATGAGGATTTTGGTTTTTATTGGAAAAACCGCCCCATTGATTTTTTCCTAAATTTTGACGTTTAAAATAGCTACTCGCTACATCCTGACTGAGGATTTCGACTTGTGAACCACCAAATTCGTGGTTCTTTCGAAAAACCAAATTCGCAGTACTTTCGAAAAATTCATCTCGAGGAGAGGTTTTCTGGTTTATTTACGTCTTGTTATTGTATTTTTAGAGAAATAAATTTTTGAGATTTTCAAAAAATTAAATTTGTTGTACTTTCGATGTTATTCGTTGTACTTTCGAAAAACCAAATTCGTGGTACTTTCGAAAAGTAAAATTCGTTGTACTTTCGACAAATCTGTTGGATGGAGCAGTTTCCCGTCCTGTGTGATTTTATTCGTTGTGCTTTCGAAAAACCAAAGTCGTGGTACTTTCGAAAAGTTCCTCGGGCGGAGCGGTTTTCCGCTCAGTGCAACTTGAAATTTTCAGTCAATTTTTACAATACTTTTGAAAATTCGAACGACGGAGCCCAAAGGCGATTGACCGTCGTCCTCGAGACGAAAAATTTTTCTAAGTCAATATTTTGGTAATTTTCCAAAAAAGATACATTATGCTGTCTTATTCACGTTATCTAAAGGTATTTAATCTGAACTTCCCTCTTTATTTATACAGGGCGATCGCTCTAAAAAGCTATTAGTTAAGAAACGACAATCCAAATCGAGTTATCACTATTATTACAACGAGAACCTGATGAATTTTGGTTATCCGTAAGAAAAAAATAAATATTAAATAAAAGGTACCAAAGCATCTTTCACCTATTCAGATTATTACCAATCATAGGGGTCGATAACAGAACGATGTACACACGCACAGTATAACGATAACGCTAAGGTGCCATACTACGTTTACTTCATCCCTCCGCAGTTAACGGAGACCGTTAACGTTATTAAAGTTACCGTATTTCATAATTAAAACTGCGCATGCGTTGATGTCAAAACAACGTTATGGTATTTCATAATTGGCTGCTCAACAACTCTCTATTGGCAGTGGGAAGCACTGGATTGACGTAACTTGCTGTTTTCCAAATAATTATTTGATAGGCAGCTCTAAGAATGTACAGGTGAAATGAGTCTTCAGTTGGTGGCCAATTTCGAATATCCGATTTATGCAGAGACTATAATCTAGAGATCCTGTAAATCAAATAAATATAAAAGCTAGCAACAAGAATGATTATCTAAATTTCTTAAACATCTACCTTCTACAGATGTCTGTGTCCTCTTCATTGCAGGCAATAGATGAATTTCACTTAAGTAATAACAGATCTAACTAAACACTAAACGTAACAGGTATCAACCACACAAATTTAGGACTTGTAGATTACACTTTTAGGTATTTATAGTTACTATTATAAACGAAACGATATCATGTATGTTCCTCGCATGTCAGACTAGAACTAATAAACAATGCGAACGGCAAATGTACACTGGCAAATCGCGTACCCGAGGCCACGCTTCTATTTTATTATTATGATGAGTTATGACTACAGCCGCACGCCCTACATTTAAAAAATCATATCTCCTAAATTATTCAGCGAATTAAAAAATTGCTTTAATAAAAAATGTTCATTGGTCTATTCTACGTATTTCGTCTCGAATAATTATACATCTATCTGCAATAATAACAAAAGTACCTCGATGCCGAAAATTACACTACACTTTCCAACACATATTGTTGAAACAATTTATGGGGTTATTTATAATGAAAATAATGTCTCTCTATTACACTTGTATGAAACTACAAACATTAAGCTTTCGATTGATATAGGAACTATTAAAAAATCTTTATAGATAAGCTCGTTCAAAATTATTATTTTTTGTTGCAATTCCGCAATCTTGGTCGACATCGAGCCCTCTGGAATCGGATTCGGCATAAACTTCTGGATAATATCCATATTTATTAATTTTATACCTGCGAGTTCATACCCCATGATCGAATTCGGACCTTTTGATTCTCGACTAATAGGAATTCCCTAAAAACGTACAAGGTAAGATATATTGTGTCACAGTTGCATAAAAATCTGCCGCGTTGGCAGAGCCAATCCTGATTTTCAGTTCATCGAGATAAAATTCCCTAGCTCTGGTTATTAATTTAGGTGACGAAAACGATAGAGAAACTGAGATACGAATGGTAATCTTATTATAAATACGTTAATAAAATCTAATTAGAACAAACATTTATTTTGTACATCGTAATTCAAATAACAAAGCAAAATGTGAAAACTACGACATACAAAACATGGGACTGATATCACCAAAGAGATGATGGGAAAAATCTTTTGTAGCGTTTGACTAGTGGTCGTGCTGCGTAGCCAAGGAAGGCTAACTATAACAATGCATGTATCAGAAAAAGTTTCCAAAAACGTTGTATATATGAAAAAACTGGTACATAGCCTTAAAAGTGATTTTTTGTTTGTTTGCTTATACTTGTAATGAAACATATTTTTTATAGGATTTTGCAAATAGTAGAAAGAAAAACTATCTATGAGAACTAAAATAAAAACTATTAGTAAAATCATTGATTTACAATCTTTGCATTCTTTCGATAACCTGAATTCTGACTAGCAATTATAATCCTAAAATCAATTTGTCTTTCTTATTGGACAATTCTCATTATATCACTACATTCTACACAGTCCCCTACGGCTATGCAGAATAGATAGTTTTTTTCTGCTGTTTGCAAAATCCTATAAAGAATATGTTTCATTATAACCAGTACTAATAGCAAGAAGGGAGAATGACCGAAAGATTTGCTTGTTATTGCACCGAAAATAGATCATTAATTGCTAAAGGTCTTAAATGAAAGTTAATCAAAGATGAAGATAACGGTATTTTATTATTTTTCAACATGGAGGTTCCTACCCCTCTGAATAGATGTTGAATTAAGTATAAATATTTTTCACTGATTTTTTTTTCATGGTGGTTTTTAATTAAAATTACTTCAAGGTTATTTTTCAGAATTATTAAATTAAACTTGCTATCTTTACATTAAAACATTCTAATGTATTTTAAAATATTGTATATATAGTGTGGCCCATTTTGAATGGAAACACTCCTGTAAAAAATGTGTCTATTATCTGATTTTAACGGTTTTTTTTATATAAAAGATAGGCCATCAAAAGCTCTACTTTACGACAAAAATTTAGAGATGAATTTCAATTTTCAGTCCTGAAAATTGAAATTTATCTCTACTATGATTTTTTTTTTCAATGTCAAAAATAGACAAATTGGATTAGCGATTTTTTAAATAAAATCTAACTATACCACTGGATTCAGAAATATCTCAAATGGGTGAATCCAAAATTTCGTGACAAAATATTAAATAATGACAGATTTATAACAATATTAATGTAGGTAATATTTTATAATAACTTTTACATTATTTTTTCTAAAAATCGAAGTGGCCCATGAAAAACAAACAACAGAAAGATTAAGTGGATAGTTTTAATAAATATTGTCTTTTTATTGAGTATTGACAGATAATCATAGGGTGCCATGGAAAACAAATTTTAAAGTCACACGTCAAATCTTTAAAATACGCATATACTCAGAGTAGGTATATTGCTATTGAAATTATAAAATTGATCAATAATATTATCAAGTATTATTTTATTAGTTTGAAGTTAAAATTATGGATACTCTAAATGTAGTAGAAAAAAAAAATCGGTAAAGGTATTTACACAGAACTTCCCTCTTTATTTGTGCATAGCGGTCACTCTAAAAAATTAATAATTGCGAAATGACATTGAAAATAATAATCAGAATATAGTTATCACCATTATTACAAAGAAAACCTGATAAGTTTTGGTCAAAAAAACATACAGAGTGCTGATCCAACAGCAAAAGTTCAATACTAAATAACAGAGGCCAAATATGGAAGGCTTGCGCAAATACCATTACAAATGTCCACCATGACTGAATTATCTCTTGGCATGACCACCCTGTACATTTTTCAACAAAAGTATAATAGGTACATATGCCAAATATTATTGCCATCTGTCACATTTTCAATTTCACATTCACGTAGTGGAGTGGAAGTATAGTGGTGGTTAAAAAAATTCATTTTTTTTGAAATTCTTCAAAAATGTTGGTAAAAAACTGTCATGAAACGTGGAAATTTTAAATTGGAGCAAAAAGGAAAGTTTCCTTTTATTCTATAGTAGTGGTACTTTTTTTTTAAATAGGTTAAGAATGCCATGAAACGTGAAAATTTTAAATTTGAGCAAAGAAACAAATTTTTTCCATCTATTTTAGTGGTAAAAAATTTTTCAAAAATGTTGGTGAAAAATTCTAATTTTTTTTTCCCGAAATAGGTTTGGAATGTCATGAAACGTGGAAATTTTAAATTTGAGCAAAAAAAAATTCATCTATTCCATAGTAAGTGATAAATAGAATAAAAGTGCTTTCAAAAATTTTTTAAAATTTTTCAAACATTTTTTAAAATTTGTTTGAATAGGTTTAGAATGCCATGAAAACGTGGAAATTTTAAATTTGGACAAATAAAAAAAAATCCGTCCATTTTAGTGGTGAATTTTTTTCAAAAATGGTAAAAAAAAAATCAAAATTTTTTTTTATAGGTCTAGAACGCTATGAAACGTGGAACTTTTGAATTTGAACAAAGTCAAAAAAATTTTTCATGTAGTTATCAAAAAATTTTTTTTTTTAAATAGGTGTAGAATGCCATGAATCGTTAAAATTTTAAATTTAAGCAAAGAAAGAAAATCATGTATTTTACTGGCAAAAACTTTTTGAAAAATGTTGGTGAAAAATATTTTCTAATTTTTTTTTCTGAAATGGCCTTAGCGTGTCATGAAACATGGAAATTTTAAATTTGAGCAAAAATAAATTTGTTCATTATTTATTCCGTATAGACGGTCCACCCTGTATATTTTCCAATGAAAATTTAACCATTTCTTCGCTGACAGTAGCGTCACCTGCCTACCAAATTTGACTGCTCTCCGTAAGTAGTTTTTTAGTTAATTCACCAACAGGCAGACAGACAGACAAACTGACGGAATTGAAAAACCTATATTTTCGTAATCTACGTGATCTGAAACCTCAAAATCCGAAAAGATCTCGGAGGGTGATTTTTTCTCGAATACAATACTTCCCTTCGGTATGCGAGGGAAGTAATTGAACTTGTGCGCCTTAGAGGAGATAATGACAGAATTTTTGGAGAGGTATGTGAGATATTTAATAGGCACCCGAATGGGCCTAACATCACTAAAAGTACCGTTTCTAAAATAAACAAAATTTTTAATGAGTGTGGCGCTATGACAAGGCGTATTATAAGAACGGATAAAGTACAAAGAAGGCCCAGGTACGAGCAGGACGTTTTAAATTATTTTAACAATCCAAATGTCAGTGTAAGAGTAGCTAGCTTAGATTTGAATTTACCTATAGAAAATATTCGCCGATGCCTTAAAAGATATAAGGTAAACCATTCAAACCCAAGTTTTTACATACGTTGGAACCTGGTGATGATGAAACATGGATGGAATTTTTCTTGTGGGCTCAAGGAAAGTATCTCAATAACAGACATTTTTTGAAAACTACTTTATTCAGCGATGAGGCAACTTTTACCACGATGAGGTACCACCTCATCGTAGTCAAATTGTAGGTTTTGGGTTACAGAAAACCCAGAGTGGGTCAATAATTGTAAAAGACAATATCCCCAAAAAATTAATGTTTGGTGTGGGCTACTCAATGAAGCAATCATTGGTCCTTTCTTTCTTGAAGTTAATATGAATAGCATGCAGTTTTTACACCTCCCAAGAAATGAATTTTGGAATATGCTACATGAAGTTTCAATACAAGAAAGAGTAAATCTACACTTTCAATTAGATGACAGCCCTCTCCACAATGCCTAAAGTGGTTACGAGATAGCTTAATGCTAACTTTCCTTATCGATGGATAGGTCGAGATGGCCCGTGAATTGGTTGGCTACCCCGATCCCCGGACTTAACACCGATGTACTTCTTTTCATGGGGTTTAATAAAATCTAAAGTTTACAGGTCACGTCCAAGTAATAGAGAAGATTTGTGTGTAAGAATAAGACAAGCTTGTGCAGAAGTTACCCAGCAACAATTACAGAATGTCGTAAAGAATATTAAAAAACGATTCGACAAGTGCATCGAAATAAACGGCGGCATTGTAGAGGCTACAAAAATTTAAGATGAATTGCATTACCGTGTTTTAGTCTTAGTGTAATGTTGTAATTTTTTGTTATCTTGTTTATTAAACACCTAATTATTATTACTTTTAATTGTTGATACATGTTTTTAAGTGAAATATGATTAAGTTTGTTTAAAACACAATATTTATTAAAACTATCCACTTAATTTATCTTTCTATTGTTTATAAAATATTACCTACATTAATTTTATCATAAATCTGTCCTCATTTAATATTTTTTCACGAAATTTTGGATTTACCCATTTGAGATGTTTTTGAATTCAGTGGTATAGTTAGATTTTACAAAAAAAATCAAATTTGTCCATTTTTGACATTGAAAAAAATCATGGTAGGTCTTGAAAATTGAAGTTTATCTCTAAATTTTTGTCATAAGTAGAGCTTTCGATGGCCTATCTTTTAAAAAAATCCCCGTTAAAATCAGATAAAAGACACATTATACCAGGGTGTTTCCATTCAAAATGGGTCACAATGCATATTCTTAAAAAAATGCAACTGCAACTAATTACTTTCGATGGCCTATCTTTTAAAAAAATCCCCGTTAAAATCAGATAAAAGACACATTATACCAGGGTGTTTCCATTCAAAATGGGTCACAATGCATATTCTTAAAAAAATGCAACTGCAACTAATTACTTTGAAAAATTATTTAATTTTAAATTTTTTATTAAAAAGCGTTTTGAAAAAGAAATCAGTGAAAAATATTTATACCCATAGTAATCCTTTTAAACCCCTTTTATGGGAGTATCAACCCTTATATTGAAAAACGAAAAGATACAATCATCTACATGTTTGGTAAGCTTTAATTTACGACATTTGACGCTCAGTTATTTTATTTCGGCTCAACGCTTTGAGGTATACAAAAACAGAAAAAATTTTAAGGAATTTTGTGGTAACTCTTTACTCAATCTATGAATGTATTATAAATAAATTAATGTTAAAAGGTAATATTCCTTTAAAATTGAAATGTTTAATAACTAATTATATTGGCAGACACAGCAGACTAAAGCGTGTTATCTGACGACACTGAAAACGTCGACGGACAATGAATACTATCTGAATTTTTTCAAATATTAACCTTATACCTGACAGTCTTGGCCTTACATATGAGGATTTTGCGATATGTATGGTGCACTTTATTATGTTATGTTATAGTTTATGTCAGATAATATTGTATGTGTAAAAGAAGAAAACATTAATCACCCTTATATAAAACTATAAAAAAATTAAGACTGCGGAAGTAGCACTAGGAGACAATAAAATATTTCCATTTGCGTACTAATATATCACTGGCACAAATACTTATTAGGCCGTGCATTTCTTGACATGTTAATCATGAGAATGTAATTGCGAATAGTTCAGTAGTGCATAGTTTAAGAAATATTTTAATACTTCAAAGAAGAGCATATCTAGAAACGAGAGAATATTACGGGGCATCTGAACAGAAGCTTATCATTCTGGTAGTGATTGCAGTTTTATCCTGAAGGCAATCATCAAAACACAACGAAGGATTTTTAATTTTCCGCAAAAATGAAAATTTTTTATATTCCATATTGTCTCGCTTTCTCTGAATAAAATAGATGAAAGGGAAACGATAACAATGACTCAGCTGAATACCAGGTTTTCATTTATTAAAAGTAAAATTAAATTTATATTTAAGTGCTTTCAACTGATGATTGTTTTTATTTTAGGTCTATATATTAAAGTATGAACTAAAATTATACTTCTGTTATTTTATAACGTTCAGTTAGTTATTAATCCACTACTAACTTTTGAAGAATATAAGTTGAAATCGAGCGTTGCTGACTGGATGTACCTATTTCATTAAGATTTTTCTCGAATATGGCAAAATCATTTTTTTTATAATGTAATTTTGTAACAATTTTACAAGATGACTCATTTTGAAATCACCCCGGATATTATCAGTTTTTGATTATCGTCCATGTGATCTCTTATATTACCGCATATTAAATTTAAACAGAAAAATTATTAAGTTTTGTTTATTTGCTAAATGTGTCATGAATTTTTTAAAATTAGTAACTGTTTTTCAAGTTACCATTTTATACAAATTACCTCCATTATCATGGCATATAAACACCTCGCTGCCTTTAAGAGATTTTTATTTACCATATCTATCAAATGTAATTATGTAACAATCTAGTGAGAAGTTGAATTACCAATTCAGTGAAAGATATTCTACTGTCCAGAACTAGTACCATTCCGTCAGTAATATAAGTACGGAAAAATTTCTTAAATCAAAACACGAACATTTATTTGATTACCAGTCTCCCATACATAATGAAGGTTTAGAAACCCCTAATGTGAGTCATATTTACAAATATCCTGGATAATATCTATCAATAAAAGAAAAAAAAAATTCTAAGTTTGTTAAAATTGTTCCTTTATATTTATTTCTACCTGCTACTGGTAAACATATAATCATACAGAGGAAAAAGGTCCAAGGAACAAGATTCGAAAAATAGGGAAAAAATAAATTAATCCAAATTGCAGTCAAAATGGATATTTTGCAGATCGCGAACGACATACAACTAACTGCCTTGGGCACCGTCGTTCAAACACTTTTTTCAAAAGTATCCAAAATGAAATTTTCCAAAAGTACCACGAAATTATTTCGGAAATTCCTTAAAGTATGGCAGTGTGGAGCTCAATTTCGAAAAAGTTCATGGGGTGGTTTTATCATAAAAACCAGCAAAGAGATTCAGCAGATATATTTTTATATTTTTATATACGTTCGAATTTACTTCTTGAAAGTAAATTGAAATGATTTTACTGGGCGCCAAACAGTTTCTTAAAAGCTGTTAATATTATAGACTATAGAACACCATTAGCATGACTATCTACAATCTATAGAATGACTCTTACTCAAGGTTCAACGAAGTCTGTTCAATAAATGTTCATCGATCAAGATAACAATCTAAATAAATCAAACTCAATATTGAACGAACAAAGTATTAATTTATTAACAAATTTGAACTTGGAATGTAATTAACAAATTTAAATAACAAAATCTAACTTAACTAAAACTGATAAATATGGCCTTTATTTAAAATAAATATGTACCATGGATTTGTGATATTGTAAAGCTTTACCTTGTCTAGGTTTCTTACGACTCGAGTAATATTATATTATAACCTCTAACTGGTTATTATAATCCTTGAAATATTATGTCACTTGACTGACTTTTTAACCTCTCAAGGCTTCTTCTTCTTCTTCTTCTTTACTGGATTGACGTTTGTTTATAACCTCCAATTTATTTTCAAGATTTCCTTGAAATATTTCTCTCACTTGATTGACGTTTGAGTTCCTTCACCATATAAATTTGCTAACTGGATTAACAAATAATTCTCTCTTCTAAATCTGCTTCCCGGATAATCTACTTCGTAATACTTTCAAAGTTTACTCACTTTTTATATTTAATATACTTTTACAATTTTTCTTGATATCAATATATCTGGATTGTAATATTCTAACCCTCAAATTATTCACCACTTTTCTTTTATTTTCAATTTATTAATTATTCGTGGATGAATATTTTTCGCAGCTCGCTGTTCGGCGGTGTATGATCAACTGATTTGTTATTTTAAGTCGTTTAATTGGGTTAAATTCCAATATTTCAATTGATTTTTTCTATTTTGATCTAATAATTCAAAATTTAATTTTAATTTAAAATTTAAACTATTCAGTTTTGTCTGTTCTTTATATTAATTGAATACTGTTTTTAATTCTTTAATTTTCCTGATGAATTTCTTATTCTACTTTTCAGGATTAAGTGAATAATTGTAATTACTCGAAATATATTGACATATTACATATACTTTTTAAAATCTACTTATAACTACAATTAACAATTCCAATCTCAAATAGATACTAATTCATACATTTAGATGAATAGCAATGATAAACACAAAATGCTAGTAGCTAAAAACATACTGCAGTTTTTCATAATGACAGAATACTGATATTATAAACTAAAACAAGAAATTGATACGCCAACAAACATTTAACATCATACTATTAGTCCTTTCTTTCTGCATGATGTGAAATATCATTTACAAAACACCTTTCTGCAATGATATTTGAATATATCTGAAAACTTAAAATGTCATTCAGTGTTTTGTAATATATGGACTTACTATTTCTAAAATAATCACGTTGCAATGCAACTACTGTTAATAGTCTTTCATTCAATATTCATTTTGTGTAGATTTACAGTGTTTCTACACAATTTAGAATTTTCAGCCCTAAGTTTTGACATGAATGTCAGATTTTATAAATTTTACTTTATTGTTTTTCCAATTCATTCTAAATCATTTTAAATGAGACTGAAAGTCTCTACAAGTTCATGTTTTATAATATGCTATTTAGAATAACCTTGTTAAAACTGAAATAACTTCATTTTATGTTTATTTAAATATTTTGTTCGTATTCAATATCAAGTTTCATTCTCTGCATCTTACTCGCTGAGAACAAGTGAACTTGAATCAATGAAATAAACCACAGATATTCCTGCTTCTGTATGATCCGTTAAAGTAAAACACTTATGGTTATTTTCTAAAATACATACTATTTTGTGAATTTTAATTATGATTTCAAACACGATACTTAGGTAGTGTTCCACAGTGTGGATACACAGCAATATATATAGTTAGTGAGGGAGAATACTCCGAGATCGACCCACTATAAAGTACATTAATCAGAATGGCCAAATTCAAAGTTTGAGGTAAAAATTACTTGGACCCAAAATTCAAATAAAAAAGACGTTGGTAGGCATCGCCATAAGGGTCGCTTGAAGACGGTGCAGCGCGACGCCAGAACAGTATTATTGGGTTCTATGTCGTTATTACGTTTTAACCAACCTGGAATGCCTCGCAGAACTCATATGTAGCCCTTCGAGGAATTTCGTCCTGACGAATGATACATACGCCCAGATGGAATATTAGCAAACTAAAGCAATTCGAAATTTAAAGTGTATTATCAGACAGTCAATAATTTTGGAAAGTCCAATATAAATTTTACAAATATATTTAACTGGGAATCTGAATCTTTTTGTGCCTGTCAATTGCTACAATACTCTCGACTCCTGGAGACCAATGTCCTCGAGACGTAATATCTTGCCATAAGTGTCGCTTGCTGATTCACATTATTTTATTTACAATTAGCTAGATAGACTTGAACATTTCTATTTGCATATTTATTACATTTTAACAATCAATAAACTAAAATAAGTTTTGAATTCGACTCTTTTTAGATCCACTGGAACTAACACAGTAGATGTCACTTCCGGTGAAACCGGAAGTGGTGGACAAAAATTTTGTACTTGAAAAAGGACAATCACGCATTATATAAGTGTACCAAATTTCAAAATAATATCTTTTTAAATAAACATGCTACGGAGTGTTACATGTCTCTTGTGTCACCCGGTATATACCGCAGACTCAATTCAATTAATTGTTTATACTTAGAACAATAATGGACTCAGCAGTTGCACTTTGTACTTTTAAAATTATCGTTTTCTCTACTCTCGACCATACTGACAGTAAATACTTTTCAATTTTAAAGATACCTAGGACAATTACGTTATAATACAATCCTCTCATTGTGCGCCAATAATTATAAGAATATTATATAAAGTAAGCGAAAACAATTAATAAAATATCAAAGTTAAAGGGTAAACTTTACACAAAAACGGAAGGAAATGTTAATTAATAACATAACGATCTTTTTGGATGAAATATTTAGAATGACACTATAACCATATTACCTTAATGGCAAAGAATAAAAGACGCCCCCGCTTCTGTTAAAAGTTAATCACTTTCGCTTAGATGATTCTTTTGTACGCTTAGCTCAGTCAGCTATAAACTACTTAATCAATCAGACAATAAGAAATGTCACGCTTTTCTCTCAATTTATTGGATGGAATCAATACACCCTTACTAATAAATACCTTCTACAGGTAGCGCTGTCTTTAGAGTCAGTTATTATAACACAACTTGACATATCTTGAAATACAACGTAATATTGACAAAATATTAATTTAGAAACAAATATATCGTATATTGAGGTATAAGGATGAGGTACATATGTTTAACTTCTTTTTAAGGAAACGTAAGGAGATATTATGCGTATTTATATTCTTCGTAATAACAAAAAGTAATAACATATGCTTTCCTATGCTTGAAACCTAAGTTCTCAGGAGTTTAAACAATGTGTTTACCCTTTACACTTTATCAGAAGGTTTCGTATACGACAGATCAGAATTATTAAAGAAGAATGAAAACATGTCGAGAAATCACGATTTTAACTTCTTGCTTCTAAGGTATTTTCTTAGATCCTTAGTGTTTACAGTTAAAATCACAAATAAAATAATTTTAAGTGGGGTATCAGATAGGTTTTTTATTTTTGCTATTTTTTTTATTTTTTCACTTTCTAATTTCTAACTACAACACTCACCACACTGTCATAAAGACTTCCTACATATGTAGAGAGCAACTTTCGTGAGGTAAACTTTTAATTGTTCTTCCTTCAAGATTATAGTATAAGCAGTAGGTAGGTTTAACCTAATCCTAAAATGAGTTTGTCTGATTTCTAATTTTTAACACTAGCATCCACATAGTCCCCTACGACCATGCAGATTAAACTAGTATCTGCATAACCCCCTACGGCCATGAAGATTCAGTTAAGGCCTAAAATGAATTTATTTACCTACTTCATCTGCATAATTTTACTTCCACATCCACGTAGTGGATTCAAAGTATAGTAATCGTAAAAACACAAAAAAAAAATCTTGAAATAGATTTAGAATGTCATAAAACGACGAAATTTAAAATTTGAGTGAAAAAAATGTTTCTGTCTGTCTGTCGGTCTGTCTGTTGGTCTGTCTGTTTGTCTGTCTGTCTGTTGGTCTGTCTGCAAATTTTTTTGTCCGCGCGTTTTCTCCGAAACGGTTTAAGATATTGACTTGGCATTTTGTACACGTATATATTATGACGAGGTCTGGAACTAGATTGTTTTTTGAACATATCTGGTGGAGGGTTGGAGGGTAAATAGGGGTAAATAGTGGAAAATAAGTAAAGCAAGCTGGTAAGAGTGCAGAAATTTGAAATTTGGTGTATGTACTAGAAGTCAAGGCCTCAAAATTTGTTATAATATTTTCCGTCCCCCACCACCCTCATTCCTTTATTATAGCGGTTAATAAAATAAAATATAGATATTCCCTTGAATTTTGGTATACGTATATATTATAATGATATCAGGAACTAGATTATATTTTGGTATTATTCCGTTGAAGGGTTGAGAGATAAATAGGGGTAAATAAGGGAAAATAGGTAAAGCAAGTTGGTTGGAGTATAGAAACTTGAAATTCGGTGTATGTACTAGAAGCTAAGGCCTCAGATTTTTTTATAACATTTTTCAAGCCTCCACCACCACTACTCCATTATTAATGGGGTCGATGAAATAAAATTGAGATACTTGAAATTTGGTACACGTATCTATTATAACGACGTCTGGAACTAGATTATATTCTAAGATGGTTCCGTTGAAGGGTTGGGGGTTAAATAGGGCAAATAAGGGAAAATAAGTAAAGCGAGTTAGTAGGAGTACTAACTACTAAAAGTCCTCAAAGATCCCGTGCGCGCTTTCTTCGCTATGACCTTGAAATTGTTTTTTCGCAAAAAGGTTGGTAACGGTTGCACTTAGGATTTTTTTTATTACTCAAAAGATGTAGAAAATTCAATTTTATACAAAAGTGATCTATATTAGTTTTATTTCTAGTCCACTCCTTTCTTCTCAAAATTTAGGAGAGGTAAATCGAGAAATTTTGTTAAAATCGCTAAACTGAGAAATTCTCATCAAAATTTATTTTAATAGTCATTTATTGCACTAGTGCGTAATAATATAGTAAATGAGGTATGAACAAACCTTATAATGATGGGGAGGATACACTCGGATCACTGTTTCTTGCTTGCTTATTTCCACACCACCCTGGAGGTACAGCATTCAGCACGTTTTTTTTAAATATAGCATCCCTCGTAAGCCTAATCTACAAAATTCCACCAGGTTATCTCAACCTCAATAATTTTTTCCATTTTTAATTAGTAGTATCTTCAACTTCAGTGTTGGTATCTGGTGAGAACGTTATAGCTGTTCCACTCGATTCATCATAATTATTGTTAACATTGTTTCAATTTGCTGCGTTAAGTTCAACTTTGTGAATGTTTCTAATTTCCTCTTCGAATATGAACCTGTCTAAATTCTATACATTTTATACCTCCTGGACACTATCTTCGTCATCTTCCATTTCTAGCCTACCAGCGTTATTGCATGAGATTCCACTACATTGCACGCAAACATAGGAACACTTTAGGCCTGTCTTTCGGCATCCACAAACCTTACCGCATTCTGTTGTGCAGCCACAAAAAATTAACTTCAAAACATTTTATGGTGCAGGTACCATGGTAGATGGAAGTGGAGATAATAAGGTTCCATTTTCCAGCCCCAGTTTTGTGGAAGCAGTTTGTTTCCTTGCCATAACTGGACTTGATGGTAGACACGAAGACTGTGCATATTTACAGAGTCCTCTGTGGGCGGCAAAATTGATAATATATTTTTCCCACCTGCAACATCTTTCTTGAAACATAGAACACGACGTTTGTTTGTTTAATGACCTTTCTTCCAATTTTGCATTATACAGCACAACGACTGCATAACTTTTACCGTGTACTTTGTGCGGGGTCCTCTGTTTTATTACAAAAATGTAACATTTCCTTTTGTTACAAACAAATTTGTTTTATACAATATCAAACCAGGTTACCGTCTGATAACACGGATTTTCATATGTTCTGAAATTCTTTTCCTATGTTCTAAATCATTTTCTTTCCGTGGCTCAATGTTGTGATGTAGATGCCACGACGGGCCCCTTGGCAAACTTGTTTTCTTCGTTAATATCCCAAAACAAAAACAAAAAAAAACAGAAAAAGAAAACAAAACAAAATACAAAAACCTAAAAAAAAACAAGAAGCAAAAAGAAAAAAAACGAAAAAAATATTAAAAACGTATATAATAAAAAAAAGGAAAAAAACTTTAAAACATACGATTTTAATAAAACGAAAAAGAAAAAATGAAAAGTAGAAAAAACGAAAAAATTGTAATTTATAAATATAAATGATTAAATATCAGAAATAAGTTAGCAGACAAATTGTGTTAGGTTTAGAGTAAATTTTGTAACATTGGGTACTTACCGACCTTATAGACATACTCCTCTCTGAAACATCGGTGTTGTGTGAATGGCTTTGCAGCCACAGCCATAGATTTATAAGTATAGCTAGATAGATGTGTTCTGAAATGATTTCAGCAAAAAACTGGATCCGAAATGTATTCGAAACTCATGCGCCCATACTCCACACAAGTACAGTGTGTTGGCAAATAAAGGGACTACAAGTGCATCATAGTGCAACAAATTTATTAGATACACACTGGGTCCACTTATTGGAATACGGCCTCAATCAAATCACATATCTATTTTCCTCGTTTCACTATATTTTAATAAAACCTTATTTTTAAAAAGTTGTTTTGCTTCCCTCGGATGCTGAAGGGAAGTATTGTATTCGAGAAAAAATCACCCTCCGAGATTTTTTCGGATTTTCACGTTTCAGATCATATAGATTACGAACATATAGGTTTATCAATTCCGTCAGTCTGTCTGTCTGTCTGTCTGTCTGTTGGTGCATTAACTAAAAAAAACTACTTGACGGAGAACAGTCAAATTTGGTAGGTAAAAATCCGGAGTGTTTTAAAATGCAATTCTGAAAAATGCAGTGTAGTTGTACATGGTAAATGTTTTGACTTAGTGACAAAAATATTTCATGTGGATAAGAAAACCTGGAAATGCAAAAATTGCTGTGAAATTGTAAAAGGTCAGTGTTGCAAGTCGAGTTTCGATATAGAAATACTAAAAAAGGAAAATGAGTGTCTTATGCGCGAAAAAGTTCTACTAAATAAACGTATATCTGACCTAGAATACATTGTGGACTTACAAAAAGACAATATGGAGATGAATGAAACAAAGTACACTTCAGCCACTGACAAGGTAAAAGTTAACGTTTCCGCTGATAAAGAGAAGGCTAATGTATCTTACAGTCAGGCTGTAAGAAACTCTGTAAATAAATCATCAGCTGTATTATTAGTAAAAAGTAATGACACTTCAGTACTGAATACCAAAATTGAAAACGATGTAAAAACCGCAACCAACCCTGGATCTCTAAATATAAATATTAAAAGCACAAAATTGATAAAAAATGGATTTCTAATTAACTGTGAGGATAAGTGCTCCCTTGACAAGTTAAGGGAACATTTGAATGCAAAAGTAGGTACCCACTACGACGTATGTGAACCTAAGAAACTGAACCCTAGGATAAGTGTATCTGGTGTGAGCGACCAAGAATCAGAAGAAAGTCGTGATTTAATAAAGAACATTATTTTTGACAACAGTTTGGATACTAAACCTGAGGATATAAAACTCGTCACTAAATTAAAATACAAGTCATTTTACAACATTGTTCTTGAAGTTACACCTCAAATGTTCAAATGTATATTAGCTCGAGGTTTTCTATATATAGGGTGGAGAAAACATAGTGTAAGAGAACATATAAACTTGCCACGTTGTTACAAATGTTGTAAATTTGGTCACATGAAAAATGTCTGTAAGAGCAATTTAGACACATGTTTTAAATGTTCCGGATCCCACGATTCAAAATCATGCAATTCAGAAAATATGTGCTGTATAAATTGTACAAATTTTAATAATAAATTCAAATATAATTTTTCAACGAATCATGCTGCGAATGATCCACTATGCGCATTTTATAAGTACAGGTTAGAGCAGTTAAAAAATAAAATTAATTATGAATCATAAGCCTAAAAAACAGAACTTTAAAATTGGTCACTTAAATGCTAGATCATTGTCTACTGGATTCGATCACTTTTCTAATCTAGCTTTGGAAAACTACTTTGATATTTTGTGTGTCTCAGAAACATGGTTAAACGATAATATTCCCACACATATTATAAACATTCCCGGGTACGAGTTTGCCCGGAAAGATAGAAATGGTAGAGGTGGCGGCATAGGGGTGTATGTAAAAAATGAGATAAAATACCAAAAAGTTCTCTCAGATTTTTATGTCGCAGATGGAGTTGAATACATGTGTATTGAAATTACAATAGGTAACTCTAATCTTCTCTTATGTATAGTATATAGAATTCCAGGTAATAACTGCGGTGCGCTTATTGAATTTTTAGACGACCTCTTGTCTTATGTAACTCCACAGTACGAAAATATAATGTTATTAGGAGATTTAAATGTTGACCACAGTTATGAAAACCCCGTCGGCGAATGCATGTCATCTTACGATTTTACACAAGTTATAACAGAACCAACCCGAGTCACTCAAACATCACAAAAGATATTAGATATCATCTATTTTAATAATCCCAATTTATTGGTTACATCAGGTACACTTAACGCGGACTTAATATCCGACCACCGTATGACATTTTGCGAATTAAATTTGGCAGTACAAAAACCAAGACCAAAAATTATAACATATCGGAACTTTAGACACTTCAATCATAGTGACTTTTTAAAAGATTTGAACAATATCCAATGGGATAACATATTCTACATACATAATATAGATCATAAACTTGTATTTTTAACAGAAAATATTTTATCTTTGTTTAATAAACATGCTCCCTTCGTTACGTCACGCATTACTAAACCCTACTCCCCTTGGTTGACAGATATTATCAGAGAGATGATGAAACAACGCGACAAGGCACTAAGTCAATATAAAAAAAACAAAACCGTGGAAAACTGGAATTATTATAAACAGCTACGTAATTTTACCGTGCAGTCTATCAGACGTGAAAAAAGCGCATATCTGACATATTATCAAAATAGACTCGATAGTAAACATCTATGGAAAGCCTTACAAAAATTAAATATAAAACAAAACCACACCACTGACATTCCACATAATTTAAAAAACGTTGACGATATCAACACTTATTTCACATCTGTTTATAGTCCCCCTAACAACTGTCCAGCAACAGTAAATCAATATTTGTCCAATAAATTTAAAGAAGAAATTTCATTTAACTTTCAACTAGCCACGGTACATGACATAAATCAAATAATTCATAATCTAAAGTCAAATGCGTACGGTAGTGACAATGTGAATGCTTACATGCTACAATTATGTTCACCAGTTATAAGCAAACATATTACCCACATAATTAACTCCTGTCTGGAAAATAGCTATTTTCCCAATTCGTGGAAAATAACCATAGTTTCCCCCTTGCCAAAAGTTAGTACCCCTAAGGAATACTCAGATTTAAGGCCCATTTGTATCATAACGACACTATCAAAAATTTTAGAAAAATTCATCCAGCCCCAAATTTATGAATATGTCACAAGTAATAATATAATTTCCCATCTACAGTCTGGATTCAGAAAGGGTCATAGTACTGTAAGTGTATTAGCAAATATTACCGATGATATTTTAAAATCTCTCGATAGCGGTCTTGCATCATTGTTAGTTCTTTTGGATTTTTCAAAAGCATTTGACACTCTAGATCATACTTTGTTATGTGCCAAGCTTATCTACTTCGGATTTAATGAAAATTGTGTTCAGTTTTTCAAGTCCTACTTGAGCGATAGATACCAAACTGTCAAAATGAATGATGCCTTTTCAAACACCACCAAAATCACCTCCGGTGTTTTCCAGGGCTCTGCTCTAGGGCCTATCCTATTTTTAATATATACAGCTGACATTTTCAATAGTGTTAACTACACACAAATTCAATGTTATGCGGATGACACACAATTAACATGCTCTTTTGACCCAAATAATATAAGAAACACATCTGCTAACATAAATCAAGATCTAACTTCTATCGAGCGTTATTCGAATTCGCATAATTTAAAATTAAATATTGGGAAATGTGCGGTAATATGTTTTGCAAATAAAAAACATATAAGTTTTGTCAAGCAAAATATAAAACTCAAGATATCAGATAGAGCCCTAACTGTTGTAAACAAAGTAAAAAGTTTAGGTTTAACTTATGACGAAAATCTAAGATTTAAAGAACACGTAAACATGTTAGTCAAAAAAGCGTATCTAGCATTAAAGCTACTTTATAATAATATAAATATTATTAATTTTAAACTAAGAAAAAAGCTATGTGAATCGTTGGTGTTACCTATATTACATTATTGCAATGTCGTATATTATAGCTGCTTGGACCAACTATCAAAAAACCGTCTGCAAAAAATACAGAACAGTTGTTGTCGATTTGTTTACCGCATTCGAAAATACCAGCGCACTTCCTCAAAAATAAATGAACTTGGCTGGCTACGAGTGGAAAGTGTTTATAAATATTACATGTCCGTATTTACTCACCGTATCCTATGCACCTCCTCGCCATCATATCTTCGTAAAAAATTGATACCTAGGAATAACATCCACAATTTAAATTTGAGACATATGCACAAGTTATCATTGCCAACTTATCGTCTTACCCTGTTTCGTAGATCTTTTTCTTACAACTCTGTCATAATTTATAACAACATAAATGATACCCTCAAATTCCTAAATGTAGACAGTTTTCGCAAAAAAGTGAAAATGAAATTCTTTTCTATGCAGTAATTTTATCTGCACCTTACGTATGTGGCTCATTCGTTGTCTGACACTACTAAACTGACAAATACTAATGCTAATAATACTGCTCATTCTTTTATTAGCGATTTCTTTTTCCACATATTTTTTTTTCTTGTTTTTTTAATATTTATCCACAAGAATATTATACTATATTTTAATGTTTATTGATATGTACTTTAGGTATTATTATTATTACAACTTTTAGTTTTAGTAATTTTAGGTTAGATAAGGTTAAGTTGAATAGCTTTGGCTAGACTTCGCCTTAGCGATTGGATGTATTGTATGTACATGCTTTCCTAATAAAGACTTTATTATTATTATTATTAACTAACGTTACTGTCAGCGAAGACATGGTTAAACTTTCACTGAAAAATATACAGGGTGGACCGTCTAAAGGGAAAAAATAATGAGAAAAATTTGTTTTTGCGAGAATTTAAAATTTCCACATTTCGCTCCAAGCCTATTTCTAAAAAATAATTTAGAAATTTTCTTTACCACCGTTTTTGAAAAATTCATTACCACTAGAATATAGATGGAAAAAAAAATGTTTCGCTCGCATTTACAATTTTCAGGTTTCATGGCATTCTAAACCTATTTAAAAAAAAAAAATAATAATTTCGAAATTTTTTTTCTTTTTCTTTTTTTACCACTACTGTAGAATAGATGGAAACATTTTTTTTCTCGAAATTAAAATTTCCACGTTTCATGACATTTTAAGCCTATTCTTAAAAAAAAAATTATAATTTTTTTTTACTAACATTTTTTGAAAATTTTTTACTATTAGAATAGACGAAAAAAAATGTTTTTGCTCAAATATAAAATTTCCACATGTCATGGCATTCTAAACCTATTTAAAAAAATCGATAAAGGTATTTACACAGAACTTCCCTCTTTATTTGTTCATGGCGGTCACTCTAAAACATTATTAATTACGAAACCACATATGAGAATAATAATCGGAAGGTATTATCACAAAGAAAACCTAATAACTTTTGGTCAAAAAAATACACAGAGTGGTAATCCGATAGCAAAAATTCAATATTAAATAAAAAGTGTCAAATATGTAAGGCCTGCATAAATACCTTTACAAATATACAACATGGTTGAATTATTTTTTAGGATGACCACCCTGTATACTTTTCAATAAAACTGTAATAGATGTCTTCCTTGCCAAGTGCGTTAACTATATGTAAAACATTATTGCCATCTGTCATTTTTTCAGTTCCATATCCACGCAGTGGAGCGGACGTATAGTTTTGGTTAAAAAAATTTCAATTCTATTTTTTTCTTAAATAGTCTTAGAGTGTCATGAAACGTGGAAATTTGAAATTAGAGCGAAAAAAATTTTCTTCCATCTATATAGAGGTGGACTATTGTTTTCCTAATTTTCCAAACATTTCTTTCTCAAATAGGTTAGAATGTCATGAAACGTGGAAACTTTCTGAGCAAAAAATAATTTTTCCGTTATATTCTACAGTGGTAAAGTAGTGTATTAAAGTACAAGTGGATATTAAGGTCTTTAAAACACGAGCGATTTTTCGAGCACGACGGCGCAGCCTGTCAGATTAATAATAAAAAGTTGACATTTTGACTCGGGTTGTAATTGTTGCCATGGTAACTTTAAAACCGCGCGTTTTTTAAACTTGGATTTAAACACTCTGAGGCGTTTAAATAAGCAAAATAGGGTACAAAAAAAAACGTTTTTTAAAATTTTGCTTTTACAATTTTTTTTTTATAAAATCGATTTAAAATGTCATGAAACGTAGAAATTTTAAATTTGAACAAAAAAAAATTCCAAAAAATTTTGGAAAATTCTTCAAATTTTTGTTTTTGAATTTTTTTTTATGAAATGGATTTAGAATGTCATGAAACGTGAAAGTTTTAAATTTGAGCAAAAAAATGTTTCCGCCTTTTATTCTAGGTAGGTAGTAAGAAAAAATTTCAAAAATATTTCCATTTGAATTTTTTTTCTGAAATAGGGTTAGAATGTGATGAAACGTGGAAATTTAAAATTTGAGCAAAAAAAATTCCACCAGTATAAAAATTTTAGTATAGTAGGTAAGTATAAAAATTTTAGAAAAATTTCTGACAAAATTTTCAAATTTTTCTTTTAATTTTTTTTTTTTATGAAATGGATTTAGAATGTAATGAAACGTGGAAATTTTAAATTTGAGCAAACAAAATGTTGTCATCTTTCTATTGATACAAAAATTTTCAGTTTTGAAAAAATTTTTTTTCCTGAAATTGATTTAGAATATAATGAAAAGTAGAAATTTTAAATTTGAGCAAAAAAAATTGTTACACCTTTTATTCTGGGTATTAGTAATAAGAAAAAATTTCAAAACATTTTTCCGTTTGAAATTTCCATTCTGAAATAGGTTTAGCATGTGATGAAACCCGGAAATTGTAAATTTGAGCAGAAAAAAATTTCCGTCATATGTTCTATGGTAAAATTTTTTTACAAAATTCTTTGACACAATTTTCAAACGATTTTTTTTTTATTTTAAATTTGAGCAAAACAAATTTTTCCACCTTTTCTAGGTAGTAAGAAAAATTTTCCATTAAAAATTTTTTTTCTGAAATAGGTTTAGAATGTGACGAAACGTTGAAATTTAAAATTTGAGCAAAAAAAAATTCCATTAGTAAAAAAATTTTAGAAAAATTATTTCGACATTTTAAAATTTTTCTTTTTGATTTTTTTTTTATGAAATGGATTTAGAATTTCATGAAACGTGAATATTTTAAACTTGAGCAAAAAAAATTCCCATCTTTCTACTGATAAAAAAATTTTCAAAAAGTTTTGAATTAATATTTTTCTGAAATAGGTTTAGAATGTCATGAAACGTAGAAATTTTACACTGGAGCGAAAAAAATTTTTTTTCATTATTTGTACGATTTAGACGGTCCAACCTGTATATTTTCCAGTGAAAGTCTAACCATTTCTTCGTTGGTAGTAGTGTCAGCTACCTACCAAATTTGACTATTATCTGTCAAGTAGTTTTTTAGATAATGCACCAACAGACAGACAGACAGACAGACAGACAGACTGGCGGAATTGAAAAACCTATATTTTCGTAATCTACATGACCTGAAACGTGAAAATATGAAAAAATCTCGGAGGGTGATATTTTTTCGAATAGAATACTTCGGTATGCGAGGATTGCGAGGGAAGTAAAAATTAAAATTTTTTGTAAAAAACCTAATTTTTTTTTACCACTACTATAGAATTGATGGATTTTTTTCTTCTCCTTTTGAATACATTCTATTTCAAAAACTTTTGAAAATAAAGTAAAATTAAAAATTTTCAAATTTTTGCCCACTACTAAATACAAAATAGATGACGGAAAAAAATTAGTTTTTGCTCAAATTTGAAATTTCTCCGTTTCATGACATTCTAAACCTATTTCAAGAGAATGTTTTTACCACTACTATAGAATAGACGATGAAACACTTTTTTACCACTGGAAAACATGAAAAAAATTTGGTTTGCTCAAACTTAAAATTTCATAACATTCTAAACCTACTTAAAAAAAAAAAATGAAATTATTTAACCACTGCTATACTTCCACTCCATTACGTGAATGTGGAACTGAAAATGTGACCGATGGCAATAATATTTGGCATATGCACGTTTTAGTTTTATTGAAAAACGTACAGGGCGGTCCTCCCAAGAAATAATTCAACCAAGGTGGGTATTTGTAAAGGTATTTGCGCAAGCCTTCCATATTTGGCACCTGTTATTTAGTATTGAATTTTTGCTGTCGGATGACCACTCTGTATATTTTCTTGACCAAAACTTATCAGGTTTTGTTTGTAATAATAGTGATAACTATATTCCGATTATTATTCTCAATGTCATTTCGTAATTAATAATTTTTTAGAGTGTCTGCCATGCACAAATAAAGAGGGAAGTTCTGTATAAATACCTTTACCGATTTTTTACTTATGTTTTAATAAATAGAATTGTTTCAGCCGATAAATGACACAGAAAGAAGAAACCAGACAAATGCAACAATCATCTGCCTGGGCAATTCCCTAACAAATTCATTATCACATATGGAGAGGCGAGAAGTTGTTCGTGTAAACATTCAATTCAGTAACAATACATATGTAACAGGGTCGAGTATTCGCCCCCCAATCTTTTACAATTCAATGCGCCTACATGAATATCTCATGCACTTTAGTCCTTTAAGACGGCAAGATCATTCCGTCTGATTGCATTCTTATTTTTATTTTCTTGGGATAATAGAGATGGATTTTTCTATTATGCAACGATCCTTTCCGAGAGGGTCAATAGCTACAATTTTATTCAGGCTCGCCTTGTATTTTACATAATGTAATTTCTCCACCGAATGCACGTAATTTCTCACTAACAGTTTATGAAGAACTCATGACAATGTTAATAAAAAACAATTATATGGACATACAGGATAATTCTTTTGAGGCGGCCATTAGAATATTTGTCACTGGCAAATGAGATGGACATTTGAGGTTAGGTACTCTGCCATAATCAAAAATTAGGTGTTTTCACTATGTGCAAATTTGCTTTTTTGATATTATTAAAATGAAGTACTTGTTATACTAAAGCACTTATTGATATTTAAACAGCATTCTTATAGTACATTAAATTAAAATTTCAACAAATAAATAACATGAAGTATTAGTAATTGAACGAGTACACAAAACACGCGGTAACGTCATCGGTTATATTGGTTTCTTAAATCGCGTTTAAAAATTTTTAAACACAACATTTTATTCACTTTATTTACGTTTTACATGTCATTAAATAAGTAATGCCTACCTAATACCGGGTTTGTAAAAGCTACTTTAGGAAATTTATCTGCAAAATAACGTGTTTATAACGCAAAATTACACTGACAATATAACTGATGGCGTCATGAGTGCGTAGTGAATTGACGTAGTGTTTTTGTCGAAAAAATTCAATACAAAATTAAAACGGCTTATTTTAAGGTATTATTCGAATGTTTCTCAAAATTCAAGTTGTTTTTTACTATAATAAAGCATTATCTTCATAGTGAAAGTAAATTTGTGCAAATTTGCTTTTTTGATATTATTAAAATGAAGTACTTGCTATACTAAAGCACTTATTGATATTTAAACAGTATTCTATCGTCCATGAAATTAAAATTTCAACAAATAAATAACATAAAGTTTTAGTCATTAAACGAGTACGCAAAACACGTGGTGACGTCATCGGTTATATTAGTTTCTTAAATCGCGTTTAAAAATTGTTAAACACACCATTTTATTCACTTTATTTACGTTTTACATATGATTAAATAAGTAACACCTACCTAATACGGGATTTGTAAAAGTTACTTTAGGAAATTTATCTGCAAAATAACGTGTTTATAACACAAAATGACAGTGACAATATAACTTATGGCGTCATGAGTGCGTAGTGAATTGATGTAGTGTTTTTGGCCAAAAAATTTCAATACATAATTAAAATGGGTTATTTTAAGATATTATTCGACTGTTTCTCAAAATTCAAATGTTTTTAACTATAATGAAACATTATCTTCACAGTGAAACTGAATTTACAATTTGTGAAAACACCTAACTGGGAGTCCGAAAATAAAGATTTAAAATTGGCGGCATTCACGGAATCATCTCAAAATATAATCCAGTTCCAGATGTCGTCATAATACATACGTGTACCAAATTTCAAGTAGGATGACCGAGGATGTTCAAAAACCAATCCATTTCCAGATCTCGTTATAATACATACGTGTATAAAATTTCAAATCAATATCTTAAACCGTTCCAGAGAACACGTGCGGACAAAAGAAGGTACAGATGGACAGGCCGACCCACAATCAGACAGATTTCTTTTCGCTCAAATTTAAAATATTGACGTTTCATGACATCCTAAATCTATTTAAACAAAAAACAATTTCAAATCTTTTTTACGATTACTATACTTCCAAACCACTACGTGGATGTGGAAGTAATATAATCTAGTTGTAGATATCGTTATTGTATATACGTGTTTAAAGTGAACATCTCAGTTTTATTTTACCAACCACTTTATTAATGGGGTGGGGGTCGTTGGTGGATGGAAAATATTATAACAAAATTTGAGACCTTGGCTTCTAGTATATACACTACCTCTGAAGTTTCTGTACTGTTACCAGCTTGCTTTACTAATTTTGCCCTATACACCTCTACTACCCCCAACCCTTCAACGGAATCATCTCAAAATAAAATCTAGTTCTATATGTCGTTATAATATATACATGTACCAAATTTCAAGTGAATATCTCAGTTTTATTTTATCAACCCCCTTAATAATGGAGTGGGGGCGGTGAGAAGTTGAAAAACATTATAAAAATTCTGAGGCATTGGCTTCTAGCATATACACCGAATTCCAAATTTCTGTAATCTTACCAGCTTGCTTTAGTTATTTTCCGATGTTTACCCCTATTCAACCCCCAACCCTTCAACTGAATCATCTCGAAATATAACCTAGTACCAGACGTCGTTATAATATATATGCGTGTACCAAATTTGAAGTGAATATCTCAATTTTGTATTATCACCCTTTAATAATGGAGTGGGGGTATCGAAATATTATAACAAGAATTTGAGGCCTTGACTTCTATACTTCGTTCCTCAAGAGATGCAGTAAGGCCACTCCCCATTTTGCTTAGACCATTGAGGGCAACAACCACTCCAAAAATTTATAAAAGCGGCAAAATTTAATAATTATTGAATGGTATAATAGTTTTATGTATTACACCCCCTTGGAACTGGAGATTGATACGCCTATGCCTAATAGTGACTGGAAACTTGTGGAAAGAGAGAGTTATCTAGAGTGTGGTGGGAGAAGATTCTGAATGGATCTAGAGGCAATTTTAGAGTATATAAGGCGCGATTACCGGCGCAGGGGAGAAGTTTTATAAAAGGGAAATTAACACTTTCACTGTTGACCTATAGGGGGACCCTTTACCCAGATGCTGACTATGTTTCTTGTAAGAAGAAAATCAACAATAACGTAACCTAACTAAAAACTACACCCACTTTTATGATCCATTATGGTTCACCCAAGTGCTTAATAAATACTAAAGAACTGAAACTACCAATGGTCAAAACGCGGACCCACGGCGCGCGCACTCGGCGGAGGTATACAAATAACGCGGATCCGCGTTATGAGCAGTGAAAGTGTTAACAGCGAAAAAGTGAGGTTAAATATCAAGTAAACAAAGTGTAAAGGTTATTTTGAAGTATTGTATAGTCAGTAAATTATCAAATAAAGTGATAGTGGTTTACCCCTTGTTAAAATTATTTAGAACCCACAGATTCATACAGGGTGTTTCCTAAAGAGTGGAAAACACGTAACAATAGATTGTATATATTCTTTTATATTATTACAAGTGAGAACCAACCAGGAGCAGTTGTTATTCAACAAATACACTTTTTAACAATACTGGTTGTGTAAATTAAGTGTATGCCTGTATAATACAAAAAAGAAAATTACCTGCTCCCTTTGCAATAAACTCGACGTTTTCTGTCTTAAGGTTGTCTCTGTTCTCTGCAGCAGAAGCTTTAAAGATATTCACAATATTTTCCTTCTCTTTAACCGAAAGATTTTTGCTTTTCCGTTTTTTTTAGGCGGAGAAAGGGCTAGAGCTTGATTCATAATTAACTTGACAAGAATTAATTCTTAACCTAAAAAAGAAAAAGTTGTTCTGATATTTAATCAATATTATAAATCGTTCTTATTGCGTACTTTGATATACACAAATATGCACCACAGTATTGAAAAACACTGTTTTATTACATGAATAGGAATAACAGCAAATAACAGTTATTTCTAAAAACCATACATCAGATTTGAGGCTAAAAACGATTTGTCTCGGAGAACAAATACCTCGTATATTAGCCTTTTCGACATAGTTGGTTGTAATATGGGTTTAAAAATTCAACCAATAGAAATATTATATTCAAATTTAGCGCACATTTGTGGGGAGTGGCTTAGCTGAATTTCTTGGGCGAACGGAGTATAGCATAAATACCAAATCTCAAAATGTTTGTACTCTTACCAGGTTGCTACTTATTTTCTTCTATTTACCCCTATTTACCCCCAACCCTTCACCGGATAAGTTCAAAAGACATTCCAGTTCCAGATCTCGTAATGGTACATATGTGTATAAAATTTCAAGTCAATATCTTCACCGTTTCAGAGATCGTACGGACAAAAAATGGTACAGACCGACAGACAGAAAATTTTTTTGATCAAATTTAAAATCTCGACGTTTCTTGACATTCTAAACCTATTTCAACAAAAAAAAAAGAATTTCTTTTTGCGATTACTATACTTCGACATCCACTATGTGGATGTCACACTCTATCACACTATACGGACCCCCTCCTTCCCCATCAAAGTGTGACGTAATTAATGGATGGCCCCATATGTGTACCAAATTTCAAGTGAAAATCTCAATTTAATTTTAATAACTCTTTTAATAAGGGAGTGGAGGTGGTGGGGGATGGATAATATTATAAATAAAAGTTGAGGCCTTCGCTTCCATTATATCCAAACCCCAAATTTCTGTACTCTTGAAGTAGTTTCTTCCGGGTTTTGCCGCGGTCGTCGAACTTGACTTGACGTTTCGCTGATCATGCTGTCAGCTTCTTCAGAAGGGTTCCAAAGCCTTTGGAACGCTGCCGTGAAAACCTGGATTGCACTTCTGTATTGTTACCAGCTTGCTTAACCTATTTTCCCCCTATTTACCCCTATTTAACTCCCAACCCTTCAACGGAACCATTTCAAAATATAATCTAGTTCCAGATGCCGTTATAATATATACGTGTACCAAATTTCAAGTCAATATCTCAATGGGGGATGGAAAATATTATAAAAAAATTTGAGGGCTCGACTTCTGGTACATACACAAAATTTACCAGCTTGCTTTACTTATTGCCCCCTATTTACCCCTATTTAATCCCCAACTCTTCAACGGAATAATCCCAAAATACAATCTGGTTCCAGATGTCCTTCTAATATATACGCTTACCAAGCTTCAAGTGAATATCTCAATTTTATTTTAACAACCCCTTTAATAATGGAGTGGGGGTGGTGGGGGGACGGAAACTGTTATAAAAAAAGTTGAGGTTTCGGCTTCTGGTACACACACAAAATTTCAAGTTTATGTACCCTTCAATGGAATATTCCAAAAATACAGTCTAGTTCCAGATGTCATTATAATATATGCGTATACCAAATTTCAAGTGACTACATCAATTTAATTTTATCAGCCCCTTTAATAATGGAGTGACGGTGGTGGGGGAATGGAAAATATCATAAAAAAATTTGAGGCCTTGACTTCTAGTACACATACGTCAAATTTCCAGTATCTTTACTTAGCTTGCTTTACTTATTTCCCCCTATTTACCCCTATTTACCACCCAACTCTTCACCGGATGTGTTCAAAGAACAACCCAGTTCCAGATCTCGTTATAATATATACGTGTACAATATTTCAATACCTTAAACCATTCCGGAGAAAACGTGCGGACAAAAAAAAGTTACAGATTCTCAAACACTACCATTCCGGAGAAAACGTGCGGACAAAAAAAAGTTACAGACTGGCAAACAGACAGACATTTTTTTTGTTCAAATTTAAAATCTCGACGTTTAATGGCATTCTAAGCTAATTTCAAGAAGAAAGATAAAGTTTTTTTTCACGATTTCTATACTTCCAATCCACCCCCTCCAACCATTCGGGGCCAAAAATGGCCGAAATTTGGCCGAATTTTTCAAAATTTTACACTCTCGAATTCTATTTTTGTCAAAAAAGGAAATTTTGAATACAGTATTTACCAAGTGCGAAGATGAAGATTCGCGGGAGAATTTCAATGTAGTCCAATTCTTGAAAATGAGGAATGTGACGATAAATTTGATTGAACGCATTGTAAATAATCGTATATCTTGTTACTACATTTTGAAAAAAAATGTAGTATACGTTTAGCATTTTTCCGGTGGACCGTCGAAACCCGAAAAAAACGTCGGATCGATGTGAAAGTCATATCTATCGATTCGAGAGCGAATTTAGAAAATTCCGTCCGTCGGTCAGTCGGTCTGTCGGTCTGTCTGTCTGTCTGTCGGTCTGTCCGTCACGCCCAGCCTCCCTAATCCGTTTTCGGATTGCGATGAAACTTGGGTGGTTAATAGTAGGTAGTTTCGAAGATGAAGATTCGCGGGAGAATTTCAATGTAGTCCAATTCTTGAAAATGAGGAATGTGACGATAAATTTGATTGAACGCATTGTAAATAATCGTATATCTTGTTATTTTTATTATAATGTATTTTACGTTAAACTATACATAAAGTTATGGTATGAAATGTAAAGAAAGAGCATAGTTATAAGTTGATATTATTTGTATTGAAATATGCAATAAAATTTGAAACAATTAATGAATGTAATAAAAAAATTAAATATCTGTGTTATCTTTTTTATAATTAATGAGCACATTGTCCTACAGGGAGAGAGAGAGGGAGAGAGGGAGATGGAGAGAGAGAGAGAGAGAGGGAGAGAGAGAGAGAGAGAGAGAGAGAGAGAGAGAGAAAGTAATAGTTTCGTTTGTTTTTTTGACAAAAATAGAATTCGAGTAGAAAATTTAGAAAAATTGGGCCAAATTTCAGCCATTCTTGGCCCCAAGGGTTGTAGGGGGTGACCGATAAGGTTTTAATGGCTATGAATGATCCATATCACACCAGGAATCCAATGCAAAAAAAGTTTCTCGATTCGGACCTACATGTCTTTTTTATTTTATTTTCCAGTTCGTTGCCTGGACTATATTATAGATTGATCAGATTTATACTTAGTACTAAATATTATTGCTTGCTAGTACAATTTAATTATATTAGTTTCACTATTATGATTTATACACAAAATAAATATTTGTTAAGTATCCGTCTGCATACTTTCGACAAACTTGAAATATTATTCTTTTAAAGTTATTGACTCGGTTACTAGATTAACTTTGCTATCAAGCGGAATTCGACTATAAAAGTATGAAGTGAACTGTCTCAAAAAGTACTGAGTAAATTATAAAATGTATTCTAGGAGAAAATACAATTATTGTAATTTCAAGGTTCTTACCATCTATTAAATATTTTTCAGCCTCACGACTACAAAACTGCAACAAATGATACGGTTATCTATGCTGTAAATAACAGTATATATGTTTCTTTCGCAGATTTCCAATACATTTTGTCAACAAAGAAAAAACTGAAGACTCACAAAAAGCGGGAGTATATGAAATAAATTGTTAAGATTGCGACGCTATATATATAGGTCAGAGTGGTCGAAGCTTAGATGTACGGGTAAACGAACACAAAAAGTCAATTTTAGAGGATAAAAAATCAACTGGTTTCGCAGAACATTGTATAGACAATAACCATTTTTTCAGCAGTAGTAGGATTAAACTTTTGCACAATGTCAATAAGGGAAATAGGTTGGACATGCTTAAAATTCTGGAAATCAAGAAGGCCCTAAATAAACAAAAAAACGTTACTAATACACAAACTAAATTTCATAAAACCCCCATAATAGACACCATACTAACACATTCCCAGAAATAGTAATTAAAATTTAAATTAAATTCCTAGTAGTAGCTATAATAGAAATAAGTTAACAAAATGTTAATTAGGTTATCTATACCTCTCAAATTCTATAAATATCTTGTAATGGCCACTTTTAGGTTAGTTATTATAACTCTTTGATAATGGTCGAAAGGCCGAAACATATGTCAGAAAAATCTGAATAATGATTGTGAAACAGTAATACCAAGTGTTTTTAATCCTCGTTCTATTTAGTATGTTTCACTAAGAACCTACCGCAGACTCAGTTAAATTAATAATTTATCTTGTTATTGATCTATGTAATTTTTGACGAAACGCAAATATTATGAATTAATGCAGTACATTTAAATGTTTCAATTGTGTAAAGTTCAGTTAAATTAAAAAAAAAATAACATTGTAATGTTTTTTAATCATTTGACAAGAACGTAGCTAATAATTTTTAAATTCGGTTAGCATTATCCTTTCAACTGAGGCATTCTCAATTCCAGAGCAAATATTGAATTATAAATTAAATTTCTGATGCCAGCTATTACATTTCTTGTAAAATTAACTTGTCTAAAGTTGTGATGGTAAAGAAATTATGCATTCCGAAAGTGTGCCGCTGAAAATTACATATTCAAACATTATACGACAAAAAGAAAAGTATTCGGTAGGAAGTTGCACAATCAAAAACTGGGATCGTAATTTCCCACAGGTAGCAAGAATCAAATGTCGAGTGAAACGCATCAACGTCAACCACAGGCATTCTTCCCCCTCCAATTACCCACTAACTCTTGTGGTGTACACTTTGAGTTGGATGGCGCGTCTACGGCGTCTCCGCCGTCGGCACATGGTTCGCGGACGTCGTTGAGTGCGAATCGTTGCCACGGCGGGCTAGATATTTACGCGCACCTCACGCACATTTTGCGGCCGGTTTATTAACCTCTTTGATTAGGTTGCTGGACTTTGATTCCGTTGTCTTCATGCAAGGTTCGTTATTATTAAAAGCTAAACTGGCACTAAGTCACTAAGTGGTCTTTGTTATCCTGTATTTGTTTATTTTTATTGACGTTGGAATTTAATCTAACTGAGATGTTTTTTATTTACAAAACAACCCCCCATAGTTATCTCTGTAAGTAACGCTGGCTTATAATTTATGAAATACAGATTCTGCACATAACTCAAGTTTTTAAATAAGTAATGCTTTATCTGGCTTCTTGGTTTCTCATTCTAGAGCTGTGTTTTCATTATAAATTCATATTCGCCGAATGAATAAATTTGCTTTCTGTTCTGAATGGTTCTGGTTTTTGAACTTATTCTTCTACCTTCATCTAATTTTTACATTCAATTTGATGAGAAACGTACAACTAAAAATAATTAATTTTTTGTGAAACTTAGTTCGTCATTATCGTAATATTCAAGTACAAGTACATTCAACTGTTATCTTTATTAATTTTATACAATACATTGCATTTTTAATCTAATGCTTAATTTTAATTAGAAGCTTTTTTAGAATAAATAACAATACGTGTTTCTACTTTAAAACTCATACAAAGTTGTGACATGACTGGAAAAAAATATAAGAATATGTTTGTAAATATAAGCATGCAATACCCGAGAAGAAATACTGTAATTTATCTAACAATAGAATCAATTCTGATAAAATTATATGCAACTATTAACATTATCAGTTGATGCACATAGTCAAAACAAAAAGTTTAGATATGAACCTGAGTTTTCAGTAGTCTGTGGATTAAATATCAAATCAAGGCAAGTCTGAACTTATTTCCATATACTTTTATGCTTATTTATTCTAATTTCAAGATTATCATTCCACAGTACGTAATTTGGCATAAAACCACATTTTCACATTTTTTGAAAGTTGAAAAATAGAGTAATAGTCTGTAGATTCATACATTATCTGATACTTCTTCGTCAAAGAATGCAGTTTAAAATTAATATAAATTGAAATGCAATACTTGCCACTGAAAAAGCTGAGTCTAACTACCTGCAAGTAACATACTTTATTTCAATTACAACAAATATCAGTTGATCGTTTTGACATATTTATATGCGAGATCTGTGTATGTACAATTGAGCGACATTTGTGTAGATATGCATGGCACTTTCAAGGATATGATACCATATCTCGAAATCGTTCATCTTAGTTTCCTCACATAAACTTTAGGTTAGGCTAGATGTAAACAATCCGTCATGTTTACGAATATTGAAACCATCACCGTTTTAGACTTTATTTTTGAGGAATGCATTTAGACTTTTATATTTATGTTTTCTACGTTAACTCATAATTTAAAATGAATATTTTGAAACATTCCGTCTTAGAAAAATATAAAATGTCGATATGTTATGTAGTAATTAAAATATCTTATACGTGGCATAAAAGTTTTCCAAAACACAAAAATTGAATAACAGCAGAAAACTATTTTTCTTACTCGATTTGCATCAAATGTAAATTCGTAGGTAATATAGCTACTTTTAAGACTATTTGAAGAGTTTTTCAATTAAGTATTTATCGAGAATGCTTTCATTTAAATTTAACTTGACGTTGTAAAGCGTTTAGTATTGAACACAAAGTTGATTGATTCAATATTTTTAAAATAACCACCGTGATAAAATAAAAATGTGTGTACATGTGTGGTATTTGTGGGATATCTTAAGGTTCTCAGTTATCACTTCTACTTTACTTTGGTTTTGATACGGAGAATAATTTAAATCGAATATAATGTTGTTGTGGCAGTAAAATGCTCATTTATTCAATAATTTAATAATAATTTATATTATACTTTCAAATAATAATAATTGAAGAATACTTTTCATTAACTTTTCTTTTATGGCATTTGCTTTATATATTATTATTTATATTTTTGATGTCTAAGAAGAAACTGTGTATGTATGTTCAGTAGTGTTTGTGAGTCTTGAATGCCTGTTTCTACGTAAGAATAAGCAAATATATTTAACCTAAAATCACTTTCAGGATAGGTCTGATGGGTCAAGTAATAATTTTTTAGATTATGTAATAATTTTAAATACAATTTCAAGTAATTATGTAAAAAATAACATACATCGCCGGTGTCGATGTTTAAAAGATTTGTTGAATTTCAAACCAAATCAAGTCATAAACGGAACTAATATTAACATACCTATAACATAAGTCTTGCCAGTAGAGCAAATGATTCGAATTCACAACAGTTGTTCAGATTGTTGATCATTTACTTCTACATATATATAGATTACATAGTACGTTCATGGATTTATTCGGTCATGACTGTTACCAGAAGATCTTCTTCTTCAAGTACAGAAGTTTCGCATACCAGATGTTTCACAAATCTTCAAAGGAAAAAATCAAGAGGATTAAGATCGGCAGATCACACAGACCGACCAGCAGGACCTTCTCTTTTTATCCACTTTCTTATAAAATACTGATTCTGATACTCGCGCACGTTATGCTGAAACCACATGTCTCGTCCTTTCCTCAAAGGGCCATTTTATGAAATATTTTCTACAAGAACTGGAGATAAATATGGTCGGTCAATTGAGATAGCAGTAAATTCAGTGTCTTTGTCACCAACTTAAATAAAAAGCACATGTTTCATGAGCGTCGTTGAGTGTGAATCCTTGCTACGGTGCGGCTGGTATATTAACTCCATTGATTTGGACTTTCATTTCGCTGTCTTCAGGCGAGGTTGGTTATCTTTAAAAGCTGAATTGGCACTATCCACAATTCATTTAAGTTTATTGACGTTGGAGTATAGCCTAAGTGATGTATCTTGTTCAAAAAACAACCCCCTATAGTTATTTCTGTAAGTAACGCCGCGCCGGCTTGTAATTTATGAAATACAGATTCTGTGGATAACTCAAGTCTTTAAATAAATAATGCTTTATCTGACTGCTTGGTTTCTCATTCTAGAACTGTACTTCCATCATAAATTCATCTTCACGGAATGAATTTTGCTTTCTGTTCTGAACGATTCTAGTTTTGAAACTTATTCTATCTCTATCTAATTTGTATATTCTATTTGATGAGAAACGTACTATTGATAAAAATAATTAGAACATTTTGTTACTTTAAATGACAATTCTTCTTTACTCTAAAAAGCATAGAAGATTATATCATGATTATAGAAAACATACTATAAGAATATATTGGTAAATATAAGCAAATAAAATAAATAATAATATAATAGAAAAATAAGTGAAAACCAAACTCCAGGAGGAATACTGTCATTTACCTAAGAATTAAATAATAGATGTTTAAGTTTGAAGATCAACTCTAACAAAATTATATGCAACTATTATAAAAGAAGATACATGTTACCAAAATAAAAAGTATAAATTTGAATCAGAGCTTTCTGAAATATATGGATTTCACATAAAATCAATGCAAGTCGTTGAAACTATTCACTTATACCGTTAGAGTAATTTATGCTAAATCTTTCAAGATTCTCACTTCATAGTATATAATTTAGCATAATAATATCATGTTTCTATAGTTTTTAAAGACGAGAAATGGAGTAGTGGCAAATTTATCCCATATCTGATACATTTTTGTCAAAAAATCATGATACTAATAAATGGTCTTCATTAGAAGAAAGAAATATAATTTTTTACTGTAAAGGGTGAAGTTTGGCTCAATAGGTAGTCGGTCATTTATACTCTTAAAAACATAAGAACAAGACACTTGTACTAAGTAGAAACGTATATAAAATCTAATGGAATTCTTTCAAGTAAGAAAAAAAAACAAAAATAATAATTATAAAGCGTCACTAAGAATAATTAATTGACGCAGTGTTGGTACACAAAACAAATTGTGCAAATAAACAATTGAAAATAAATCCATCTATTTCACACAGTTTTACACATATTGGGCACTGTTGATTAATTAACAATTTTTTAATGTTACACTTAACTATATTTATAGAGAGACATTTCAAATAATTTTGAAGCGGATTATAATTTGTTATAGGTAGCGTTGTAGGAGAAAGAGCGCAGAAAAATGGCAGTACTATGTTGTGGCATAGTCAAAATATCAGTAGATCTTATATTTACATTATGGATACTTCTTTAACTTAAGTTTTTGCTAAGATACTCCGGCACTGAAGTAGTAAGAACTCTATGATCAAGCATCAGCAGGTGATATTTGTAGGTATTGTCAAGAATAAGCCGTCCAAGTTGCAAACGATTCTGTGAAACATGTTGAAATACCTTTAGTCCAAAAAAGATAACGAATACAGGCATTTTGAATTTCTTTTAACTGATTTATTGCACTTTTGTCGAGACTTGTAAAATACATAATAATAACATAATTAAGAACAGATAAAATTTTAAAATTGATATAAATTGAAATGATATACTTGCTGCTGAAAAAACCATGTGGCTGACATCGTAAAACTCACATACTTAATTTCAATTACACCAATATCAATTATTGATATTTTTATTCATATTCATATTCGAGGACTGTGTGTACGAATGAAGGACAACATTTGAAGGGTGCCATATGCAGAAAGTGGTAAGTGCAAGTCGAGAAATTTTACAAGAAGGACAATAATTTGTTTCTTTTTTGTCAAAAAAATATTTTCAAACATTAGACTTTTGACGTGTCATCATTTCAATTTCTGCACAACATTGATATTCAAATTTTAAGCAAGACTTGCCAAACAATATTATCTTGGGCCCGTTCAATTTCAAAACGTAGTATGTGCCATCAAAGCTGTACATTAAATCTATAACTTCTTTTATGGAATAGGCTCGAAAAGTCAGACCTATTAAGGATAAATAATACTTTGGTCAATTATTTATACTATTTGATTGCTAACATATATAGACTAAATAATACTAACATTAATATTTAAGGATTTTATCGCATTGCTCCTTGTTCTTCGACAACTCTTTTATAAAAATCTTGATTTTCAACCGAAATAAATGGAATCATATTTCTTATTGCCGGAAGCTTATCGTTATTCCATGGTTTAACATTTTGTTGAACAGGTTCCACACTCAGTAACGCAAAATATTGTGGGGTTACTACTGGCTTAAATATATTCACTTTCCGCCATGATGCTATAGTTGAGCAGGAGGTTTTTACTTCGACCTGATTTAAATTTTCCTTTGAAATTCCCAACGTGGTTGCTTGAGAGATACTTAAGTTCTTAGTCACAAGCGTAGTTTTGGCCATTTCCATCCAGTTGAAAAATTTATCTGTGTAGTTAATTAGGAAGGGACTTCGTAGGCGCGCATTTGCCACAATGCGAATTAAATCCATAGGAACTTCGGGTGTTTGGACTCTTTCTTTTGAATTTTTCGCAACCAAAATCACGATCACATGAGAGAAACGTGTGGCCAGTTTGTGAGAACTTTTGCACTATTTCATCAAAATAACCTTTCGCTATGAGAGTAAAATACATGGCCAAAATTCCTTGATTTTTAGTTTGGCCACTGCAGTTGTCTGACCATAACACCAATTTTCGCTTTGCGGCATTTAATTGTGTTGTGGCGAAATTATACAGATAACTACCGATTTCATTACATCTGTGTTTTCCAGACCTTTCATTCTATATGTACCAGAACCCTTTCCCTTTATCTTCGAGATGTATTCAAAGATTAATGCACGTAAACCGTCTGCTGTAGTACATCTCAGTATGAATCAATGCAGGAATATACATTTGCTTTTGCAAATCGTACGAAAGCACACACGTATCAGATTCAGGTTTCTTATTATCTAATATGTTTTGTGACATCATTTTTTGAGCGGCCTCTACTTTGCGATGATATAAATCTCGCTTTAGTTGTTCTTTTTTTTCAGTTGGATCCTTAAAAGCAGCCATAGAAATTTTGTATCGGTCGCAAGTAGAGCAGGTGTCATCTCGTGATTGTCTAAATTCTTTATTGAAACTTTCATTGAACCACTGACGTGATACTGGGGGCTTTCTGGAATTAAGCTGATGTTTTGTACATTCAGGTATCTCCAGTTATGATTCTGTTCTCGGCTATAGTGGCTTTCTTTGCTAGGTATTGGCACGATAAATTCAATACCTAATGTTTTGTTTTCAAACTTGGTTTCTGCTAGGGCGTTTGCCGCCTCGTTTGTCGTGAACAGACACGCCACCAGACAAAATCTTCTGACAAAGAATATCTACTCTTCGTTTTGTAATTCCGAATGTTGAACATAATGTAATTTTACACACCTGAGCTTCAGAGTCTCCTGGTAGTGGCAGAAACAAATTGATGCTGTCGTCTGCTCTGATTTGGATCGCCATAATTGCCATGTCTTCTACGTTTCGGGCGAATAAAACAACGAAGAAAGTTTTGTTGTTCATTGTAGCCTTTCAAATTTCAAAATTGCTTAAACATGTTTTCTCTGGAAACAAGAATCCATACTTTGCAGGCATATTGACATCTGCAGTTTACCTATAGTAAAAATTATATTATAACAATTATAACAGAAGGTTTAAAGAACTAAATAAGTATTATGACAATATTTATAGCATTTATTTACCTCTCCACGAAATGCTTTACCAGGTATTTGTCGTTTTTCCTTCAAAGTCCTATATGGACTACCAGGGTTCTTATTAATGTTTGTTTCTTTCCTTACATAGCCGTCTCTCTTTCTTTTTTTGGCTCTAATAGTTTCTGGAATTTTAATTTTTCACAAAATATCTTAATTAAATTGTATGTGTTATAAATAACATGAACAAACAACACTCCGTGTATTAACAATAGGTTAGGTTAGACTATACAACTGTTAATGGTACTTACAACTTTTTGATAAATAATTCCTGTTTTCAACGAGTTAAAGCAGCACCACTAATTTTATATTTACAGTGCAAGTAAAGCATGGCACATACCACCCATTTTAATTGAAAACTACATTATCTCAAAAGTAGCACTTACAACCTTTTGCATATGGCACCCTTCGTTTGTGTAAATAGTGCACTGCATTCTCAAGGATACGACATCATATCTCCAAATTATTAATCTTGATATCCTTACATAAACGAACTTTAAGTTAATTTAGATGTAAACAGTAAACGCCATTTTTACGAGCATCACCGCTTAGACATCATTTTCAAGGAATGCATTTAAAATTTTACATTTATGTTTTCTATATAAATGCATCATTTGAAATAAGTATCTAAAAACACATCACGACCCACAAATGTAAAATGTATGATGAGTATTTATTTATGCAACTTATACCTAAGTACAATAGTTTTTTGTTCATTTCCCAAAATATCAAAATTGATAGAAAAATAAACAACAGAAGACAATTATTTATATTTTTTGTGAGATTTTTATCAAACATAAATTGGTAGGTAAATAGGTACTCAAAACTATTTGTAATGTATTATGTATCACAGTTAAATATTAAAGAAGAATGTCTTCAATTAAATTTAACTTGACGGATTTAGCATAAATGCTTGCTCAAGTTGATTGATTCAATATTTTTAAAAGCAACACCGATTAAATAAAAATGTGAGCACACGTGTTGTATTTGTAGGATGTCTTATAGTTCTCATATACCGCTTCAACCTTACTTTGGTTTTGACGCAGTGAAAACATTAATCGAAAATAACGTTGTTGTTGCAGTAAAATGTCAATCCGTGTAATTATTTCTTTATTATACTCTTTATAATAAAAAAGTCAAGAACTAGAGTACTTATGGGTTCATCCTACATCTGATACTTTTTTGTTGAAAATACTTTGCAATCATTTTAATGAATAAATATAAATTAAAATGAAATACTTTCCACCGAAAAACTGTGATTTACATCGTGTAACTAAATTGCCAATATCAATTATTCGTTTTGACATTCGGATACGTATACGGGATTCGTATGTACTATTGAAGGATAATATTCAAATCAATATTGCACTGCTGTCCGAAGGACACGATACATAAATCTTTAGGTTAAGTCAGATGTAAACAATTCGTAATTTTTACGAGTATTGACAACATAACAGTTTTAGACTTTATCTTTAACGAATGTATTTAGGACTTTATAGGATCTCTTGAAATAAATTTTTAGAAACATCACACAATTAAGAAATTTAGGATGTTGCTATGCTATGTAGTTATTTATGTAACTTATACGTGGTACTGATTTCTTTTCTTTGCTTTCCAAAATACCAAATTCTCCAAAAAGTTAACAACAGAAAACAACTATCCATATTCATACATGATTCTTATCAAATATAAACTGGTGGATAATTGCTAGTCCCAACACTATTGGAAATACAGGTTGTAACACGATCATGGCACACTCCTTTTTACTTCCACATCCACGTAGTAGATTGGAAGTAGTAGTAGTAGTAATCGTCAAAAAAATTTCAAAAATTTTTTTTTTTTGAAATAGGTTTAGAATGTCATGAAACGTCGAGATTTTAAATTTGAACAAAAACATTTTTCTGTTTGTCGGTCTGTCGGTCCGTATATACACGTATATAATATAACAAGACCTGGATCTGGATTGTTTTTTGAACATACCCGATGAAGAGTTGGGGGGTAAATAGAGGTAAATACGTGGAAATAAGTAGATCAAGCTGGTAAGAGTACAGAAACTTGAACTTTGGTGTATGTACTAGAAGCCAAGGCCTCAATTTTTTTTATAATATTTTCCAATCCCCCACCACACCCCACTCCATTATTAAAGAGGTTGATAAAATAAACTTGAGATATTCACTTGAAATTTGGTATACCTACGTATATATTATAATGACATCAGGAACTAGATTATATCTACGGATTATTCCGTTGGAGGGTTGGGAGTTAAATAGGGGTAAATAAGGGAAAATAAGTAAGGCAAGCTGGTAAGAGTACATACACTTCAAATTCGGTGTATGTGCTAGAAGCCAAGGCCTCAGATATTTTATAACATTTTTCAACACCCCACCACCCCTACTCCATTATTAAAGGGGGTGGTGAAATAAAATTGAGATGTTCACTTGAAATTTGGTATACGTATGTATTATAATGACATCTGGAACTAGATTGTATTTTGAGATGATTCCGGTGAAGGGTTGGGGTTCAATAGGGGAAAATAACTAAAGCAAGCTGGTAAAAGTACAGAAACTTGAAATCAGGTGTATGTACTAAAAGCTAAAACCTCAAAATTTTTTTTAATATTTTCCAACCCTCCACCACCCCCACTCCATTGTTAAAGGGGTTGATAAAATAAAATTAAGATATTTACCTGAAATTTGATGTACGCATATATTATAATGACATCGGGAACTAGATTATATTTTGGGATTATTCCGTTGAAGGGTTGGAGGTTAAATATGAGTAAATAGGGGAAAATAAGTAAAGCAAGCTGGTAAGAGTACAGAAACTTGCAATTCGATGTATGCATTAGCAGTCAAGGCCTCAGATTTTTTTACAATATTTTTCAACCGCCCACCACCACAACTCAATTAATAAAGGTGTTGCTGAAATAAACTTGAGATATTCACTTAAAATTTGGTGCTAGAAACCAATGCCTTAATTTTTAACATTGAAAATATTTAACAAATCGAAGATGTAACGGCAATATGGGGGTCCAATAGCGATTTGTGTAACGCTTGGAAATTCGACTGTTTTTTGGACACGGAAACGTTCAGTGCTGTTACATCGCATACTTTTTGAAAGATCCAAATTTGATTTTGAATTTGACAAATTCTGATTCCTAGAATCATATTGTTGCATTTGATAAATTTTCATTCCTAGATTCATATTCCTGTATTATTACGTCTCGACGCCGACCGAAGTCTAGCGTCTATTTTGTATTTGATAAATTTTGATACCTGGATTCATATTCTTGTATCTTTACGTCTCAATGCCGACCGACGCCTTGCGTCGTTTCTGTAAAACTTGTATTTGATAAATTCAGATATCTAAATTCATGTTCTTGCATTTTTACGTCTCGACGCAGAACGACGCCTAGCGTCGCTTTCATATAACTTGTGTCTTTGATAAATGTTGATATCTAAACTTGTGTTCTTGCATTTTTACGTCTCGACACCGACCGACGTCCAGCGTCGTTTCTGTGAGACTAGTATATTTGATAAATGTTGATATTTGGATTCATATTCTTGCGGTTTTACGTCTCGATGCCCATTGAAGACTAACGTCGTTTTTGTAAAACTTTTGTATTAGATGAATATGGATACCTATATTCATGTTCTTACAGTTTTATGTCTCTACGCCGATCGATGCGTCGTTTTTTTTTTAAACTTCTGAATTTGATAAATTTTGATACCCATATTCATATTCTTCCATTTTGTAGTCTCGACGCTTATCGTAGTTTTCGTAAAACTTGTGTATTGAATATATTGATACCTAGATTCATATTCCTGTATTTTTACGTCTCGACGCCGATCGACGCCGCTGGATTTTGTAATTGATGCCTAAATTCATATTCTTGTCTTTTTACGTCTCGACGCCGACCGACGCCTAGCATCGTTTTTAGAAAACGTGTCTATTTGATAAATTTTGAGATTTAGATTCATGTTCTCCCATTATTACGAAACCCATTTTTTGTGGAATATTAATGTACAGTCTATTACAATTACTCCGAGTTATGTAACTTTTTAATTTCTTGTCCGCAGCTTAATAAGTTTGAAAATTTCTAAAAAATTTTTTGTTTCTATCCCCTGCACATTTTGCAAATTTTGTAAATATCATGTCAGACTTGACAGTTAGCCATGCTCATTTTCAATGTCTTAACGGAGCTTGCTAAATTGCAACTTCTGTAAATTTTTTTATGACATCTGCGTCAAATATTATTAACATTCTATGGCCAATTATTTTTGCACACTAAAGTGCAAATATAGACAAGTTTGCCTTTAAAGAGACTTGGAAGAAAAATCTGGATGTGAAAGTAGTGATTCCTTAGGCAGCGGTTCTTTCTTTTGTTCTGAAGATGAATAATTGAAACTTGGAGCATCATGTATATGTAAAAAACTGAATGATTGTTTTTTTGTTTACAATTGTAATGAAACATATTCTTTATAGGATTTGGCAAACAGCAGAAAAAACTTTCTATAAAAACTAAAAAGGAAGACAATCTGTAAAAATATTAATTTCTAATCCTTGTATTCTTTCAACAACCCGCATTGTGGTTATGCTAGTAATTAAAATTCTAAAATATTTTTTTTTATTTCTTATTTGACAATTCTCATTGTAATACTAGTATCAATAGAGTCCCCTACGGCTACGCAGAGTAAACTAGTAGGTATCTAGTTAACCCTTACGGCCATGAAGATTCAGTTAAAAATGAGAGCAAAATTCTATCTATTCAATAAAAAACTAACATTTTTCTAATCCTTGTGTTATATGTTATATTTATACTATGTTAGATTTACTGCAATTAATAAATGAACAGGGTGAGGTAGAAACATTAGTACATACAAATATAATTGACGGCTTTAATAATGTAAATGGGGTAAGCTTAATATAATACATTTAAATATAAGAAGTATAAAGAAGAATTTTGATGAACTATTAATATATTTAGAATCAGTAAAGGATGATATTGACATTATTGTTCTATAAGAAACTTGGACTGTATAAACAGTAAGTGACTTTAATATCATTAACTTCACTGCGTATTATAATGAGTCTAGATATAACGAGAATGATGTTATATTATATATTAACAATAACAATTCTGCAAACATTACCACTTGTCCCCTAACGAGTACAAATTTATTCAGATTTTCACTCCAAATATATAATGTGGATACAGGATTTATCGCTTCTAACAGACCATCATCGATAAATATAGGCACATATATTACCGAACTTGAACTAAAATTCTATTGGGTTTTCACATTTTCAAAAACTGTTAATAGTCGGAAAATGAAAAATGCTTGCAAAGTGTGTCACTTATATCTGAAACGAAATATCTGCCACGTTAAGAGCTAAGCGGCGTAATATATTTAGTTACTTTCCAAAAAACCGCTGCCTAAGGAATCACTACTTCCACATCCAGATTTTTGATCACTATAAGGGAAACTTCTTAACTAAATTTGCACTCTAGTATGTGGAAATTATTGGTCATAGAATTTTAATAATATTTGGGGCAGATACCACAGAAAAGCTTGAGGCGTTGGTATCTACCATATACGTAAAAAATGTTTCTAGTTTACCCTACTTATTTTCCTCTATTCACAACCTACCACCTCCCGCCCCTTCAATGGAATCATCTCAATCAGATGTCATTACAATACTTAGGTGTACCTACTCACTTTCAAGTGAATATCTCAATTTTATGTTATCAATCCCATTAACCATTGAGCGGAGGTGGTGGGGTTTGAAAAATATTGGAAAGAAATCTAAGGCCACGGTTTATATCATATACACCAAATTCCAAATTTCTGTGCTCTTACCACCTTGATTTACTAATTTTCCCCTATTTACTCGTAATTAATCCTCAATCCTTCAACTGAATGACCAAAATATAATCTACGTAAGTCTACCACATTTCAAGTGAATGTTTAAATTTTATTTTATCAACCCCTTTAATAATGGAGCAATGGTGGTGGGGGGGTTGAAAAATATTATTAAAAAATCGGATGCCTTGGCTTCTAAGACAACCGAATTTTTTACCCATATTTAACCCTTCAAAAATATTATGGAACCTTTTGAGGCCTTGGCTTGTGGTACATACATCAAATTAAAAATTTCTGTACTCTAACCAGCTTGTTTTACATATGTCCCCCTATTTATCCCTCGTTCCCCTTCAACCCTGCACCATATGTCTTCAAAAAAACAATCCAGTTCCAGATCTCTTTATAATATATACGTGTACAAAATTTCAAGTTAATGTCTTAAATCGTTCCGGAGAAAATGCGCGGACAAAAAAAAAAGTTACAGACAGACAGACAGACAGACAGACAGTAAGATATTTTTTTTCTCTCTCAAATTTAAAATGTCGACGTTTCATGACATTCTAAACCTATTTAAAAAAAAATGTTTGAAATTTTTTTTACGATTACTACACTTCCAATCCACTGCGTGGATGTGGAAGTAATACCAGAGAAGTAAAAATTAAACATAAAACGTCTATTTATAATTTTAACAAAATTCGTATCAATAAAGTAGTCTTCATACGACTAATTGTTATATGCTATGCATCTCAGTTAAATATTCACGCGGAATCCTTCTTTAATTTTAACTGCAGTGAGCGATTCGTGTTTAACAAAAATGCTTGCTAGAGTTCATTGTTTGAATACGTTTCAAAGAGCTATGGTGAAATAAAAGTGTGAGTACACACGTTGTGTTTGTGGGATGTTTAAAAGTCTTGTGTACCGTTTCTGTATTACTTTGTTAATACACAGAATAGCTTAACTCGAAAATAACATTCTTGTGGCAGCAAAGCGTTCATTTATTTTATAATTTATCAATCATTGACGTATTACTTCCACATCCATATTAGTCGAGGAAATTTAGCACAAAAATGGGCAAACTATCGAAAACCTCTGCAGCAAGGGTTTTAAATACCTCAAAAACTGCATGCAAAGAATAGCATTTTTTCGACATCCAAGTGCAATTTCCCATTTGTATAAGATTAAAATAGGTAACAAATTGAATAAATGCATCAAGGAGTCGAATGCCAAAAACCGCATTTTGATCCCACTTATTGTACATTTCTCGACAGTAGAATGCTATATTTTCTCGACTATATAGCGGATAGTAAACGCAAAGAAATTTATTTATAATTTTTTTGTTGTTGTAATGGGTCTAGAATGTCAAAAACTTCTAGAATTTAAATTCGGGAGAGAAAAATTCCTGTCGTTCTATCTGCCCATCTGACTATCAGTCTGCCTCTCTGTCCGTAACTTCTTTTTATGCGCACGTTTTCTCTAGAACGGATTAAGATAAAGATATATATTGGTTTGAAATTTGGTAGACATATGGATATATGGAACTAGATCGCATTTTAAACTTATTCCGTTGAACGGGTGGAGAGTAAATGGATTTTAATGAAATCTGGAACTAATTATATTTTGAGCCCATTCTGTTGAAGAGGTAGGGGGGTAAATAGAAACAAATAGGGGTGAATAAGCAAAGAAAGCTAGTAAATGTGCAGAAACTAGGAATTTGTTGTATAGACTAGAAGTCAAGGCCTGCTTGATACACATATGTATTTTAACGAGAGCTAGAACTGGTTTATATTTTGAACCTATTCCGTTGAAGGGTTGAAAGGTAAGTAAGGGTAAATATGCCACCTCCACCCTCCCTTATTAAGGAGGTTTAATATAATGAATTTGTGATTTGGTCTGTTTGTACGAGAGAAATAGTTCACATAAAATTTTTGGTATTAGCTACCCCATTACCATTGTGTGACAGATGATTTCCAAAATTGTATTATTAAAATTCTATGAGCAAATTTTTTTGACATATTGAAGGGCAAATATAGTATCAAGATGATCTCATTTAAAAATACTTGGGTTGGAAATTTGGATGTGCAAGCAGTGATTCTACTGGCAGTACTTTCTTTATTATACTTCAACACAGAAATTAAGGAACAGTACTCATTAAGTTTTCTTTTGAATTTATTTCGTATAAGTACACATTTTTAATGTTTTATAATAAAACTACTTCTAGATATGCTCTTTCATATAATATATTATTCCTGTCTTTTGCCCATTAAGGGTTATGTAAATTCTAGTTTAACCTGCATGGCCGTAAGGGACTGTGTGGGTGCTAGTGTTAGAATGAGAATATTCAAATAAGAGATTACACAAATTCATTTTAGTATTTTAATTTGTTAACATAACCAGAATTCAAGTTATCGAAACAATGAAAAGGTTTCACTAATATTTTTACACGCAGTTTTTCTTTTAGTTCTCATAGATAGTTATTTTTTTCTGCTGTTTGCAAAATCCTATAAAGAATACATTTTAATACAATTATAAGCGAACAAATAATAATTAACTTTTAAACATAGAGTATATAGGTTCCAACACTAGTTAGCTAATAGATAGGTGAAGATTTGTTGTTTTCATCAGTCGTTGTCAAATATAATTATTTCATACTTATTCACAGAAATTGTGTTGGTTTTGCATGAAACATTTTTATGCAAACAGCAGAAAAAATAAGTATCAATGAGAACTAAAAGAAAAACTATGTGTAAAAATATTAATGAAATCTTTGCATTCTTTCGATAACCCGAATTCTGCTTATGCTAGCAAATTAAAATACTAAAATTAATTTGACTAATTTATTATTTGAAACTTCTCCTTCTAACACTAGCATCCACCCATGAAAGTGTAATCCATTAGAATTAAAAATTTGCTTAAACGTATTCTGTAAAGAAATGACGATGGTAAAAACTCTGATGGCTAGGAATTCAATGGAGGTAACAAAATGCCCTCTTCGTCTGAAATCAGTTACTATCGTGGTTGAAATATTCTCTTATTACATAAGTGCTTATTTTTAACAATAATTAAAAGTCAACATCTTAAACAACAAAAATCACCAACTGTAACTAGTTTGTAACTATGGTGTGATATATTTATAGTTTGATACACTTGTGCTCGAACATAAAGCATCTTTTCTTATAAGAACTCTTTATGGAAGTCGCCCTAATATGTGTCTCTGACTTACAAATTAATGAAAGTTAATAACATTGCAAGAACAAGAGGAAGTATAACAATTTTAAAATGTAGCGGTCTGTGAGACCGATGATGCGGGTAGGCGTTAAAAAGAAGATGGTCCGGGCTAAGGGTTAATATTCTCATATGTCGTTTCGTAATTAGTAAAGTTTAGAGTGACCGCCCTGTATAAATAAAGAGGGAAGTTCTGTGTAAATGCCTTTACCGAATTTTTTAGAATGAGATTGTTATTTTGAATATAGAAGAATATTCCCAGAAAGAAACTAAAGTCAGTTAGTTAGTCAGAAAGGAAAATAGAAACAATTCAAATATTTAATGTATATTTTATATTAAAACTCTTAAGTCACTGTTAGAAGTACTTTCTCTTTTTTAAAACATAAATATAAAATCTGTTAGTAACAAAACAATATTCTTTGAAAGTTACGGTTGTAATAAAAAATACTACATACCATTAACTGTAGAGGAATATTAACATTTTCCGCTCAGTTGAGTTTCTAATGCATCTGAGATGTACTATATCAATATTTAACGGTCAATTTTTAATAATTAGGTATATGTTTTCTGAATAGAAGATTATGCATTCTCAAGTCTATTTTATTGTAGCCGGCTGGATTTAATTAGATAACACAAAAGTTATGTAACTATAAGTTTTCAGAATAATGCATAAGTTTCGCCTCGATGTGTCTTTGGCAAAATAAAATTCATGTACGTAACACTTGTACAATATTATAGCTCATTTATAAAAAAGTTTGCTAGTTGGACTTGTCGTGTGGGCAGGAGTCCACTTCCAAAGTAAAACTGTCTCCCAAGTTAATTCTTAAGAGATTTCCAAACTAATTGTATAGTCAACTTATGTTTAAAATTAGGATACAAAATAATAAAACAAAACGTAAAATCAATATTAGAAAACCCGCTGTGACTTCTCTAACATTTCTAGACTTTATATAGATAAATTAATTGTGTCCTCTCGGGATAGTTTATTCAAGATTCGTTGTCCTCGGCTCGAAAATCATCAGGATTGTCTGATTGTTTCTCCCAGTTCTCTTTAGGCTTTTTGGATATTCTCGGGTATAAAACGTTGGATGCATTATTCAACTCTTTTTTTATGAATTCCTTACGTCATTTAGTCTTTAAAATTATTTAAAATGCTTACTAGTTGTTTACTATATACATTGGATTTAATTTTATATTAAGTTTTATTCTCATTTAGGACATTTTAATCGCTAAACGCTTTTTCCATTTACCACAGGTGAAAGATATTTGCATTTTTGATCTTTATAATCTGTATTCTTAAGTAATCCCTTCCCCTCCCCGCCCCGCCTATCAAATTGCCACGGCACCATTGTGGTCGATGGGTCGATGCGTGCCTTGAGACAGACAACTGATGGTGAACATCGAATTTTTTACCCCTTTCCGAGGCTGTGTCTCGAAAATGAAACGAGATACCGAGCTGCGGTTTACTCTATCCGATTTCTCTCGTCTTCTTACATACCTCTGAATTCTTTAGATGCTCTTTAGAAATTTTGCAGAAAAATAAAAACCTTCAGAGGCATGTAGGAAGGTGAGAGAAATCGAATGGCGTAAACCGCCGCTCTGTATCTCGTTTCGTTTACGAGATATAGCCTCGGGAATCGGTAAAATAACTCAATTTTCACCTTGCGGTGAATTCGAGCGGCCATATCTCAATAATCAAGGCGCGCACCAACCTCCAATTTACTACAAACGATTTCTTACGTCTTCCTACGTACCCCTGAATTTTTCCAGATTTTTGCTAGTTTTCGTTTGGCAGAAATAGCCCTCGAAGCTAGGCCGTGTCGCTCGAGAAGCTAAATCCTCGGACCTCTGACTTTGGCGGCCTATATCTTATTTAAAAAGTTTAAGAAAAATATCGTGCGACACATCGTCGGATTGGAAATGTAATTTTCAATCGATCTGTTATAAAATGAGGGGGTAATTTTTGTCTAGAAGAAGTTACAGCGATTTATGTGAAGAGATGTTGAAATCGCTTAAATTATGGGGTTTATTGAGGTTATGGCAAAACTCTGATGTGATGGAGTTAGGCAGACCTAGGATTCGGATTTAGCTACCCCAAAAACATATAGAAAACATGGTTGAATCCCCAGGCTAGAAAGATTTTTTTTTGTGTGGTTGTGTAATATTTTAACGGGAAATGACTCATTAGAAGGTCTGTCATCAGCCTTAAGTCAGACTTTTCAAGTTCGAGATGCCTTGTGACATTATGGGTCGAATAATCTATGAACTCCTTTTGTCTCGAGTATTCCTCCAGTATAAGTATTTGTTTACTTTTCCCATTTAATTTTTAGTATATCTTTCGGTGTGCGTCTTTTAAATAAGCCACCAAGCGATCCGTGCCCCAAAAATTGGGTTTTAGCAATTATTTTTGCAAGGGTTTCAGCTAATTCATTACCTTCTATTTCCTCATATCCTAATCCACCACAAGGTAACCTTGTTGTTCCTTGACAGGCTTCAGAGATTGTCTGCGTTCCCAAGCAATTTCGAATTAAAAAGAGTGTGTGCCTCTGGCACTGCCTGAAAATCTAAAAGTTTATATATCTTTGCACTTTAAATGCCTTATCTATTGCATAGGTTTCTACCTAGGATCTTGTATACTGTTCAATATAGACTGCAATTGTGCCCTGCTACATACAATCCTTCCAACCATCTTCGCTCCATCTGTGGTCTTTTCTCTAAGCACAGTGCTTCTGCCCTGCTTGTTTGACTGCTGCCAATCAGCGCATCAAAGGGATAATGATCGATAAAAATAGTTGCTAATTAATAAGAACAGCTACTTGTAATTATTACCAGAGATGTCATTTGGAAATAAAATAAGCACACCAAGCAAGCAAAAAAATATGCTGATTAGAACTTGAAATCATACAAAAATTACTTTGTAGATGCGACGGGATAACTTACCTTCTATTAAATTGATCTACTAGGTCTAGTAATTTCCAGACGTCCCTCTAACAAAACAAAACATAATTAAATTGTTCGCAAGAAGCTGTTAAATTGCACTACAGGAGTCCCCTACTCGAACGAATTGTAGAATTACAGCCAGTAAACTTCTTTAACGAAATAACGGTAACCAATAAACATATAGGGAGAAGGGAATCGTATAAACTTGTATGAAATGCTAAAATTTATTGGTTATTAAATATCTTAAACAGCAATATGTTAAAACTGTGCGCCAGGTGCAATATTATTGTACTCGAATTATATATCTATAGAGCAAGTCTTTAATTTTCTGAAATATCAGCGAAATGTAAGCAATGTTTATTTGAATTCAACAACTCGTATATTGGAATAGACTATATTTAGTTAGAGAATTTAATATAAAGCTATTTATGAAGAATGAAAATACTTTCTGTCATTTAAATAATAATTAAAAGTGCTATAGTATTTACGAACTGAATTGGAACAGCACGGAACTAGAGGATCTTTTTACATGCCATAATATATAAAACAAAAAATACGTATGAACTCTTTGTATCATATGGTCTGTACCAGGCAGTGTAGTACAGTCAGGCAGCCTTATAAATTACTTAATTCTACTGAATATTTGAACAAATTATTAGTTTTATTACTGTGTTTGAGTGATTTTTTGCCATCAATTGATACAGAGCCTATACAAGCGGAATTTGAAAATAAAGATTTACATGTACAAGATCAAAGGATTATCTTGAATATTTATTTGTATTTAAAAGGCGAAATTGACCCTTCATATAATCATATTGTTAAGAGGATTTGTGAATTAACCAAATTTAGCCGTTATACAATTTATAGGGTTATTAGAGCCGGGGATGTAGTTGATCATTCTATTAAACGAAAAAGAGTTGGACAAAAACTTTAAAAACTTGATAACGCGTCCAAAGATGTTATTCGTCGATTTGTGAATGACTTTTATAATAAACAGAAGGTGCCCACATTAGAAATGATTAGAGACAAGTTACGCGACTATCTAGAATATAACAATAAATCATTAGATACTTTGGGAAACATTTTACTCGATTGCGGTTTTAGATACAAATAATTGGACAAATGAATGGTAGTTATGGAATCAGCTCGCATCGTTGATCATCTACACGAGTACCTGCGTAAAATAAAAGAATACCGAGATGCAAATAGAGGCATAATTTATCTTGATGAAACATGGTTTGACACCCATGATGTAGTTTAATACAGTTGGGTAGATAACATCAAAAAGTGTAATTTAAGTGCTCCATGTTCTAGGGGGAAAAGGATTATAATTCTACATGCTGGAAGTAAAAACGGTTTTATTCAAAATGCGTTGTTGTTGTCTGCTAAAAATATCGAGCAATCCTCTGCCGACTACCACGAGGATATGAGCCAAATTATTTGAGAAGTGCGCAAAGTAACAGCTTTTACCAAATATACCACCAAATTCCATAATTGTTATGGACAATGCGTTATACCATTCGCGGCAGCACACGAAAATTCCGAACACCAATACAAAAAAAAAAAGCGAAATCGTTGAATTTATGAAAGGCAAAGGCTTGGAAATACCAGAAAAAAACACAAAAAGACTTTAATAGAACTGATTGGAAAGCAAAATTTTGAAAAGGAATATGCCGTTAAAAAATTTTTTGAAGCATACCAGCATACTATTTTACTTCTGCCTCCATATTATTGGAATGGTATGGGCTGATGTATAATCAATCCCCACAATTAAGTGCGTGTGTCTTAAAGAATATAAAGATAATAGTAGACGAAATAGGCAAAAGCGATATATGAAGGAAGTGTGTATCTAATGTGATAAAAAGGGAAAATGAATATTTTTTATTACCACCTATTAATCCAATTATTATTAATGTAAACCCCGATTCAAGTTCTAAAAACTCGGGTTGTCACGAACGAAATATTGTTTATTTAAAGTTCATAGGCTAAGATTTTTTGAATTTTTTTTATTTATCGTCGACCTATTTCCGCTACTGAAACCAATTATCGATGCCAGAAAACGAGTTTCCCCTTTGAAATTTTGCCGAATCTTTCCTATATAGAATAGCAGAAATTTTCTACCTACCTAACATTATGATACTGCAAAGTTCATAGCATCATGGCCTAACAATTAATAAACAAGACAGTCGCTGCTTTACGCCCATTCGAAAGGATTATATACCATCTATATTATGAATAAGATTACATAACTTTGCCGCTAGAAGATAGAACGAGAAGTAAGTCACTAGACAATAGACGCAGCCTTAATATATTATTTATGTGACTTATCAGATGTGATAAACATGTCTTTTCATTAACCACTTCTATTGAGTAAAGGTATTATAAAAATCCCTTTATTTAACAATTAAAAAATAAGTATTTAGCATTTAAAGCATTTTTTACATTTCTTCCGCCGCCGCCTATGCCCCATAAAGGAGATGCCAACTTTACTCAGAGTTTTCGTTTTTATGCTGTCCCAATTGAGATCATATATACTATACTTTCAGTGAACCGAAAGTGCAAGAAATAGCTATTTGTGGAACAAGGTAGGAAAACTGTTTCTTTTTTTTTACATACTAGGCGTAGGCTTTTTCATCCAGGTGATAGCCGATAATTAGAACATCCTGTATTGAAATTTAAAATATTTAAATTTATTTTACCAACCATTCATTTTAATTCCGACATTATCGGACATTCTCACTATTAATTTCACAATATAATAACAACTGAAATAACGTTTTCTCCGTATATTCACATTTTTATGGATAACATTTCAAGAAATATAGCATGTACTGTATATATTCCATCCAACGAATCGGAATTAAAATTTCTGTGTAAATTAGAGAGGATGGCTAAGACTACTTGGTCATTCACACAGAGTCATGTTGGAATTATATATTTTAATAAAAGAACATGTAAATAAAACTACTAAGTCAAATCCTATAATAATGAAAATTAACGGAGAGAGATAATGAATTACACAGGCCGACAAAATTTAAAAAAATTAAACCAAACCTATAGTTTTCTATGTATTTAGACGTGCTAAAACTGAATTTAATAACAAAGAATATTTTTCCCGGTTAATTTTTATCCACACCCTCCTTTAACCTTCCGAGTGGTGCAAGTTTCAAAAATTGTTTATATATTATATACAGGGATTTTTGAATATGCTGCGTACGTCCAAAGTTAAAATAAAATTTTGACATAATGACAGCTGTCAACGAGCTGTCAAAAATCCTGAAAAAGTGCGAAAATTGAAATTTAATATGTGTTCTTAAGTTATTAGGGACGCTGAATGCAAATCTGAGGTCAAAATTGAATTTTGACAAAATGACAGCGGTCACTCAGCGGTCAAATTCCCTATAATAGCAATACAGAGATTTACTGTGTGTTATTATCTGATTATAATCAAAATAATACAGACTATATAGCTCAGAACTCCATTAAAGAATTGATAACCCAGGCCCACAGAAAAATAATCTGCACCATGAACCAGACTATGGTTTTCTAATGTGTTTTTCTGCTCTGAAACCGAATCCGACGTCAGTTTTACCCCTATATGTCAGGATTTTTAGGTTATGTAATTTTTTTGGGGGGTGCTAATTTCTTGAGGAAAGTGGCTCCACTCCCAATGAAATTCTCTGGAATTGATATAAATTATTCCTCTGGAGCTTTCTATCGAAAGCTCTCTTGGACACAAAGTCGGAAAATGCAAAATTTTTCAGACATTCAGGTATACAGAGCGGTGCTCATGTCTTTTGGCCCCCGCCTCGGTGAAATTCGCTGGAATCGGTATATGTTATTTTTCCTCCCGGTAAAAAAGTCTCATGGGAACAAGTTTGGAAAATGCACAGTTTTCGGGAGCTCCAGATTAAAAATATACATTGATTCTAGCGAATTTCATTGGGAGAGAAGCCACTTCCCACAAGAAACGAGCACCTCCCAAAAAAATGAACATAACCTAAAATCCTAACGTATAGGGGCAAAACTGACGTCGAATTCGGTTTCAGAGCGCAACAGTACATAACAAAACCATAGTCTGGTTCATGACGAAGATTTTTTTTTGTGTAATAATACAGAATTAGTAGAAACACAAGTTTTTAAAATAAATACCAAAATAAATCAAACATGAAAATATAACGAAAATATATATAAAAAGTAATAAAATAAATGTTTAAAAAAATACTGAACTGAACTTGTGGTAGGTACCTTGTGAAACATCTTGAAAATAATTATAAATTAAACACTGCTTTTAGATGAATCAATCAATATATTAAAATTACTCTACATATGTTTCGGCTTATTAGGCCTTTATCAAGAGTATTACATAGTGAATACTAAAGTTTCCGACGTGATTATTCTAATTAATATCTAAAAGTATTTATGCCTTAATCTATTTATGACCTAATCTATTTAAGACTTAATTTAACATCCTTAATTATGGGAATGTTTGGAGTGAACCTAAACTGATTATATAAATCAATAGATAGTTCTTAGCAATTTGTTTATTATAGGGGCATTCAAGAAATCTTGTTGGTCATTCATGGTACAAGGGTTGCGCTTGAAAGATTTTTTGATTTCTAGTTGCTCTACCAGATCTAAACGTTTACCTTTTCTTTCTGAATGAAATAAGTTTATGTTATCAGTATCTATGAAATGGTTGTTTTCAATACAGTGTGTTGACATTTCTGTATTTTATTGTTATTTAAGATTGGTTTCCTATATTCTTTTACCCTGTTCACAACGCTTCTACCACTATGACCGATATAGAGAGCATTGAAATCTTTACAATAAATTTTATATATACCAGATTTATCAATTTTATTTAGTTTTTCTTCGTTATTAACCAAAATGTTTATTTTTAAAAAGGCAATCTGAGGGCTATAAACTGAAGAAATCCAAAGTATTGAGTAAAGAAAATATCCAAAATTTTTTAACTAGAGCTGCCGATCAAGATTTTTTGATGATGATGGTATGTCTAATCTTATAGTTTATTTGTAAAGTGATTTCTTTTGAAGTTACATTAATTATTGGAATCGCAGGGGATGCAGGAGCGACGAGCTAAGCCGCATGCAAGTTGAAGACATCGAAGATCAAGGAGATGTTTACCAAATTATCATCCCCGGTACTAAGACGAAATGTCCTCGGGAATTCATAATTACTTGTGGGAATATTCAAAGAGTAAACTTAGTTGAAATGATCCGCAAATATGCACATTTACGTCCTTCACGAACTCCCTATGCTCGATTTTTCATTGGCTACAGAAATGGTAAATGTACAAAGCAACCCATCGGGATTAACAGGTTTGGTGCTATGCCCAAGAAGATAGCTTTATTTCTGGGATTATCTGAGTCTTCAGGATACACAGGACACTGTTTCAGAAGATCTTCTGCATCACTGTTGGTAGATTTCGGAGTCGATATTTTAACGCTCAAGCATCACGGAGCTTGGAAATCATCCAACGTTGCAGAAGGATACATATGAAACTCTGCAGAAAATAAGGCGAGGACAGCTGTTAAAATATTGGGGGGAAAGGAAATAATTGGTCTCCAAATTCGAGATAATATAGCAAAACAGCCACCAGAGAAAGTTTTAGATGCAATTCTGATGGAAAGCACAATTTCATCCCATCAGCTGTCGTCGGGGATAGCTTTCAACAACTGCATAAAATACGTCTTAAATATATATAACAAATAAATTATTAATGTTAATGTTCTTAATATAAAATTCCAATAAATTTTTGCAAAATTATAATAAATTTTGATTTGTTTTTTTATGTTATAAATTTCTCTTTTCACCAGTGCGAGAAGTAACAGTTCTTTTCGGATTTAGTGGGAAAAGTGACAGTTGTTTTCACACTGGTCCACAGTTGTGTGTTAAAGTGACGTTTTGACACTAATTTCTTATTTGACAATTCTCATTCTAACAGTAGCATCCACACAGTCACAGATAAATTCATGTTAGGATTTTAATTTGCTAGCATAACCAGAATTCAGATTATCGAAAGAATGCAAAGATTTCATTAATATTTTTACACATAGTTTTTCTTTTAATTATCGATAGTTATTTTTTCTGCTGTTTGCAAAATCCTATAAAGAATATGTTTCAATACAATTATAAGCGAACAAATAATAATTCATTTTTATATTATGTTATATGTTATGAGAAGATAAAAAAATATTGGTATTAGTACATAGATTTAATAGTTTATTATTTCCATTTACTTATGCACGCGTATAATAACGTACATGAATTATATGAGTGCTTTCGATTTTAAATGAGTAGTCTTTTACAAAATTATATTCACTTATTTGATGTCTACAATTTGAACTAAAAGTTAAGTTGACAGAAAATACTTTTGCATTTGTTGGAGAAACCATAGAAATTTTTAAAGCTTAAAGTTCATTAAATATAGTAGTCGGTAAGTCAAGCAAGCAGTAATTTATACGGACTGATGGACTGTTTTAACAGGAATTAAAGCAGAGTACTTTGCCTACTTAATACCTTCCTATGCGACCTCTTTTGCTACGCAGGTGGTAATATTTAGACAATTTCTGCACCAGTTCCTGTAAGATATCTAGGAGCTGTTTTAAATATTTCACTCTTTGGCTTAAAACGTTTTTCTAAACACTAAGAAATATTTATTAGAAAAATAGAATGATAGTTACTCATGTGATCAATTTCACCTGATTGTAAACAGGAATCACAACTTCTTCCTTACACTGTTCGGAGATTTTGCAGATTTCGAAAATTTAATTGGCACAAATGAAATAGTTTCACTAATATTTTTTGCACACTGTGTTAATATCTTTTTTGACATTTAATAGAAGAGTTAAGTTTTAAACTGTTTCTATAATATTATAATTATCTGTAGGTTCTACGAAGATACCTAGAATGTCTGTGTTTTTTAAATTGAATACTCTCTATATATTAATATGTTTTTATTATGATCCGTTAGAAACCAAGGTATATTTGAAGCAAATCCGAATTATAAGGATGAGCAAGTAAATCATCGATAACAAAATCAGTCATGATGGTGTTAGTTATACTCTAATACCGGCACGTTAGTAAGTGTTGGGGGTAAGTGTGGCGAGTATGTTCATTACATTGTGTGCCTGGTTGGACTTTCTGCGTTGATAGTGGCAATGTCGATGAATAAGAATAATAGATGTGTGTGTGTGTGTGTCTGCGTTTTCTCAAATCCTCTTTCTGATAGAGTTAGCTTTGAACTTGGGAATTGTCTAATAGGTGTAGTGTGTTTATATTTCATGTTGCTGTTTCATGTACAGTGTTGCTAAGAATGAAACTTTACTTAATGTAAAATATGTCTACTGTGAATTAGGATTCTTTCCCTAAACAATATGTTACACATCGCGTTATGATAACGCTATATTTATAGTGTTAACGGGATAAATGTGGAATGTAGATCGTATTATATTGGTGGATCTTACGTTTCTGAGCTATGTAGAAATTTAAGACGACGTGCATCAAGGACTATTTTAAGCTCAGTGATTTAACATTAATCTAAAATATAAGTAATATATTTTTGATTATGCTCATCTTGTAAGTTCATCTTACAGTACAATTCAAATCAAAGTATGTCAATATCGGAAAATTTATCTGGGATGGTTAATTAAATTTGGATCTATTATTTTTTACTTACATAACTTTTTCTACCTTAGCTATCCTTTTTTGTGGGAGAAAAAAATACGGATGTCACATTTCTTGCCAAATTCAATATGCATGTACTTTATTTTTACATTCGATTGTGTAACTCTGGGTACTATCTGATTTATTTAGGAAACAAAAAAAATCACAGATTTCGCAATTCTTGCAACCATCGGGACATTGGAATTGATAACACAATACATAAAACATAAACTTTTTCCGGACTCGGCTTCGCCTCGTCCGGAAACAGCTACGGTCCACTCTCGATTGCGATGTAGCACTAAAGCAGCCACTCACCTCAGAGCCACACACATCAAAGTGCAAGACGGCTACTCGTTCTTGTCGCAGAGTCGGGGCGTAAGTTCGATTTGAAAATACTATTTATTGCCAGGCGCCACTCTCCCTGATTTATTAATGTTAAAGCCCTCAAGGAGAGGAACGGGACATAAAAGAATTTGTGGCTTAATTAAATTTGAATAAAAGAATTTACTACATAAACATAGGGTTAGTGGGTTAGAAAAATATGAAAACATAATACAAAAATATGGTAAAAAATTTCAGTTAAATAATTCAGTAATAAATATTCACAACCTTCAAATAAATACTAATATGTGGTAAATAAAAATTAGCACAAAAATCTTCACATAAATAAATACACATATATATGTTGGATGGTAGCTTAATTCGCTGATCTTTGAAACCAAACCCTCGTATGTTAAAGTTTATAAAAAAAAAGGAAAACGTTTAAATACCTCGGTGTCCAGTTAAAAGAAGAAGTAGGTAGAAGAGTGTAAAGTTACTTCGTACTCGTGGTAAACTTTTCCACAACGCTCAGTACTCCTGTCATCCGCCACACTCTGTCTCTCTGTCTCATAGGTAGTTTCATCAAACCAAAACCAACGGCACATACAGCCCTTTCGGCTTCACCCTCCAATTTGCAACATAAAATTATCCCTAACAATGGATGAATGTGTGAATCCACATAACCATAATTATCTGAACCTCAAGTTTCTTTTATCTCTGTGCCCCATACAAAAAAGCCTGATGTAAATCAAGAAAATATTGCTTTTCATTTATCTATTCGTGAAAGGTATTTAGTAGAAGACAATTTATGTTAAAGAATTATTATTTTAAGTACCTGATGTTAATGGCTTTTTCTCTTCACCAGTGTGGTGTTTTCTTTTGAGGAGCTGAGACCAAAATGGTCTCTCTGTTTCCCCTCCAGTGATCTTTCCTTCATACCAAAAAAACTATTTCCGTTCAATTACAACCTCTAGGAAAGTGTGGCTGCCGAATATCCATCTTTGTCAATGACAATCAACAATCCAGCCAACACACACAATTCTTAGGGAATTCGTCGCGGTGCCAACATTGTGTTGTTGTAACATAAATAAATAAGTGAGGAAATTTAATAATAAGATGTTTGATAGTGTCTTTCTAAGAATACAAAATGATTTTAATTTAATACTGACTTCAAAATAATGACAAAATTAATAATTCGGTAAGTAATGAATTGGTGTATGTAGAGTTGCCTACGGTTGAACCTTCGACAGACTGTGGTGGATTTATGAAGATATTTCATTATATGCATTTATTTCTTTTTCTACAGAGTGTTACCCTATTCATGTTACAGAATCACCGCTGTATTTCGACCTTAAATGAAAACTGGTAACTTGAACCCCTGCGATATATGCAACACATATTACATTTGCATATATCAGCCGTTGCATATACGATAATCTCACTCGACCGCCACACCGCTTTCTTTTGACCTTGAACGGAAACTGGTAACTCGACCCCCATATACGAACATTAAAATTTCAGAGTTACCTGAACCCAGCATTGAATTAAGACTAGGTATTCGAAAGATCATTGAGATCATATGGAAAATGGCTAGGTATTCAACGAGCTGGTTATCTCTATCATATATGTATACCAAGAATGCGGAAAGCAACAGAATTGAGCCAGGTCTCGGTTGATTGTAGTGCGAACCACTATAGCGATTAATTTTTATGCCACTTGATTGCGTATTTTATTGCTGTTTGATTTATTGATGTGACTGTTATTATTACATGTTATTATTTGCGTTACAAAATCTCGAGAAAGTCAGTTACAAATTGGTAAATTTGGAACACGTAACCACATAATATTAATTAATAGTATTATGTCGTTACGCTATGGTGTTATATTAAATAATAAGATTTACTAATTTGTAAATGTCTTTCTTGAGCTATTGAAACACAAATAATTGCGTATTTGTGACAAGATTGGCACGTACAGATAATACATTCTAAATTTGAAGACCAGAAATGTAAGCAATTAGTACAGAGCTTTAATTATTGTAGAAGAAATATTTTTCACAGATGGTACATCTAGCAAATTTTTGACATGAAGAGATATAATGGGATCCCTCGTATACAGTGCATGATATCGTCGAAACATAATATGGAAATAATTAAAGGAGGAGCAATTACATATATTAGATATATTTTCAATAATAAATATTGACAATATTTAATTAAAAGTTCATAACAAATAAAAAGTAACAACTCCATTATTATAAGCATATGCAAACAGAATTTCATCTAATACTTTCACCACTGTTTCAAGCAAAATGGTAATGTTTGCAAACATGTTGGGCATGAAATATATAGAAATATTTTGAATTCCTTGGAAGAAGTGCATCAAAATTGCATTCTAATACACTTTATCTGGTGTCCACAGTAATGGCCAGATCACAAATACATTCTACTCTTAGAAGTATTTTTCTATTCACACAGTAATCGAACAAAATATTACTTTTCCTTGTAGATAATGTTGTTATTTGGAATTTATTTGTATTCATGTCTAGAGAAGTTTTGAAACTACTATGATAAAACTTATCAACATTTCGTCACCACTCATATCAGCGTCTTTATCCCATTTTTAAAATTTGAATTATGTCTGCTAAAAACGATTGTATGCACTGCAGTAAAGTACAATTAATATTACATAGTGAGAGTTTTTGTAGGAGGATATTATGATTGACAGGATCAAAAGATTATTTATATCGGTATAAATTGCATCAATTTGAGCCGCATTTTTAAACGCTTCATGTGTGAACGATATGTAGGGAAAGATTTGCCTGCTTACTAATACCTTTGAATAAACTGTGTTGACATAATAACATTTTTACGTGAAATGAAAATATTATCAGCTACAATAAATTGCAATACTTTAGACAGGATATGATAAAACACGTTGGAGGTTTTCTATTTCTGAACCTCATTCATGAATAGTACTGATATCACATCAATGGTGGATTGCACAATGCACATTGTTTTTTTCATTATCGAACAGATGCAGATGCAATGAATATTTATTTTGTAGTTATGGTGAAGGTGTGGGTATCAAGAGTTAAAGATTGGTGGTGGTGGTAGTAATGGTAGAAAAGACTAGATTGCTATAAGAGACGGCATTAAAGAATTATACAAAAGCGTACAACATGGAGAAAAATTGTAGGGATGTATTCAAGAGTACTTTTTACAATATCCTTCATTTTCTGCGCACAGTGTATTATTTAATAACACTGATTCGCAAGGTTTTTTTTCTTAACCCAAATAAGTGATTCCGAGGTTGACATGCTGAATACGATACCGTTGTCCCTTATTGCGCCGTCACGTCACAATTTTAAGAAAACCTAACCTATAAGTGCTAAAAAGGCCATTTCTGCCTATATTCGTACCCGAATAACTGGATTACGATACCAGATTGAGTTAATCGGACCAGACCACCTTACTCAGCTGTCCAAGATCTTTAGTAAAAAATAGTAAAAATTAAAATAACATCAGTATAAATGGCCCAAACATTATTTTATTCCTGAGTTTAGCAAGAAATACTAGAATGTTTGTGGTGTTATATACAGGGTGAGCCACGGTGGGTGGAGTATTAAAAGTATATGGAGAACGGATCAACCGATTGCTTTCAAATTTTGGCTACCAAAATAATTGAGTATGATCTCTCCAACTAAAATATCTTCGAAAGTGTGGTGTTGCCACTTATACGTAAAACTGGCAACATCTTCGTTATTTTAAATGGAATACCCTGTATATTTTTACATTTTTTGGATCGTCGTCTCTTTCTGAGTAAATTTTGTTAATATTTCCCTATACCTATCTCAAGCCATTTTCGAGATAATAATTCTTTTCTGAATTTATTTCCAAAAATTTGAACTTCAGTAAATCGTGTTTTCTCCTACCTACGCAGCAATTAAAAGACATTTTTTTAGCTGCTGCTAGGCAAGGCCTGGGGGCATCTCCTTCATTAATTAAATATTTCGAATATCATACAGGGTGATTTAGAGAACGATTCCTATAAGTGACTTAGAAAAGTGCACGAAAGTAAATTTTTTTAAATGAAATGCCCTGTATATTACTACTGATTCGGAAAGGTGATATATTTACCTATTTAAAAATGTAATATACCCTATACCTAATGCGCACCGTTTTTGATTTATGGACACTTTTCTGTAACCTTACCAAGAATATTAGTCTTTTGGTATATCATAACGGGTGGGCCATGAAATTTTTATGTTGTCATTTTGTAATGACAACTGACCTGCTATTTTTCTAAATAAATTTGACGTTAGTGATATTTGCACTTAATTTGAATAGCTGTAGCACAAATATGGCAGAAAATAATTATACAAACACAGTTTTAATGGATTTGTTTATTATCCATGGAGAGTGCAATAAGATTATCAGCAGAACTTGTAGAAGATTTAATGAGAAATATTCGGATTTTCCGCAGATGAACAACAGAAAGTTTCTACGAATTCAGAGGAATTTTACTAATTTTGGTTCGTCATTAAGAAAACCAAGATATTTACCAAAACCTGTGACATCGGACGAGGTAAATGAAATCAATGTGCTAGCATATTTTCATGCAAATCCCCAGTATTCCATATGTTGTGCTAAACGGGATTTAGGATTGTCATATTCATCCATTCGAAGAATACTAGTAAACCATGAAATGCATAATTATAAATTTACAAGAGTCCAGTTTCTCATGCCTCAGGATTATCTACAGAGAATAGAATTTTGTGAAATGATACTTTTACGTACGCAAGAGGACCCCAGTTTTTTAAAGAAAATTATATGGACTGATGAATGCAAATTTTCTAGGGAAGGGATGTATAACGCACGAAATCGTCACCATTGGGCCACAGAAAACCCCCACGTTACTAGAGAGGCTGGTTTTCAAGTCAAATTTAGTTTCAATGTGTTTTGTATGTTAATGGATGACAAAATAAAATATTACATATACGACGGAAAATTGAATTCCAGAAAATATTTAGATATAATTAGAACAATTGTGGAATATACTTCCTTGATAATTTGTCAATTGAAAAATATAGTTGTTGGTATCAACTCGACGGGGCTCCTCCACATTGTACACACGAAATTAGTATGGAGTTGGACCGCCTTTTCGATGACCGTTGGATTAGACGTTTGGGACCGTGGAATTGGCCTCCGAGGTCCCCTGACCTTGCCCCGTTAGATTTTTATCTTTGGGGTACTCCTAAAGATAGAGTTTATAAAACTTCAGTCCACAATAGGGAAGAATTAGAACGTCGAGTGATTCAAGAGGTTGAAAACTTGGACCCCGTTGAAATAAGAGCTGCTACAACAAACGCCGTCCACCGTCGTATACAAAAGTGCCTGGAAGTTAACGGTCTGCATCTCGAACAATTATTACAATAGTTCTAAGATTTTTATTATTTATTATTGTTATTAATATTATTTGTTGTTGCTACTTAGACTTTGTTACTGTTATTGCTGCTTAGGTATTATTTTTTCCTAATGACACTGTTATTGTTCTGTTAATGACGAACCAAAATTAATAAAATTCCTCTGAAATCCGGATATTTCTCATTAAATCTTCTACAAGTTCTGCTGATAATCTTATTGTACTTTCCATGGATAATAAACAAATCCATTAAAACTGTGTTTGTATAATTATTTTCTGCCATATTTGTGCTACAGCTATTCAAATTAAGTGCAAATATCACTAACGTCAAATTTATTTAGAAAAATAGCATGTCAGTTGTCATTACAAAATGACAACATAAAAATTTCATGGCCCACCCGTTATGATATACCAAAAAATTAATATTCTTGGTAAGGTTACAGAAAAGTGTCCATAAATCGAAAACGGTGCGCACTAGATATAGGGTACATTACATTTTTAAATAGGTAAATGTATCACCTTTCCGAATCAGTAATAGTATACAGGGCATTCCATTTAAAAAAATTGACTTTCGTGCACTTTTCTAAGTCACTTATAGGAAGCGTTCTCTATCTCACCCTGTATGATATTCGAAACATTTGATTAATGGAGGAGATGCCCCCAGGCCTTGCCTAGCAGCAGCTAAAAAATTATCTTTTAATTGTTGCGTAGGTAGGAGAAAACACGATTTACTGAAAGTCAAATTTTTGGAAATAAATTCAGAAAAGAATTATTATCTCGAAAACGGCTTGAGATAGGTATAGGGAAATATTAACAAAAGTTACTCAGAAAGAGACGGCGATCCAAAAAATGTAAAAATATACAGGGTATTCCATTTAAAATAACGAAGATGTTGCCAGTTTTACGTATAAGTGGCAACACCACACTTTCGAACATATTTTAGTTGGAGAGATCATACTCAATTATTTTGGTAACCAAAATTTGAAAGCAATCGCTTGATCCGCTCTCCATATACTTTTAATACTCCACCCACCGTGGCTCACCCTGTATACAAGTAAATCGGACCTAAATAGGTAATTTCATAAGACGTTGACGCGCTGAACACAGTGCCGTTACCCGTCTTGCGCTATAAGGTCAGCATTTTGAGAAAACATAATTTCAAACTGGATAGATCATATTTTCTATACTATTTCAATAACATAATCTTATCCATACTGAGGTTATGTTTTCACAAAATCCCAACCTCATAGAGTAAAATGAGTTCAGCGTGTCAAAATCCTATGGAATTAGCTATTTAGGTCCGATTTACTTGTATATATACTCACCACAAAAATTCTAGTAATTCTTGCTATGTTTGTGTCATCTATAGTTGGTTTCTTTTATTATTATTGTCGGTTTTTAAAGACTTTGGAGGGCTGAATAACTGATCCGTTTTACCCAATCTCGTGTCGTTTTCCAGTTATTAGGGCACGAATATAGGCAGAAATGGTGTTTTTAACATTTTTAGGTGAAGTTTTCTCAAAATTGTGACGTGATGGCCAACGGCATCGTATTCAGTACATCAAAAACCTTAGGAATCACCTATTTTCGATAAAAAAGAAACGTATCTCTTTTACAGGTCTGTGTAATTATTAAAAGGTTTTATTTTCATAACTCAGTGTGATTGTATTATTACATCCGCAATATAACTACGCATATATTTTTCTGGCCAAAACCTTGTATATTGTATAAATACTCCCATCATCAGTTAATAAATTTGAACAAAAGAATAATATATATTTTATTCTTTTTACCTCTTTATATCTCTTCAGTCAGTTTGATAAAAAAATGCATTAATGGAAGACCCTTAAAGATTGTACAGAAGAAGTCTCGTTTTGCTCGCAGAATATCTTTGTTCAATTTTTTTTCAGGGATCTTGTCGCTGAAAATAACTGAAACTGTTCTTATAAATTACTTTTAATTAGAATCAAGTCGTACTTTTTTGACGAACCAATGGGTTCAATGATTTAAGAAAAATAAAATATTTTCTAAAGTTAAAGAATCTTTTTTATTAAAAACTAATGAATGAAAAGTCTGAAATATCCACAGAATAATATATTATAAAGAAAGGCCTTGGCTAGTATAAACACCAAACCTCAAGTTTCTGTACTTTATTTACTTCTTTTTCTCTATTTACCTCTACCTACTCCCCTTCCCTTCAACGAAATAATCTCAAAATATAATGTAGTGACAAATGTCGTTATAATACATGTGTGTACCAAATTTCAAGTGAATAACTCAATTTTATTTTATCAGCTCTTTTAGTAATGGATTGTGGGTAGTGGAGGGTTTGAAAAATATTATGAAAAAATTCTGAGGCCTTAGCATCTAGTAATCACACCAATTCGCAATTTTCTGTACTCTCATCAGCTTGCTTTACTTATTTTCCTCTATTTACCCCTATTTAACCTCCAACCCTTCAACGGTATCATCTTAAAATATAATCTAGCTCCAGATGTCGTTATAATATATGCGTCTACCAAAGTGATTATCTCAATTTTATTTCATCAACCCCCCTTGGTGTATATACTAGAACTCAAGTTCTCAAATTTTCTTATGACATCTGCTACCCCCAGTACGATGACCACTCTATTATTTGGTAGGTTAACAAATTACAATTTGTATTTAGTATGTGTATGGTAACAAAAGTTCTCAAAATAATTTTAGAAGAAGAAGATTTCAAATATTATGGTATTTCTACATGATGGAGTGTCAATAAAATATCAGGATGTTTTCATTTAAATAGACTTGGATGTGAAATCTGTAGGTTGAAGTAGTGATTTCTTAGTCAAGATTTTTTTTTTATATGAACCATTAAAATTAACACCATCACAGAATAATTATCCGGATATACTGTGACAAAGAACAAACAAAATAATAATTGATTGATTCGAATAATAATAATTTTCTTCAACTGCCCACATTGTTCCATTCAAATTGTAGTCGCCAGTTAATGATTGTTCTTTTAGGAATATGATCGCATATATATTCCAACAACCGGCAGTGATTGTCATACCGCTGATTCTCAGCATATGGCTTGATGTAAACAGTCTCAATTATAATAATTTGAGATGACGATTATTATTGTACACAAAAGTACCGCAAACAGGGGTTACTTTGCACAATTTTCACGGTTTTCTGAAAACAACTTGGATACATTTTCATGAAATGCCTTGATATCAAACTATATGAAATTTTTATGTTTTTTGTGAGTGCTCTCCAATTTTTAACGCAAAAAGACAACGGAAAATATATTTTTTAAAGGGTCAAACAGTCGGCTAACGTGCCCCTGCTTCGGGGAGACTTTGTCAATCGACTTTTTAGCTTGAAATCGCCTATTCCGTGCAAAGTAAATGTCACAAACAGGTTACTTTGCCCTACCACAAGACATTTTAAAAAATATCTTTTTGTTTTTTTGAAAAAAAAAAACTCATTGCTGAACGAAATTATGATTTTATTCTTGACTTGAATAATTCGGAACACGTATAAATAGAAAATCTATATCTAATAGAAAAACGAGACAAAAGAATAACTCCCAAAATAAAAAACTTAACTCTTAAACTAGTAATTTAAATCTGTGAACTAAGAGGTAACTTTGCCAATGGCTAAAGTATTGTATTTCTATAGCCTAGATTAACAACAATAATATTAATAAAATGTTATAAGGTTCATACATAAGCAGTACAAACAACAGTTCTCAAATCTAAATAGATTAGGGTACATACCCCTTAGCGTAGCAGCATGTTTGAATAGGTAAAAATGCCACTTATTATTTATGTTCTGAAAACGCTGAGAACATTTTTCCTAAGTGCTGAACCTGCACTAACATTTGCTTATAAGTGAATATTGTTAGACATGCGCGGTTAATTCAGTTCTACCAACTTCTATGCAATGAATTTTTAATTCATGGCGGGCACGGTGTGGCAAAATTGCCCCAGCTGGCAAAATAACCCCTGTTTACGGTACTCCTATTTCGAGAGATTTGTATAAGAGAATCAGATCAGCTTCGAGGACCGTTCCAGTCAAACGAAAGCTAGCAAAAAACTAGAAAAATTCAGGGGTACATAGAAAGACGTAAGAAATCATTCGGTGAAAATTGGAGGTTGGTACGCTTTGGTTTTCGAGACAATGCCGATCAAAGTCACCGGAAGGAGAAAATTGATTTTTTTATCGGTTCTCGAGGCATTATCTCGAAAAATGAACGAGATATAGAGTTGCGGTTTACAGTATTCGATTTCTCTTAGCTTCCTACATGCCTCTGAATTTTTTCAGATTTTTGCCGGCACTTTCATTCTTTCGCAAAATTTCTAAGGTAAAGCATCTAAAAAATTCAGAGGTATGTAGGAAGGCGAGAGAAATCGAATAGAGTAAACCAGAGCTCTGTAGCCTCGGGAAGCGGTAAAGTAATTCGATTTTCACCTTCCGGTGACTTCGAGCGGTCATATCTCGAAAATTAAGGCACGCATCGACATCAAATTAGCACCAAATGATTTCTCTCATCTTTCTACGTACTCCTGAAGATTTTTGCTAACTTTCGTTTGGCAGAAATAGCCGTCGAAGCTGGGTCGTATCGCTCGAGAAGCGATATCCTCGTACCTCTCACTTTGGTAGCCGATATCTTACTTAAAAGGCGGCGGAAGAGTATCGTGCTGCACATCATTGGATTGGAAATTTAATTTGCAATCGATCTGGCTTATGAAAGAGGGGCTTATTTTTGTCTAGAAAAGTTACAATGATTTATGTGAAGAAATGTCGAAATCGCTTAAATTATGGGTCTCTTGAAGTTATGGCAAGATCCTGATGTGGTGGAGTTAAGCAGACCTCGGAATCGGATTCAGCGACCCCAAAAACATATAGTGAGCATGATCAGATCCCTAGGCCAGATTTTTTTTTGTGTGGCTGTGTTATTTTGCACATCTTTGGCAGTCTAAGATATGCACACACTTACATAAACACGTACGAGTTCAGTGTGTTACGAAATTAATTTGTGTAAAATCATATTTTTATGATAAGCATTGAACTCATTTGTTCTGTTATAACATAGTTGTATTTTGTGAAATGAAATGAGTATAATAAAAGTAAGTAAAGGTAAGTGGAAGGATAAAACGAAACAGCGGAAGGCTTTCAAGTTAGCTACAGCAATGGAAATGTTTTGAAAAATCTAATACTAACAAATGCAATAAAGAAAACTACAATGAAAGAAACTAAGTTACTAGGTGATCATTAAGCACAAAATATAAATAGATATGTAATTACAACTACCACAATTTCGGGCATTCCTGTATTCAAACTTTTACTTCATAAACCAAATACCGAGGTATTATATGCTCTATATATATATCAACAAAACACAAGACCACAGTTTAAGAAGGAGATTAAGCCGATAATATATATTTTTTTAATTTGTTTTTCATTTACCAAATATTAGATGATTTATTACCAGAAATATATTAAATTCCATTCAGTGAACAAATTCGTGAATTGAATAAATTTCTTTCGCTACAAAAGCAGTTCAGATCTCTGATACCTCAAATGAAATTGCTCATTAATACTTGAAATATGTTTCATTTTCTTAATGTATCTGTAGGACGTAAAGTTGTTGAATACTTCTGTCTATTCAAGTAAGTAAATATGAAATTATAATCTTGTGTTGGCGTTAAAGTAAAATGTGCTTACTATTATCCGGCATTATTATTAACTTTCCAATTTGTTGCAAAAAATTTATTACTTCCACATCCACCGAGTGGATTCTAAGTATAGTACCTAATCCTAAAAAAAATATATATATATTTTTTTTAAATAGGTTTAGATTGTAATGAAACGTCGAGATGTTAATTAAATTTGAGCCAAAACAATTCATGTCTATCTGTTGGTCTGTCTGCAACTCTTTTTGTGCGTACATTATCTCTGGAAAGGTTTAAGATGTTGACTTGTGTACGCGTATGTCCTATAATTAAATCTGAAACTGCATTGTTTTTTAAACTTATACGGTGAAGGGATGGGTGATAAATAGAGGTAAATAACAAAATATAACAGAAAATAAATAAGGCAAGCTGGTAAGAGTACAATAATTTGGGTATTTGGTGTATATACTAGAAGCCATGGTCTCAATTGTTTATATAGTATTTTCCATTCCATCGCCACCCCCATTATTAAATTGGTTGATAAAATATAATTGATATTTTCACTTAAAATTTGCTACACGTATGTATTATAACGACATCTGGAACTAGATTATATTTTGCGATGACTCCGTTGAAGGGTTGGGGGTTAAATAGGGGTATATAGGGGAAAATAAGTAAAGCAAGCTGATAAGAGTACAAGAACTTGTGATTTGGGGAATATGCTAGCGGCCAAGGTAACTGCAGGTTAAATAGGGGAAATAAGTAAAGCAAGCTAATAAGAGCACAGAAATTTCAGTTTTGGGATATATGCTTGAAACCAAAGCCCCATTTTTTTTATGATATCTGACTCAAATATTATACTATTAAAATTCTATGATTAATTATTTCCACATATTAGAGTGCGAATATAGTCAAGATGTTTTCATTTAAAGAGACTTGGATGGAAAATCTGGATGTTGAAGTACTGATTCCTTAGGCAGTGGTTTTTTAGATATCATCGATATAAGGAATCTCCGAAAGCCTAATATTTTAAACGAATTTATGATGCTTTCTTTGGAGTGAGTTTGAATTTCTTTCATGAATTGGCATATGACGATATATGCAGAAAATTGTATGTTGTATTTAACTGTAACATCATTTATTTCTGCATCCAGTGAATTGAAATAACTATTTGTGCAGCAAATTAGGAAATTAGTTCCATATTAGGCGTAGGCTTTTTGATCGAGGTGATAGCCGAGATAAAAAATAGGCCCGATACAGAAAAGAAATCGATACAGAAAAGAAATCTAATTTCGTTACTTGGGGAATGTTAGCCTAAAATCGAATAAATATAAACAAAGTTTGTTAATGTGTGTAAGTTTCTTACTCGACAAAAATTGACAAAATATTGTAAAATATATCTGATATAAGTGAATCTTTTAAATTCGGTTGTTTTGGCTATATTTAATCTTTGATACGAGTAAAATCAAAAGATAAAAAATATGAAAATGTTTATCGGTAGTTTCACGATTGGTGTAAAGAAAGACGAGTGAAAGTGATGAAAGTTTTATTAGTATATTTTGAACAAAAATCCAAAGTCTGCAAGAGCTCCACATAGTTAGATAGCGGGGCACTGGTGATACGGTCATGATCAGATCGATGAATTCTGGTTATTCAGTGTTAATAGCATTGAAGCCCGAGAGTCTCGAGTAAGAGATTGATACCGAGACCAATGGTTACCATATGGACTCAAAATCGTAACGAGATTAACTTAGTTTCGGTCTCATCTCGCCGAGACCAAGGCACTTTTAACATTCAATAGTAATATTTCATCAATATAACTATGATTTATTCTATGGACAGCTAGATACAGTTTCAAAGGTATTACATTAAAAACGTCACTATACATCCATACCCTGGGCATATTTGCCTATGGAAACATTGTTAATTATTATTATAGTAGTAGATAAATAAGTTTTAATGTTGCTTGTCTCTTTTCTTAAATACTGTAGTATTTTAGAAAATAGGAAATAATGTAATAGATCAACCCAATGGAATTGTGGAGTAGAAAACACAAGAGTGCAGTCATGGAGTCAGGACGTCTGAATTTTGTCTTAACCCATGTTGTGCTTAGGTTTATCGGCTAATAAACGTATTAGTAAAACTAAAAAGAGTATTTGAAAAGAAATTGTATTTTTTATTGGACAATTCTTATTCTAACACTAGTTTCCACACAGTCCCCTACAGCTATGCAGATTAAACCAGTATCCACATAACCCCTTACGGCCATGAAGATTCAGTTAAAATGAGAACAAAAGCCTAAAATGAATTTATTTACATACCTGGATTTGGATTTTTCTTTCTTTTTATTGAAATAGATTACCCGTAGGGGGTTATGTGGATAGTATTTACTCTGCATAGCCGCAGGGGACTGTGGAAATTACTGTTAGAATGAGAATTGTCCAATAAGAAGGACAAATTCATTTTAGGATTTAAATTGCTAGTATTTGAAGAGGTCTAAAGAACTGTTGGCTTATGTATAGAGTAAAGAACTAGGTAGCAGCTTATCCAATAACTTACAGTATAATGATGTGTAGTATTTTCGTGAGTATGGAGAGTACGGTAAAATTATTGAATCACGATTAATTATTACTAATTATTTTCTGAAATGTTATGTTGATATAGTTACAAAAATTTACCATAAATATTTGCTTTTTCAGAGGATTGACCTGATCGAATGTGGTTTTGAAGCAACAAGGAAAAATACAAAGTGATGAAAAAGTATAAACTGCAAGGGTCAACGAAGGTCGGTGGAAAAAGTGTTTAAGAAAATATTAAGATGGTCACGTGCGCGCTGGCGGGAATCATCCTGCACCTAATTCTACTAAGTCCAGGTAAGTTATTTGTTATTACTTCTACCTCTTCAATTTCAATTACTAACTAAATAACAATCTAAGTAAGTTCATAACAAAATGTGATGACTGGGATTTCATCAGTTTACATAGAAAACTGTTTGTCTTAGTGTGATAAAGCGAAATCGTCTGAGAGAGCATCTGTATTTAAACAATTTATTTTCATGAAATAATAATACCCTGAAACTTTTATTGTTATTTAATGAGAGTTGATAAATTTGATATACCGGGTGATTTTTTAAAAACGAGCCACCCTTAATAACTTGAGAATCGTTAAAGATTTGTTTTTTGCAGTAAACGGCATTTTCTTGAATGTCAAGGGGGCATATGTTAACGAGAAAAGGTGTGATCCAAAACTCACCCTCCATTCACCGCAAGTTTATAATTTCAAATGGCACTCCTAATTTTTTTCATCGATTTCTACTAGTTGAAGTTTTTATAAAAAAGTGTTGAAAGCCGTAAAAATCTAGGTAATGTGATGTTACATTTGGAGGGCGCACACTCGCAATTGCCGGCATTAAAAAATCCCCATTACCCTTTACTACCCCACTTAAAAATTATTTAATGTGAAACCAACTTATTAGACTACGTAGGATTTATTACAACCATTAAAAGTGTCACTTGTTATTTGTGTAAAACGAAGTAGCAGACATAAAAAATTTGACAAAAAAAAGGATGTCTCTTTATAAGGTAGTTTACCGACAATACTAGTTGGACTGTAAACAAATGCACATTGAAGGTAAGTGCGGCAAATATTTCTTTGAATTATTTTTATCACATTGATTATTATTTTTCAAAATTTTCCTGAATATAAGTGGGAATAATTATTTTAATAATTAGGTACGTGGAACATGAATGCATACATAATCGATGCCAATTACTTGTTTCTAATCTCTCAAGTAAGAAAATTCTGTAATCGTTTCCCCAGTCAATCCTAGCTATCTTTTTTTCACATTGATTATACTAATAACACGTGCGTCAGGCCTATTTTGTTTTGTTATTGTTGCACCGAATCGTCACACACACGCAATTTATTTTCAAACTTTCCGTAGTTGTTTTATAAGTTTGAGATAATTTTGAAAATAGTTTACACTCTCGCTGATAGAATGCAAATCGTTTGAATGCATGTTGCTGAAAAAGAGTCTGCTCCAAAAACGACCGAGACTTTTAATCGACGGAATGTAGCTAAAAATGTGCATCATAAATATGTAACAGAATTAGTTGCAAAATTTAAGGAAATTGGTTTTGCGGTAAACAGAAAGAGAATAAGTCGCAATGTTTTGGATGAAGCAGCTGAAATTGAAGTGTTAGGGTACTTAAGTATGGATCCTACCAGCCCACTCCGGAAAGTTTCCGCTTTAACTGGACGTATAGTTCAGTTCGGAAGGTAACCAAAATACACAATTTCTATCCCTACAAACTTCAGATTTATCAAGAGCTTGGTGAGGTCGATTTCGACCGCAGAGTTTAGTCAACTTAGTCCAAAATAATTGTTTCAGTGATGAGTGCATATTTTCTTACACGGATTTGTGAATAAACATAACTGTGGCTACTGGAGCGATAAAAATCCCCACATGTTCAGAGAAGATCATAGTCAAACATCCGAAAAGCTGAATGTATGGGCGGGTATACTTGGGGATACCATTATTGGCTCAGTCTTCATTGACGGAAATTTGAATGGCGATATTTACTTCGATTGGAAAATATCATTGACCCTTTAATAGTAGATGCGTTGGAAAATCAGCATGACGAAGAGGGAAATTTGATTTTAAGTGAAGAACTACTTTACATTCAACAAGATGGGGCTCTACCTCGTTATCGCATGACGGTTCGCTAATGGCTGAACGACAGGTTCCCAAATAGGTAGATCGGACGAAGAGGAACTATTGAGTGGCCAGCAAGATCGCCTGACGACCAGCCCAGATTTTTTTCTATGGGGTCACCTTAAGTCAGTTGTATACAAAACCGCGCCTGAAAACATTGCAGATTTGCGGCAACGAATTACGCAGAAATGTAGATCAATTCTCGAATTTCAGAAAGTGCGAGAAGAGTCCGAAAGCCGGCTATAGCACTGTAGGGACAGAAATAGCGAACATTTCGAACACTTATTATGAGATTTGTAAAACAGCTTATGAGTCCGAATATTATGTTGCGTTTCATGTTTACAATAATAATTACCTAAAAGTTCAATAATAAGTTGGTACCACATTAAATGATTTTGAAGTGAAGGTAGCTTAGGGTAATGAGGATTTCTTTAATATGCCGTCAATTGCCAATGTGCGCCTTCCAAATGTAATATCACATTACCTAGATTTTTATGGCTATTATCACTTTTTTATAGAAATACCGCTTTTTGTATTTCACCCAAATATGTTTCTCCTCAAGGTCAGACTATTTTTTACGATTGCATTCCAAAAAAATTCTACTATTAGAAATCGTTGAAAAAAAAAATTGAAGTGCTATTTGAAATTATAAGCTTGGTGTGGCTGGGGGGTGAGGGGGTGGGTTTTGGATCACACCTTCTCGCGTTAAAATTCAAGAAAGTGTCGTTTACTGCAAAAAAATCATTAACGTTTCTCGAGTTGGTGGCTCGTTTTCAAAAATTCAAACCTGGTATATGCTTAGTAATCGGAAGTTTTATATACTGAATTATGGTCTAAACTCGTTCATAATTTTTCTTCGAACTATTTATTTAGGTTGGTTAGGTTAGTTTAGATTCCCATTCTGTAAGTGATACTGTTCTGTTAAATTATTTTTCTGTTCTCTACGATAAAAATAAAAGAATAAAATAAAATATTGCAGATGAATAGCCTCAAATCGCAAGACCTCCAATAGTGAACAGTTTTTAAGAAACCGATTGTTAATCTATACATCACTTTGGATATTCAGTAAGTTTTTATTTTTAAACTATATTCGTTAGAGAATTTTATGTGAAAATAGTTGTATTTATATCCAGTAATATTGAGGACGATTTTGAAATTTTCCGTCAACTTTTATAAATGTATATAATACTAGTATATCTGAATATTAAAAGCTGAATTAAAATTTATTTTGACAAGTGTATTTAAGCTCTTAAAATGGATTTATATTTCAGTTAATATTTGCATTAATATTCTATCTAAGACATGTTTATCCAAGGGGTACAATTTTTAGACTATTTTTTCAGTTTCACTTAGGATGATATCGACTTTCAGGAGCGCAATATTTGTATAAATGATTGAAGAGCTCTCTATCGACTTTTACCACCTTGTGTTTTCGTTATATTTCGAGTTATGCCTCCTTCGCCGCAAAGATGATATATATAGCTCGTAATTGAAAGCAATGTGTATTTTGAAGTATTATTTTAATTAGGTTACTTTGGGGTTAATTAATAGCATCATAATAATTAGTAAATTAATATTACTTCCACATCTACGTAGTGGATTGGAAGTACAAAAGTGATCGTAAAACATTAAAAAAAAAATCCCTGAAATAGGTTTAGAATGTCATGAAAGGTCGAGATTTTAAATTTGAGAGAAAACAAAATTTCTGTCTGTCGGTCTGTCCGTAACTTCTTTTGTCCTCACGTTTTCTCCGGAGTGGTTTAAGATATTGACTTGAAATTTTGTACACGTATATACCATAACGAGATCTGGAACTGGATTGGGGAGTAAATAGGGGTAAATACGGGGGAAATAAGTAAAGCCAGCTGGTAAGAGCACAGAAATTTGAAGTTTGGTGTTTGCACAAGAAGCCAAGTCCTTAAATTTCCTTACAGTATTTTCCATCCCCCCCAACCACCACCCCAGTCCATTAATAAAGGGGTTGATAAAATCAAATTGAGATATTCACTTGAAATTTGGTATAGGTATATATTATAATGACACTAAGAACTAGGTAATATTTTCGGATTATTCCGTTGAAGGGTTGGGGGTTAAATAGGGGTAAGTCGGGGAAAATAACTAAAGCAAGCTGGTAAAAGTATAGAAACTTGAAATTTGGTATATGTACTAGAAGCTAGGGCCTCAGATTTTCTATAATATTTTTTAACCTCCCACCATCCTTACTCCAATATTAAAGGGGTTGATAAAACAAATTGAGATATTTACTTGAAATTTGGTACACGTGTGTATTCTAACGGCATCTGGAACTAGATTATATTTTGAGTTGATTCCGATGAAGGGTTGAGGGTTAAATAGGGGAAAATAAGTTAAGCAAGCTGGTACGAGTACAGAAATTTGAGATTTGGTGTACATACTAGAAGCGAAGGCCTCGTATTTTTTAATAATATTCTTCAACCCCCCATCACCCCCACTCTATTATTAAAGGGGTTGATATAATAAAATTGAGATATTCACTTGAAATTTGGTACACATATGTATTTTAACGATATCTGGAACTGGACTATATTTTGAAATGATTCAGTTGAGAGTTGGGGATTATATAGGGGTAAATAGGGGAAAATAAGTAAAGCAAGCCGGTAAGAGTATAGAACCTTGAAATTCCGAGTATGTATTAGAAGCCAAGGCTTCCTATCTTTTTATAATTTTTTTCAACCCTCCATTATTAAAGGGGTTGATAAAATAAAATTGAGATATTCATTTGAAATTTAATACACGTATGTATTATAACGACGTCTGGAACTAGTTCATATTTTGAGATGTTCCCGTTGAAGAGTTGTGGGTTAAATAGGGGTAAATAGGGAAAAATATGTAAAGCAAGCGGGTGAGAGTACAGAAATTTAGGATTTGATGTATATGCTAGAAGCGAAGGCCTCACCTTTTTTTATAATATGTCCGTGCCCCCACCACCAACAATTTATTAAAAGAGTAGATAAAATTAAATTGAGATATTCACTTGAAATTTGTTACACGTATGTGATATAACGACATTTGATACCAGATTATATTTTGACATGAGTCCGTTGAACTAAGTAGAGATAAATAGGGAAAAATAAGTAAAGCAACAGAAAATTGGGATTTGGTGTATATACTAGAAACCAAAGCCTCAGATTTCTTTCTAATGCACATATTATAATGTAAATATAATCAAGATGCTTCCTTTAAAGTGACTTGGATGAAAAATCTGGATGTGGAAGTAGTGATTCTTTGGGCAGCGGTTTGTTTACTATAATATTCAATATATTTATTTTACAATTACTGTTTTATCGATCCATCCTCTGTCAAATATAGTAGGTTTTAAGTTAGTGATTATTCGTTACGATTTTCTTTCGAAATAAAATACAGGAACATTTAGTAACAACTTTACATCTTTTCCTTGTAGATCTCTTAATACTGAAAGGAAATGAAGCTGCGGTCCCCTAAGATTGGAACCTCATTAGGCTTTAAATTAAATCGGAAACATTTTGGGATTATCTCATGAGACTTAGTTCATAATTTTACCTCAATAAAACTTATTATTTGACATGAATTATCTAAATTAATTTTGCCCATATGCGAAAAAATAAGAATACATAATTTTACTTTTTTTGTCATTTGTATATGTGGTACTTTAAAAGATAATCATGAATCTCTAGATAATATAGCATTAGAATGATCCTTTTAATAATTAGCCGTAGAATCAATCACTACAAACCCATATTTAGGCGTCATTATTTGCTTAAATATTCCCTTTAAACAGTCATAACGCCGCACTAGGTCCATAAGAACCCACTCTGCTAATGAGAAAGAGACCTTGTATACTCAGTCAAGGATTTGTAAAGATATCAGAAACAATTATGGCGATTTCCTACTTGCTAGAAGGAAAACCTATTTCTGCTATACCAAAAATTAGTATGACTATTGATGAGTGCCACCTAAGTCCCATTAGGTTCTTATACATTTTAATCAAAAATCTTGAAATAGCTGTTTTAATTTATCTTGAATATTGCTACATACTCTCGAGCCCGAGGGGCGCTCATTTTTATTGGAGTACTCGCTTGATGGTCGACCTAATTTGCAAGTGGCAGGGCCGGTCTACTTAAAGTCACAGCGAGGGGTGGTAGGTTACACAAACACAAGAAAACAATACCCAAATTAGCGACATATAAATATATTGACAAATTAGAAATAAGGAAACAATAAGTACTTACACAAATATATCCCTCATCCCTCGACAGCGGTTGAACTCTGACATCGGCTCAGGAGAGGCAATTATTTACTTCGTCCTTTCGGGACTTTTCTCTTCTTTAGTACTTTAAATTAACTTACCCTTTCTGGCGAAACAGGACTTTGGCCGTCAGCCCTCTCCTTGCAGAGATGGGCCGACGAGACCTCTCCTTGAGGAGTATTGCTAACAACTCCTTTCCCTCTACTTTCTTCCATCAATATCTATCCGCGTTCTTCCTGACTCAGCAATGTGTATTTCATTGCTGGTGCAATACCTTGTAGAAAAACGCCAATAGATATGTGATGGATTGCACAGGTAACGGAAATGTAATATTACATCCGGTGCCTGTACACTTTGTTTGTTATCTTTGATGAGATTCACATTCCGTTTATAACAAATTCAAATATTTTACGACAATACGATTCATTCTGGCTCCATAGTTCTTTTTTTTAAGGTGGGGAAGGGGAAATCCTCATGGACACGCGGGGCACGGATCTATCGCACCGGGTAGTACCGGATTTTACCGGCTAAAACCCCGCCCCTCGTAACCACATCATCTCCGGGACTGCGTGAGCATTTCGTCGGGGTGAAGGGTGTCCCGTGTGTGACTAATCAATCGTCCTTCTGCGTTTGTCTACTCTTCTTCGTCCTTTGTCCTTAGGATGTTAGTGCCAAAGTCACTGATTATATTCCTTCAGCATGATTGCGATTATATTGTTGGTGTTTATCCTTGTTTCAGTATCAACTTTAGCCCTGTGTCTATAGTCCGCCCATCGTGGACGGTGAAAGAGGGTATATTCAGCTGTGTCTTCTAGTTCGCAGTATTTGTAGGTGCTGTTGTTTCTTTTTCCAATTTAGCACACGAATTGGTGAAAATTCTCGTGCCCGCTTAGGGCCTGCATCAAATAATAGTTCAATAAGCCATGCTTACGCCCGTGTCATGGCTCTATGATCGGTATTAGCCGATTTGTCCACCTACCATTGGTGGATGTTCTCCACTGCTTTTGCCACCTGTCCAAAAGACATTTTCTGTTGTAGGCCATTACCTCCTTGTCGGCTCGGTGGTAATAATCCTTATACTGCTAACATTTATGAAGAGATAAATTACGGAAGCATGGAAAAATATGAGGTTAGCATACAACTGCAACACATCTTTCTTTCTGAGTTAAGTCGATAGTGACCTTATGTCAAGTTTGACAACAGGCATAAATAACATTTTCTTTATAGGATTTTGCAAGCAGTGGAAAGAAAAGCTATCTATGAGAACTAAAGGAAAAACTATATATAAAAATATTAATGAAATCTTTGCATTCTTTCGATAACCTGACTTCTGGTTATGCTAACAAGTAAAAATTCTGATTTGCCATTCTCATTTTACTATAAGCAAACAAATAATAAATAATTCACTTTTAAACAGGCATAAATAATAACTAAACTTTAAATTCTTGCAGTTGCTCAGTGTTATTATTTCTCCTAAAAAATTAAAAATCGTATCTAGCGACTTATATGAAAATTAAAATAATTAATGGTACCCTCACTAGTAACAGCATTGTCTAAATATAGTAGCAGAACCGTCTTAATTCTTCTTCTTTTCTTTTTTGGGACCTTCGGCCACATGTATCTTTACTTCTAAACGGCGTGCGGTGAATTTATAAAATGAAACAATTGACCAGTATATTACTGGAAAATAACCCCCACACCTGTCATTTTTACGTCAAAGGATCAGTTAAAGTTCGCTTTTTATTTTGCAAATGATGGCAATATTAATGGAAATATAAAAATAAAGTGTTTCGTCCACGTTTCTTCCACCTATTCTGATTCATGTCTCAAAGTGCATTTTATGAAATCTTTTGTGACGTGTATGTTAAATAAATAGCTCTAAGAATATGTTTGTGATATTTAATGTCCATAGATACTTACAATTTACATAGAACCTCAGGGAAAAGTTAACAGTTTTATTTTACACAATGTTAACTTTGTGAATTTCTTCCTTTAGCATTGGCAACCAGATTGTGAAAACATCTAAGGAACAATTCGACACATATCTATCCTTATTTAACAAAATTATTGCTGTTTTTTATTTTTTTGCTATTCGCCTCTTTTATAAATAATGTTTCACCGGCATTCGTTTAATTACAGTCCTATACCTAATATAGATTTTAAGGTTCACAATAAAGAATATTGTTTCGAATCAAGAAAATCTTGTTTTGTTAAACGTAAAAAAGAAAATCCTCATGTAAGACGAATACTTTTGTGGTCAAAAATAAATAAGTTGGTAATAAATATAATCATTTACGACAAGCCTGTATTGCTTTATAAAGGAATATTTTAAAATTTTATGTAAATAGGTAAAATATTGTTGATTGAAAACAATCGATTTTAGTGCGATGGTGTAAAAATAAACAAAGAAAAAAATTGATAGAATTCTTACCCAAAATCGATATTTGGTAAAAAGGCTTAATTAACTGAACGCCAGTGAAATTTCATTGCGTGATTTTGAGTGTCCATTTTAACTTCCCTCGCTTCCCGAACAGAAGTATTGCATTCGTGAAAAGATCACCCTGCGAGATTAAATTACTTCAGATTTAAACGCTTCAGACCATATAGACATAATAAAAGTCAATTTAAGGGTAGTCAAGTACGGCCCTGTCGTGTATAAAACAACCGTTTTTTTGTAATTTCAAGTTTCTGTAATCTTTCAAGGGTCCATACTTTAGTCTATCGAGGTAAATACCAGTCGTAAATCAATATCTAATTTATGTTGTCTAATTTCGTTCTGTTTTGTTAAATTTTCTGAAATATGTCCTTATAACTTGAGTTAGTTTATTCAGGGTTGACACTTCAAAAAAGTTCCATGGAGGGAATAAATAGCTATCTAAATTATTTTATGTTTGAACAATTTGTTTTGCTACAAGTCCTTCTAGGAACCGAGAATATTCAGATCAATGTTTTCACAGTATATTTATGTAATCAAATGAAAACAGCTCCAGCAAATTACTTAAATTACGAAAATGAAGGCCCTTCAGCTCCGTCTGTCTGTCGGTCTATTGCCTGTCTGTTCGTGCTATATCTAAAAACTATTTGACGGAGAACAGTTAAATTTGGTGAGCAGTTTACGATACTGCCTGCGGAGAAATGGGTAGAATTTCACAGTGGGCCCTCTAAAGAGAATAAATAATGAAAAAATGTGACAGATGGCAATAATATTTGATGTATAGTTAACACAATTGATATATAGTTAAAACAATTAGAAAGGAGGATAATTATTACACTTTTAATGAAAAATACTCAGGATGGATATTCAAAGAACTAATTCAACTCTGGTGGATATGTGAAGAGGTACCTATTTACGCAAACCTTCCATATTTGACAACTTTTATCTATTTATTTTTTTCTGTCGGATGATCACTTTGTACAATTTTTTAACCAAAAGTTATCAGGTTTTCTGTGTAGAAATAGTGATAACTATATTCCAATTTATTATTCTTCTGTCGTTCCTTAACTGATAATTTTGTAGAGTGACCACCATGTTTAAATAATGAGGGAAGTTTAACGATTTCTAAATTTAGGTCATAGTAATATTATATGTGTTTATTAGGTTAAGTGTTGGAACAGCGGCTGACTGAACTTCGTCTATATAAATTGAAATATATGTTTAAGCGCTTTCTTACATACAGCGAGGTCCATAAGTAACGAATAAATTCATTATCTACAGTGGAGCCAATAAGTTAGGTGGTAGAGCAAATAATCAGCGGCATTGTGGACAAAGGATAGTAGCTGTTATGTAATACTTAAGCGACACCTCGTTGTACTATATAATCCCACATAATCTAGAGAAATGTGTTGTTTTATCCGCCTACCAGAGATGAAAACCACGACTAGGTCATTATCTGTAATTGCTACAATCGACCAAATAAAATAAATCTTTGAATGTGGTGCCTTTATACCTAAAAATGTGTTCAACTACTGTGCAATTTGCAGAATAACTGTCATAAACAGACTTCACGAGCTCATCCTTTGCATTCAGTGGCGCCACATGTATATTTACAATAGTAACGGTATCAATACAACGGACAAATATTTGCGGCTGCGCTGCTATAAGACGTGGAGATAATAGTGCCAGATCTAGACATCATATTTTAAATTTAAAACATATGGTAGCTCATTGTTAACAAAATACGAGTGCTTTCATTTTTTCAAATTACGTACGTGTAATTTAGGAAATTCGCAAATCCGTACACCCACGGCTCTACTGCCAGGATTTATTAGCTCTACTATACGTAATTTACAATTTATGAGTAAAATCCCAAAACACGTCAATGTTACTTCCACATCCATATAGTGGAGTGGAAGTATAGTAATCGTAAAAAAAAATCAAATTATTTTTTTCTTGAAATAGGTTTAGAATGTCACGTAACTCTCTTTTGTGCGCGCGATATCTCTGGAGCGATTTAAGATATTAACTTGAAATTTTATACACGTATGTACTATTATAAGATCTGGAACTGGATTGTTTTTTGAACTTATTTGGCGAAGGATTGGGGGGTAACTAGGGGTAAATAAGAAAAAATAAAGCAAGCTAGTAAGAGTACAAAAGTTTGAAATTAAGTGTATATACCAGAAGTGGAGGCCCCAGATTTTTCATTATATTTGTATCCCCCCTAACCCCCCCAATCCATTATTAAAGGGGTATATAATAAAATTAAGATACTTACTTAAAATTTGGTACACGTATATATTATAACGACAACTGGAATTGCTTATAATTTGAGATGATTCTGTTGAAGAGTTGGGGGGGGGGTTAAATAGGGACAAATATTGGAAAATAAGTAAAGCAAGCTGGTAAGAGTAAAGAGACTCGAAATTTGGCATGCATACTAGAAGACAATGCCTCAGATATTTGTATAACATTTCTCAACTCCCCTACCACCCCCGCTCCATTTTAAAGGGGTTGATGAAATAAAATTGAGATATTCCCTTGAAATTTGGTACACGTATATATTATAACGACGTCTGGAATTATATTATATTTAGAGATTATTCCGTTGAAGCGTTGGGGGCAATAGGGGTGAGTATAGGAAAATAAGTAAAGCAAGCTGATAAGAGTACAGAAACTTGGGACTTGCTGAATATACTGGAAGTCAATGCCTCAGATTTTTTAATAATATTGTTTAATTCATCCCACCACCACCACTCTATTATTAAAAGGGTTGATAAAATAAAATAGAGACTTTCACTTAAAATTTGATAAATAATATGTATTATAACGACATCTGTATTTAGATTATATTTTGAGACGATTCCCTTGATTGGTTGGGGTTAAATAGGTACAAATATGGGAAAATAAGTAAAACAAGCTGATAAGAGTACAGAAACTTGGGATTTGATGTATACTATAAGCCAAGGCATCAGATATTTTATAACACATTTCATCCCTCCACTACCCCCACTCCATTATTAAAGGGGTTAATAAAACATATTTGACATATTCACTTGAAACTTGGTACAATTATGTATTATAACGACATCTGGAACTAGATTATATTTTCAGACGATTCCGATGAAGGGGTGGGGGGTAGGTAGGGGTAAATAAAATAAAATGCGTAAAGCAAGCTGAAAGTTGAAATTTGGTGTATAGTAGAAGCCAAGCCTCACATAATTTTTACCAACCTCTTCACCACTTTTGGAGGGAGTGGAACGAGGGTGTGTGTGATAGCTCACTGGAAGGGGTTTTTAATTCTCTATCCAACAATATAAGATTTTTTGAATTTCTCTAATTATTTTATTGAGGAATATTACATTTATAATATTATTGAGTAAACAGAAGAACATGAAACAGTTTAAATCAAATGTTCAAATGTTGGGCGCCCATCGCTTCTTGAAAATAGTGAAATTCTTCTAAAATATTTAACAATTTTAAAGGGGCACCTGCCACTCCAAGGGAGTTGAAGGGAGTGTTATAAAATTATGCTCAAGAAATGTCATTTTAGAACTAAGAGGTGACGTGTTTTCGGGTTTAATTCAAAAATTTTAAAATATGTGTTGGTTTTCAACTTCTGAATAACTTTCAAAGTGTCCGTCAGCGTCCGTCTGTTTGCCTGTCTGTCCATCCATCACGTCTTTTTTTTGTAAGCACGATATCTTAAGAGGGAGAAGTTCGATTCTCTTGAAACTTGGAAAATAAATTAGTTTTGTCTAAAAGAAGAATTCTATTGTTTTTGACCTAAATCTATCATTAAATGAAGAAGTTACTAATTATTGAAATTTAAAAAAATGCATGTTTTTATCTTTTGTAATTGAACACAAACATTAAATTAGAATTGCCCTAAACTAAAATTGCTTAGAAAAGAACTGTGAAGAGTATCACACAGAATGTACAACAATTAAATAGAAAATTGATTGAAGGAGCCGTTACTCTGTGGTAGTTAATCATTTTGCACAAATAACTAAATAAAACACACTACTATGTTTTCTACCACTATGTATTTATAAAAATTGCGACTGCAGTTTCGACTTACAAAGCCATTGTCAAGCAGTGAATCAAAAATGACTGATTTACAATTATACAGAAATGTTATATATAGACAATATTGGTTGAATAGATAGGTACAATAAGGGCTTAGGCAGGTAGATGACAATAATAAACTTAATTATGAATATTCAATTATGGGTCTGCCGGCTGTAAATAAAGGTGAATATATCAGATCTAATTGATCATTTAACAAATTATAATCCTTGTTATTATTATGTTTATGAATTTCCAGAGATTCTAAAACGTTTAATTTGAAGCCTTTTGTTGAGAAATGTAAAATTTCAATGTCGTTTAATTCTGGAAAACTATGGTTGTTTTCGAGGCAGAGGTTCGCGAAAGATGAATCAGTTTTCTGTAACCTATATGATCTAAGATGTTCTTGATACCGTATTTTGAAGTTTCTACCGCTTTGCCCTATATAGATACTATTACACTCTGTACATTTTAACTTATAAACTCCAGATTTGTTAAATTTCCGTGTTGGGTCTTTTGCATTGTATAATATGTTTGATAATTTACCCTGTGATTTAAAAGCTATTTTTAGATTGTGTTTAGATAGAACATTAGCTATTTTTTCGGATAAATGGCCACAGTAGGTAATTGTTGTGTAAGTACATTTTGTGGTTTCTTTTATTTTTGGATATATTAATTGAAAAGTGAATTTTTTCCGGATTTTGTTAATTAACTTTCTAATGACATCTTTACCAAAATTATTTTTAACTCCAATGTCCTCGATTATGTGTAGCTCTTCATTCAGATCCGCATCAGACAGAGGTAGTGAAAATGCTCTGTGTATCATAGAATTGTATGCTGCCATTTTTTGCTGATATGGGTGTAATGAGTCGTAAGGAATTGTGGTTCCTGTAAATGTTGGTTTTCTAAAAATTTTAAAAGTATATTGATTATTTATGCGTGACACTGTAAGGTCTAGGAAATTAATTTTATTATCTGACTCTATTTCTAATGTAAATTGTATTTTCGGGTGTATGTTATTAATATAATTTAAAAAATTGTTCAGTTGCCTGGTAGTACCGTTGAAACGGTATAGATATGTTGATGATGTTTTGGCCGGTTTCAACGGTACTACCAGACAACTGAACAATTTTTTAAATTATATTAATAACATACACCCGAAAATACAATTTACATTAGAAATAGAGTCAGATAATAAAATTAATTTCCTAGACCTTACAGTGTCACGCATAAATAATCAATATACTTTTAAAATTTTTAGAAAACCAACATTTACAGGAACCACAATTCCTTACGACTCATTACACCCATATCAGCAAAAAATGGCAGCATACAATTCTATGATACACAGAGCATTTTCACTACCTCTGTCTGATGCGGATCTGAATGAAGAGCTACACATAATCGAGGACATTGGAGTTAAAAATAATTTTGGTAAAGATGTCATTAGAAAGTTAATTAACAAAATCCGGAAAAAATTCACTTTTCAATTAATATATCCAAAAATAAAAGAAACCACAAAATGTACTTACACAACAATTACCTACTGTGGCCATTTATCCGAAAAAATAGCTAATGTTCTATCTAAACACAATCTAAAAATAGCTTTTAAATCACAGGGTAAATTATCAAACATATTATACAATGCAAAAGACCCAACACAACACAATTTAACAAATCTGGAGTTTATAAGTTAAAATGTACAGAGTGTAATAGTATCTATATAGGGCAAAGCGGTAGAAACTTCAAAATACGGTATCAAGAACATCTTAGATCATATAGGTTACAGAAAACTGATTCATCTTTCGCGAACCACTGCCTCGAAAACAACCATAGTTTTCCAGAATTAAACGACATTGAAATTTTACATTTCTCAACAAAAGGCTTCAAATTAAACGTTTTAGAATCTCTGGAAATTCATAAACATAATAATAACAAGGATTATAATTTGTTAAATGATCAATTAGATCTGATATATTCACCTTTATTTACAGCTGGCAGACCCATAATTGAATATTCATAATTAAGTTTATTATTGTCATCTACCTGCCTAAGCCCTTATTGTGCCTATCTATTCAACCAATATTGTCTATATATAACATTTCTGTATAATTGTAAATCAGTCATTTTTGATTCACCGCTTGACAATGGCTTTGTAAGTCGAAACTGCAGTCGCAATTTTTATAAATACATAGTGGTAGAAAACATAGTAGTGTGTTTTATTTAGTTATTTGTGCAAAATTAAATAGAAAGTTCAGTACATCAAGGAAGAGTATAATGTTTGGCTTGTTTTTATTAATATTATTGCAGCACTTTTACTGCTTTCATTATTTTTTATTTAGAATAAGAAGACAGCATTCTTGTTGAAGATAAAAATATTAGTCTGAAATAGCTACACAAAATATTAAGAATATATTATGCATATTTCATTAACATACTTTCAACTACTGACATGCATTTATTGAACAAATTTTAGTAAAATGAAATTTCTTTCCAAGTATAATGTTATCTTAGAAAAATTTATCTAATGACATCATTCTGGTAAAAAATCTGTCAATAAATTGACGCATTTATGCCACTATCAAAACCGATCTAAGTATTTTGGCATTCTGCTGAAAAATGATGTTTCTATATTGGCATGTCCTGTTTTCTAACATCTCCACTGCAACAAGTAGAATTCTGACCCTCGTATAATCTATTATTCTTTGTCATCCGGCCTACCGTATTACGTTATAGTCAACCAATTTTATAGCTTAGTGTTGTGGTAGCGGACATTTATTCGCTTAGCGAAAGGAGCCCTTTCATTTAAAGCTTATTTAAAATTAAGTAACATTTATCTGTGATACTTCTGTGTTTATGCAGTTTTCAAATTTTTAACCGTAAAAGATTTTAATCACATTTAAACCTACAAGAAATCACAATGACATGAATAAACATTTTATCGGGTTTAAGTGTATTATACAGAATTATTAATAATATAACAGAAATATTTTTGAGAGCGTTATGAAAAAAACATCTATTTTCATAACACCGTGAAATAATATCTGAAACAGATATCTGTGTACATCTGTACGAATGTTTGAATGTAAACAGTACGGCCCAGCTTCATACGAATGCAGTGAACATCTAGTTCATGATAAAGGCATTAATATAGTTCGCTACATATATTTCAGGGACATAAAAGAAGCCATAAAAACCGACTGCAAATCACTGTTTCGTTAGAATCAGGGATATCCCACAGAACCACACTTAAAATGTTTGCGCAAAATAGCAGTAAAAATGTAGAACTACCTATTGTCTTTGGTAAATAAATACTACTAATACTTTGATCTAGCAGAAATGCCGCCGATGACCTCGGACATTTACTGTGGATGTGACACGTCAAGATTAAATACGCTCGGGATGATTCGGATAATCCGAATCGGAAATTTAGTACCTGACTGAAGTAGGTAATAGAGGATTTTAATCGTATAATTATAATATCTGCATCATATAATACATTTACCTACATCGCATAATTCCTTACATTACCCATTGGTACCATTTGTAAGGCTTCTTTTAAAATAATAGTGAAATCTGTACGTCTTACGAAAATTTAATCTTTTATTGCAGCTCAACTGTTTAGTTGACGTTCCACTGTTGTACATGCGTATGAGTCTCGGATATTTAACCTGGATGTATCTCTGCTAGTGTTGCTCAAAATGTCGGTCCTTTTCATTGTCGCATATGGGATTTATATGTGACCATATAATAATAGTTGGTCAGGAAGATGTATACAAATAATGTTAGTACACTTCTATGTGCGATAGTAATAATAATATTCTTTGACATTAATCGCATCTACCCAAGAGTTAATGCTATTAATTATTATTAAATTAATGTGCTCTTAGGGGGTTCCAGTGTTGATTATATGGATATCTAAACAGCGAATCAATTTAATTTAATATGATGAGCCTCTAGCTGATGTTGCACACAAATTATGTCTGAAATATTAGGACTTATTTAAGAATAGGCGCTATGAGCTTTCGTAACATGCGTTAATGAAACTGCAGGATACATATCGCTGGAATATTTTGACATGATGATCTTCTAAGGTAATGAACAAAATCCGCTGCTCTGACCTCATTCCTACTTCTTACCTAGCCTACCCTTTCTAGACATTTTTAAACACATGTTTATGGGAATTTTTCTGGTTACCTTTGTGTGTAGGACTAGCAGCTAAATGGACGCCACTTATTTTCGTAACATCCAGTATAACAGAATGCTTACATTTTTCCAAATGACTAATGGATATTAGTTTCTATAGCCATTGTTGTGAAACTGATCATGTTCTTTAGTTTATTTAACCCTTTCAGTCATGGTGCACACTGTAGTGTACATGACTTCTCAATTTATTCCCACGCTACTGAGTTGAGTTGCATTACCATCTACAGTATTCTGTTTCTATCTACTACACTTTAGTACAGTAGCCACATTTATGAGCGAATATTTAAGACAAGTCGGTAAAATAAATTTCGGTAACACGAACGAGCAATATACTATTAGTGCAGTTCTAAAGACAATGTGTTTAGATGTTTGTCTTTCTAATTTTTTCGAAATATAATTCTCGGTAGTGCAAGTTTACAATAAAGACTAAATAATTGTAGGAAAGAGCTTAATTTTTCGTGATTATTGGACCAACAATAACGTGAACGATAGTGTACACTGTGACTTACAGGCTACGCAGGTAAATATAACCCTACGTTTTCATTTTTTGTTAAATTTCATTATTGTTTAGTTTTTTCACTTGACATGTGGAGGAGGCATGTTATGAAAAAGTTTCATACAGAAACAGCCCTTTGGTCCTGCCTCGAAGACGGATTATTAGACCTTGAATACCTAGATGAGGAACCCGCAGATGAACTTGATGATTGGTCAGATGTAATTAACGGAATGGATAGAAAATACAGCCAGCAGTCCATAAAGTAACATTTGTTGTATTTTTTTAGGTCCCAATACGGGTAAAAGGAAAAAGAAGTGCACCGATACTAAAGTGGCTAGGGTTATGGCCTACGTGGAAAACCACAGTTTGACCGCAAATAATGAAATAAAATGGCAAAGGAGGGTACTTATGTGACTTCTAATGCTTTTGAGTTTCTTAAAGATATTGAAGATCCAGCAGATGTGCTTGATAGTCCTTCTGATTTTTTTTTCTGAATATTTTACTGACCAGCTCTATCAAATTATGACTGATAACTCAAATTTATATGCTCTGCAGCAGGGGACAGTTTTCCCTTCTACAAATGAAGACCGAATTAGGACTTTCGTGAGAATTCATATCATGATGGGTAATTCATATTACCCGAGGGTGAGACGCTATTGGAACCAAAAATTGAGCATCCCGAAGGGCCTACAGCAATGACAGTTAACCGATTTTTAAAATTCAAACATGGCGTCTAGCAGTAACCTTAGCTCGCAGTGCTCTGTATCAACTACCTATAATTGTTGTAAAAATAGACCTTTTTCGAATTATATATGTGTGAAGTGTTTCAAAGCTATTCATAAGAGTTGTTTGCCAAAGCTTAAGTGCAAAATCAGGCATATAAAGGAAAATTTAATAATGTGTTGCCAAATGGACGAAGACAGCTGTTTGATAAGTGAGGACGAAGAAAAATCTCTACTTGAAAAAACCATTAGTGATCTTACTGAGGATGGCGAAATGAAAAGTAAGCATATTAAAAAATTAAAAGACGAACATAAATTACTTATGCAAGAAGCATTGAAAACGGAAGGGGAACTAAATGACCTTATCAAGAATCAGGAAAAAATTATCAGAGAATTATCTGAAGAGATTAAGGCTCTAAAAAAGAACAATTTACTAACAATAAAAACAAAAAAAACTATTGGTATACAAACTATAAAAACTACCAAAGATATGTACACTACAATGGAAGCAAAAACATGTCTTTCTCAAATAGAAAAAGGGTCACAAGTACAAGGTAATATAAATAAGGGAAATATACAGGATGAGCCAAAAATTAAGCAAATAGACCAGCTACCAAATAAATATCCAAATATAAACCCGCACAGTGCCTCAAAAAATAAATATATGACCGAATCAAAAACGAAAAGCAAAATTCTAATATTAGCTGATGATATGGGAGCAGGTATAAACAAGGCCTTAAGCAAATATAAAGAATTAAATGTGTATACCAAACTATCCTTTGTTAAACCCGGAGCAAAACTAAATCAAGTCATGGCAGATATTGAAGATCTAACCAAGGACTTTACAATTGAAGACTTTGTCATCATTATGGCAGGAACAAACGACATAAAAACAGAACAAACCCCATCTTTCAGATATATATGCAATAAATTAAAACTCTGTACGCATACAAATATCTTATTCGTGTCAGCCCCATACCAGAAAACTGTTAGGCACAATAAACATATTTTTAAATATAATTCAAATTTAAATAAGTTTTTATGGAAATTCAATAGATGCACGGAAGGACATGTTCATTATATAGAAATTAATCCCATAACTGGTAGATGTACAACTGACTCATTAGCCTTACAAGTAAAAAATGGTATATGTCGAGCCAAATTTTTAACAAAAAATTTACACTTCATCCGACCTATTCTCAGTCCTGCGGACACAGTGGACCTGGAAATCATGTCTGGCACAACTTCTAATAATAATTGTGATACAAATGAAGCTTCATTTTCAAAGAGAGAGGAACCAGATACAAAATCTAACAGAAATTTTCACAGGAGGAGCAGCATAGTGCTAATAGTATGACACTAAATCGGAACTATTTAGACGCAAGTCAATTGACATTAATTCACTTAAATATACAGTGCTTGTCAAATAAAATAAATTTAGTCGATTTACTTAATGAAGAAGCCAAACCAGAGTTCTTCTGTGTGTCTGAACATTGGTGTTCGGAGTCTCAGCTAAATAGTCTGTTTATACAAGGATATAGAAAAATATCATGTTACTGCCGCAGTGCCTCCGTACATGGAGGAGTGGTGATCTATGTTATAGATAAGCTAGAATCAAAATGTAAGGTAGTTAAAGCAATCAACGAGAGGTCCAGTGAGCGATGTATTGAATGCGCGGCCATAACTTTTAATAATGAGGTATGTATTGTAACAATATACAGACCCCCAAACGGCGATTATGATGCATTTCTTGAGCATCTAGGAAAAATAATTATGATTGCTATCAGTAAGTGTAAAAATATTATCATATGTGGAGATCTAAATATAGATAAATTAAATGTCAAAGATATACGCAACAAAAAACTTAACGACTTGTTTAATTCTTTTGAGTTGCTGTCTTTAGTGAATGTGCCAACTAGAGTTGTGACTACCATTAGGGGAACTAGCTCCACTTCAATTGACTATGTGGTAACGAATATCAAAAATAACACGTGTAAAGTATTTGATCCTGGTTTCTCGGATCACCTAGCCCAGTTGTGTACTTGGGAAAATAATAGAGAATTACATGTAAAAAATAGTAATAGAAAAGACGTGTACCGTAGAAAAATTAATAATAATACCGTGTCGGAATTCAAATACCTATTTAATAAGGAATACTTAAATCTAGATGATAATTCCAGTACAGAACGGCTACTTGAAAATTTCTGGTCTCATTTTGTATGGTGTTTTCAGGTATCACATCCATATAAAAAAATAACAAACCGATTCACGGATAAAATACAAAAAGTTAAATTCTCTAATGAACTACATATTAGAGCACAGTATCTAAAACATTTAAACTGGTATAAAAAAAACTTACCCAATAATGAAACTGACAACCTGTACAAAAAACAGAAGAAAATATTAAATAGACAGATTGAAAATGAAAAGAAAATATTCTACTCTAATGAGATTAAAAGCGCAGACAATAAAACTAAAAAGACATGGGAACTTGTTAACCATAAATTAGGACGCCAAAAAAAATCTTCTACAACAGAATCGCTATGTATTAACAATAAAATGGTAACTGACCAATTCGTGATTTCAAACACATTTGCTGAATATTTCGCATGCTCTGTAAAAGAGCAAGTAGATTTATTATTCCCTCAAAGTAATAAAACTTGTAGCTTATCAACATCTACACCTGCCTCAATGTTTTTCATGCCGTACACGGAAATTGAAGTGCAAAATATAATTCTACAACTAAAAAATAAAAAATCGGTAGGACTTGACGAAATTCCTGTCAAACTTATCAAAGAATGTTATGTAGAAATAAGTCACTATTTAACAACAATTATTAACAAATCGGTACTAGAGGGAAACTTTCCAAAGCAATTAAAAATCTCAAAAACCATCCCCATATTAAAAAAAGGAGATCCAACTCTAATTGAAAATTACAGAGCAATTGTAATTCTAAGTCCAATATCAAAAATAATAGAAAAAGCTGTTTATAATAGATTAACATCTTTTTTAAACAAAAACAACTTAATTACGAACAGTCAGCACGGTTTTAGGGAAGGTTACTCGACAGAAACAGCAACAACGGAAATTTACCAGTATATTGCCGACAAACTGGACAAGGGCGAATATGTTGTGGGTGTATTTTTTGACCTATCGAAGGCGTTTGACACTCTTGATCCCAGGTTCCTATCTAAAAAGCTGGAGAAACTGGGCATTAGGGGAAATGTAAACGAGTGGATTATCTCATTCATAACTCACAGGCAGTTAGTTGTAAATATCGAAAATACATACTCGGAGGAGTTTGAAGTGGAGCTAGGTACTCCACAAGGCAGTGTACTAGGGCCTCTACTCTTTTTGTTATATATAAATGATCTACCAAACCACATACAAGATGCAAAAGTGATCATGTATGCGGATGACACAACAATAATTATTGCAGATAAATGTAAAGATGCTCTAAATACCACTGTGAACAAAGTGATGGAGCAATTTCTTAATTGGTGTGCTTCTAATCACTTAATCATAAACGTTAATAAAACGGTATGTGTTGAATTCTCAGGAAAGTATAAATACCCCAACACAGAATGGAGATTTAAACTAAGCAACACAGTTCTTGAAATATCACTGGATACGAAGTTTCTTGGTACTTATCTAGATTATAGAACTAGTTGGAGCAATCACATAAATAAAGTTTGCGCTAAATTGAACAAGTCGTATTTTTCCATTGCTACATTAAAAAACACTCTAACTGAAGATGCACTTCTAAATGTGTATTATGCTAATGTATACTCTGCTATCGCCTATAATATAATATCTTGGGGGCAGGCGACTGAAATTGATCGAATTTTTATTATTCAAAAAAGGATAATTAGACTTATATTTAATTTGACTTATATGGAATCTTGCAGAGCCAGCTTCAAGAGCAAAAAGATATTAACTTTCACAGGGATATACTTATTAAAGTTATTATGCTACATACACGAGCATAAAAATCAATTTGTGAGTAACAATCACATACATACATACCTCACTAGGAACAGTAATCACATATATATCAATCGCTTTAACCACAGCTACTTAAAAAAAACACCCATATATACTGGGTGCATATATTACAACCTATTATCAACAGATTATAAGAACTTAACAAACTTAAAATTTAAAAGTAAAATAAAGAAGTTGCTTATAGAAAACTGTTTCTATAATCTGAAAGAGTTTGAAACGTTTCTCAATAATAGCTGATAGACATCTAACAAAAAAAATCATCTCTATTTTAATCCAGTGGTACACCTTTCTTTCAATAAGTAAATCGACAACAAATCAAAAATACTTAATTTTACTTCTCGGCACTGTTTGTAAATATCTATTGTATGTTGTCTTTGTATTGTCTATTCTTATTTTATGTTTTGTTAACAAAATTTTATATATTTATAATTCTGACCTACCTATTGTGGCAACAAGAGCAGAAAATAAAAATATTTATTAATAGGATTGATAACATATTACTTTATAATGTAGATCTTTGATATATATGACTTTATAGCTACATTTTATAATAGCTAGTGTTTTTTAATTATTATCATAAACTTTTATTTATAATTTTATACGAATTGTACTATTGACATACATTTCTTGTATTCTACTGATGTTATGACCTGCCATATATACCTCGATGTATCTCAAATGGCCAATAAATGTTATTATTATTATTATTATTATTATTGTACTGAACTAGATCCACAAGAATTTGAGTTTTTTGGAATGGTCAGTTGTTTTGAAATTGGCAAAGAGAATTACATCCCCAAACCTCCAACTATTTTTTGACATTTTTTTTATAAACTATAATGCTATACAAGATTTACACAAGAGAAAAATATACTGTGCCGGTACCGCACGGGTTGGCCGTGAAAACAAAATCTCATGGCACAATGGAGGAAGTTTTCAAATCTGATAATACAGTAAAGACAACATGGTATGATAATAAACTCTTCGTTACAGTCTCCAATTATGTTGAGATTAGAAATAAAGATGAGTGTGAAAGGTACGACAAAACAAGAAAAGAGTGAATAAAAGTTCCACGCCTTGAAGTATTACAACTTTACAATCATAGTATGGGGGGGGGGTTAGATAAAATCGACTATCTCATCACAATTTATAGAACATTTATTAGGTCCAGGAAATGGACTCTAAGAATGATGACACATACAATTGACATTGCATGTGTCAATGGATAGTTGAAATATAGAAAAAAGGCTGCTGCTGTTGGAATAGCCAAAAAAAAACATTATGGATCTACTCCATTCTCGGGAATATATAGCCGAGGTATTTATATGTTCAGACAAACTCCCTACAAGAAAACTAGGGCGTCTGGTAAGGACCTCAACCCCAGACGCCTCGCCTACAAGCTCTTCACGTCCTCCCGAGCAAAAGCCGAAAGTGGATATTCGTCCAGTGAGAGAGACAAGGCTGGACAACATTGGCCACCTTCCAGAAATCGACGACAAAAATTTTGCATCTCGATGTAAATATCCAGAATGTAAATCAGGAAAACATTTTATTTGCAGGAAATGCAATGTGCATTTATGTATACTCAAAAATCAGAGCTGTTTTTTCCGATACCATACAACTTAATATTTTAATTATTACACATGCACACAAAAAAAAGTCCTGATACAGAAAGGTGAAGGACCTTCTGGTACGTTTTTCGGTGTGCTAAAAACGAATCTCAGGTCTGAACTGACCCATCACCCTTAGATTTCACCCCAGCACACCCTAGCACCCCCCAAAATGGTCAGATTTTCACATCATATAAAAGTTCAAAATAAATATCTCATTCTACGTTTTTCGGTGTGCTAAGAACGAATCTGAGGTCATAATTTACCCATCACCCTTAGATTTTGCCCCAGCACCCCCCAGAACCTCCCAAATAGAGAAAATGTTAGTTTATATAAAAATTGAAAATGGAAATCTCATTCTACGTTTTCTACGGATAAAATGGACTATCTCATCACAATTTATAGAACATTTATTAGGTCCAGGAAATGGACTCTAAGAATGATGACACATACAATTGACATTGCATGTGTCAATGGATAATTGGAATATAGAAAAAAGGCTGCTGCTGTTGGAATAGCCAAAAAAAAAACATTATGGATCTACTCCATTCTCGGGAATATATAGCCGAGGTATTTATATGTTCGGACAAACTCCCTACAAGAAAACTAAGGCATCTAGTAAGGACCTCAACCTCAGACGCCTCGCCTACAAGCTCTTCTCGTCCTCCCGAGCAAAAGCCGAAAGTGGATATTCGTCCAGTGAGAGAGACAAAGCTGGACAACATTGGCCACCTTCCAGAAATCGACGACAAAAATTTTGCATCTCGATGTAAATATCCAGAATGTAAATCAGGAAAACATTTTATTTGCAGGAAATGCAATGTGCATTTATGTATGCTCAAAAGTCAGAGCTGTTTCTTCCTATACCATACACCTTAATATTTTAATTATTACACATGCACACAAAAAAAAGTCCTGATACAGAAAGGTGAAGGACCTTCTGGTACGTTTTTCGGTGTGCTAAAAACTAATCTCAGGTCTGAACTGACCCAACACCCTTAGATTTCACCCCAGCACACCCTAGCACCCCCCCCCAAATGGTCAGATTTTCACATCATATAAAAATTCAAAATAAATATCTCATTCTACGTTTTTCGGTGTGCTAAGAACGAATCTGAGGTCATTTACCCATCACCCTTAGATTTCACCCCAGCACCCCCCAGAACCCCCCAAATGGTGAAAATGTTAGTTTATATAAAAATTGAAAATTGAAATCTCGTTCTACGTTTTTCGATATGCTAAGAACAAACCTGGGGTCATAATTTACCCATGACCCTTATATTTCGCCCCAGCATCCCCTAGCACCCTCCCAAATGGTCAAATTTTTACATCATCATATAAAAATTCAAAATAAGTATCTCATTCTACGTTTTTCAATGTAATTTAATAGTTTTAATTTTGCTATATCTCCCCACCCCCCTTCACCATAGGTTATATTTTGACCCTTGTAACATTGTACCTGTATTAGGATATGACAATTTTTCATTTCCATGCGATGAAATCAGGCAACAGAATCATTCCTAGAAAAAAATGCTTCTATATTAAAACACGTGTAAATAAATATAAAATGCTTGGAAAATATACTGTATTATCGGTGCCAATATGTAGGTAATTACCTACGGTCACATATTGACACCGATAATACAGTATATCTTTCAAGCATTTTAAGTTTATTTATATGTGTTTTAAGATAGAAGTATTTTTTTTTTCTAGGAATGATTCCGTTGCCTGATTTCATCGCATGGAAATGAAAAATTGTCATATCCTAATACTGGTACAACGTTACAAGGGTCAAAATATAACCATATGTGAAGGGGGGTTGGGAGATATAGCAAAATTAAGACTATTAAATTCCATTGAAAAACTTAGAATGAGATACTTATTTTGAATTTGTATATGATGATGTAAAAATTTGACCATTTGGGAGGGTGCTAGGGCGTGCTGGGGCGAAATCTAAGGGTCATGGGTAAATCATGACCCCCAGATTTGTTCTTAGCACGCCGAAAAACGTAGAATGAGATATTTATTTTCAATTTTTATATAAACTAACATTTTCAACCTTTAGGGGGGTTCTGGGGGGTGCTGGGGCGAAATCTAAAGGTGATGGGTAAATCATGACCTCGGATTTGTTCTTAGCAAACCGAAAAACGTAGAATGAGATATTTATTTTGAATTTTTCTATGATGTGAAAATTTGACCATTTAGGGGGGTGCTAGGGTATGCTGGGGTGAAATCTAAGAGTGATGGGTCAGTTCTGACCTGAGATTCGTTTTTAGCACACCGAAGAACGTATCCGAAGGTACTTCACCTTTCTGTATCAGGATTTTTCTTTGTGGGCCTGTGTTATTATTAGATCGTCACTAATTTTTCAATAAACCTGTTCTGTTTCTCTATGTTTTATTCCTTTCCCGATTCTAATCAATGCCTGAACTTGAATATTTTTGCACAATGTACAATATAATGTACAATTCATAGCCCAAAAATTGGCCATGATACAAACTTCTGGGTGGTACCAAAAATTGTAAATATATTAAAGTCCCAATGTTGAAAAAATTTTAACGTAAAGGGAAGTAAATTTGGTAATGAAATGGTTAAAACAATTCGAATCATTCGCAGAGACTTTTATTTTTTCTTGTAGCTCCTGTGTATACATAGTATACATATAAATGCTATTTATATATAGGAGGTATTTAAAAGTTTAGTACTCTTAATGAATCCCTAGCTTATTCAGTTATTATTTTTTGTGTTCTAAATAGCTCGTTAATGGAAAGAGTTTATACGAACACCAGGTGCGACATGTAAAGCCACTCTCCTTGTTACTTGGTAATAACTGATAATTAGATACTAAGAAATATATGTGCACTCGCATCATTATTGCTAGGAACAACTTAAAATTTAAATAAAACCGATGTAAGCTTGTGATATGCTATAATACTACACAGGTTTATCTTTTGTTTATTACCTTAAATAAACATATGTGTAATACTGTATACCAGAAATTTATGCCAATAATCCAGGATCTCGTAGGTACATTACCAGTACCATATAAATTTTTTCTGTGCATATTGATTTTCTTATAACCTAATGTTTAACATGGCATGAAACCGTGAAAGAAATGTTGATTTGCAAAGATACGTTAAAGAATTTTTCTGCAAAGATTTAAAGCCCTTTATACTTTTTTACTAAAAATGTATCCAATTTTCCTCCTCCCAGCAGACAACTGGAATCTAAATATCGTTTTCTTCGTTGATTTATAATTAAATATATTTTCAGTTTAACCGCATTCACGTTTTTCACTGAAAATGTATCAGGTTCCCTTCTCAGTAATAGTGTCAATTACATTCCAAGTAATATTTCAGCAATAGTTTCATCATTATTTTGTAAAGTAACTATATATTTTTCAATAAAAGTATAGGTTCATTCCTTGACAGCTGTGTTAACTACATGCAATATATTGTCACACGTTACATCATGCTGACTTCAATATATAGTGTGCCCCAAGAGATAGGATTTAAGTTCATAAACTTTCTTCAGTTTTGCGTTCACAAAAATACAAAGGCACGGCTATTAGTAATATCAGATTGCTCTATTTCTACGTAAGGGAAAATATTTCTCTGACACTTTTCACATATTATTCCCCATGATGTCATCGAAAATCGATGGGAGACCCTATATTTTATTCTAATAATTGATAGACCCTTTATACATGAGTTCAATGATATATTTTATTTGCAAACTTCCAGGGAAAAAACTTCGTTTTCTATTACAATTATTACGATTCAAAATTTCAGTTTTATTACAATAAATGTCCAAAATGTGCACCGTTAACAATTTGACAATGACCAATACGATGATCGAAACTATTAATTATATTTTCAGTTTTATATGTTGTTATGTCTTGTATTTCGTCTCGGATTCGTTGTTTGATCCATGTATTATACTCAGTTTTTATAAATTATACATTGATATGTTCTGAAGAACAGTGCATCGCTCAAGGATTTTTTTGGTACTTAGTGTTTTTATTTTTTTGAATTTTGTTCAGTACAAAAACTACGAAAATACCCATTTCACAATTTAAAAGTCAGTAAACTATTTAAAAGTGAGCGTATGTTGACATCTGAATTCGCAACATTCTAATAAAAATTTTAAAGTCGCAAATTTCCGTTATGGTACATTTATGGTAATAAAAATGAAGGTTTCAATTTTAATAATTGTAATAGAAAATGAATTTCTGAAAGTGAAGTTTTCCTCGAATGTTTACAGATAAGAAAAACATGTGTCCCTGATTTCCTCTGTAAAAGGCCTGTCAATATTTAGAATAAAATATAGGTTTCTCCATTTAAAGAAATTATTGATAATGTCACTATATGTATTAGATGTCAAAACTTGTTTCCTACGTACAAATGGAGCAATTTGATATTACTATTTTACGTGTTTTCAGAAAAATGAAATTGAGAGGTCCAAGGTTTGCGAACACGCTTGAGAGAACGGATATAGAATAAACTGGGACTCCGCAAAAATTTTAACAAAAGAGGCAGATAGCAAAAAAAGAGAAGTTAAGAAATCCGCGATAATATTATTGAATGAGGATAGATGCGTGCCGAATTCTTCCGTAGATGTCTATAGAACTTGGTTGCCAATGTTAAAAGAAGAACTTCACAAACTTAACATTGTATAAAAACTAAAAAAAACTGTTAACTATATCAACAGTTCTATGTAAATAGTAAGTATCTATGGAAATTGAATATAACAAACATTATTAGAGCTCTGTATTTATCATACACAGCAAAAAAGATTTTTCCAAGAAAGCCTTGAAAAAGGAAACAGATTAGATTTCCGAAACGTCGGCGAAATAGTTTTTATACTTATTCGTGTTGTTTATTTAAAAAAGCAACCTCTAACTGATCCTTTGACATGAAAATCACAGGCGTAGACGTTATTTACCGGTAACATAATGGTTAATTGTGATATTTTGTAGATTCCCCTAGCACCGCTTAAAAAGAAAACATACATGTGGCAGGAAGTCCCCAGGAATTGAAGAAGGAAAAAAAATACGTCTATTTCCAAACTGAAAAAATGTGAACAATTAGTTTTAGATATATTAATAAGAGAATTCTTGAATCCACTTAGATAATTTATTTGTAATTATTTCAATGATACTTGTTCTGGTCAGTTACTAAAATTTTAGTATCATTTGCGCAATTAGTTAAAAAAAAACAGTTGATTGTCCATTTATATATAGAATAAAACATGAAAGCTCCTACGTACTGGCAGTACACCTACTGCAATGGGCTTTGGAACCAGTAATGTACCGCATATTCGATAATTTTCTTATTTTGACAATCATTTTATTCGATCAAAATTTTTGAACAGGTCTAGAAAAATACTAAAACAATATTGTCCTCATTGATTGCTTGAAATAAGTGACATAAAACTAATAACAGCTCTGGAAGTTGACCTACCTGTTCGAAATCTATATTGTGTATTTGTTAGCATAACAAATTATATATGAACTGATGTTGTATAAACGCACGGGGAAACGCACGATAATACAATTAATGCAAGGAAACTTTATGCTGAACGACTTCCTAATCGCCGTTCTCTCGACTTTAGTTCCTTTACTTCTGTAGTGTGAATTTACAATGGCGTGGCGACTTCAACCCAGAGTAGATGACAAACTCAACATTAAATATAGAGTCTCAAATTTGAGATATTTTATAAAAATATCCTGGATTAACTACTCGATAAGAACGACCGTAGAAATCTGCATTCTCGATCTAAGACCTGGAAGTAGTTTATTAATTCAGTAAATAAGCCGGAAAAAAAGTGTAAAATGTGAAAAAAGGCACCGATTTGAAAGATTCCTTTTTTCACGTATTGCCTGGACTCACAGGAATATTCATCAGCATTGAGCTCTTCATCGCCTGAAAAAATGAGAAAGTTATGGGGTTTGAGTACCCCAAAGAGTAGCTATCATAAAATAACTTATAAAATTAATATTTCGCCTCGGAAATGGGCTCTAGAAGCGTTTCTGGGTCGCTGATCATGAATCCGAGGTGCAAATTGAGATATTCCATATTCCAGTATTGAGTTCGTGCCATTTTTTTAATGAAAATTCCACTTTTCGGGCGGAAATATAATATGAGTATATTGCTGCGGAAGAGTGTTCTAGACGGTTTTTCTGTAGCTGATCACGATTGTGAGGTCCAACTTTAAGAATTCTATATTCCGGACTGGAATACGTGCCATGAAAAATTCCATTTCTTCAGAAAAAAATTAAATATGAAGGTTTTTCTAAGACAATGTACTCCAGGGGGTTCTCTTGGTAGCTGATCACTAATACGAAGTCAACATTGAGGAATTCAATATTCCAGAATGGAACATGTCTAATGGAAAATTCCATTTTTTCAGAATAAATTTAAATATTACCGTTTTCCACGAAAATGTGCTCTAGGGGTTTTTTCGGTCACTGATGGTGATTATCAGGCATATATTTAATAATTCCATATTCCAGACGTACCTACCATGGAAAATTCCTTTCCACGAAAATGTGCTCTAGGGGTTTTTTTGGTCGCTGATCATTTGCCTCAAAACAATGGATTTTAAGAAATAATTTTCAGGGAAAAGAGTTGTAATTTTTTTTACAAGGAACACGTCAGAACTTCATCAGAAATTGTCAATTTGGTAAAAAAAAATACTAAAAAATCTTATGAAAACATTCTGACGTATTCTGTTCTGGGACATGGAATTCCTTTATGTTGAGTTCGGATTAGTGATCAGCGACCAAAAAAACTCATATTCTACGAAAAACGTTCATATTTAAATTTTTTCTGAAAAAGTGGAATTTTCCCTAGTGCTCATTTCAGCCCGGAATATGGAATTCTGAAATTTGGAGAAGGTGGAATTTTCATCAACAAATGGCACGAATTCCATTCTGGAATATGGAATTTCTCAATTTGGACCTCGAATTCATGATCAGTGACCCAGAAAACGTCCTAGAGCCAATTTCCGAGGAGAAATATTAATTCTACAAAAAACCTTTCTCATTTTTGGAGGCGATGCAGGGGTCAATGCTGATGAATATTGCTGGGGGTTCAGGGAACACGTGAAAAAGAATTATTCAAATTGGTGCTACTCCACCACTATTCCACATTTTCCGGTTTATTTACTCCACTATAATGGAGTTGAATTATAGTTAAAAAATTTTCACCTTAAGGATACCAGTCGTCTCCTATATAAGAGGGTTTATATTTGTAATGTATTAAACCAGAAAGAATAATCAAACGCAGCATTACTGATTAACAGGTTTTATTCAATTGTTACTAGCCTAATTACAAACACGAATATAGGAGGTGTCATCGGAGAATGCTTATATACAATAATAAGACCTTATACCTATATAGCACAAACATCGACGAACTTAAAGAAATTATAAGCGACATTAAAAATAAGAAGTCGTCTGGCCTCGACGAAATCTCTGTAAATATATTCGAAAATCTACCAAACTCCGCTCTTTATGTATTAGCATCTCTAATAAACGAATTGTTTGAATCCGGAACATTTCCATCTTTTTTAAAAACTTCGGTAGTTATTCCACTCTATAAGGGCGGAGAGGTAAATAATCCATCTAACTTCCGACCCATCTCACTAATCCCCACATTAGCAAAAATTCTGGAAAAATTAGTTAAAAAAAAGGGTTGTAGAATTTTTATCCTCCTGCAACCTACTAAGTGATCAACAATTAGGATTTCAAAAGGAAAAAAGTACAAAGGGTGCAATATCATTTTTAAGTCAGATTTATACCGAAATCAATAACGGGGAGGCAGTGGCGGCAATTTTCTGCGACTTCTCGAAAGCCTTTGATTGTGTCCAGCATGAAATATTGTTACAAAAGCTTGAGCATTGTGGTTTTCGAGGCACTACCCTAAAGTGATTTTAGTCATACCTATCAAACCGTAGCCAAATAGTTAGAAATACAAATTATTCTAATAAACTAAATATAAAGTTTGGGGTACCCCAAGGTTCCGTTCTTGCTCCAATTCTTTTTTTATTATATATCAACGACCTGACAAAAATTGACATTAAAGGAAAATTCACTTTATTTGCTGACGACACCACCATACTGTGGCACAATAAAGATGATATTGTCCTTCAGCAAACGGTGTCGGCCGATATAAATAAAGTCAAAGAGTGGTGTGACTCCAATTTGCTTTCATTCAACATTAACAAAACAAAGATAACTACATTTCACTGCAATTTAACAGACATCTCCCTAGGTACCCATTTTCTGGAAAATAAACTCTGCTCAAAATTTCTTGAACTAAATATTGACTGCAAGTTAAAATTCAACGAACACAATAAAATATTTGGTAGCAAACTAGCATCCGGATCCTACGCTATCAGAGTGATCACAAATGATCTGGGTTATGCACCTGCTAAGACTGCTTATTTTCCACTAATCGAATCACACTTAAGGTACGGCATTGCCTTCTGGGGCGCATGCAGTAAATATCTTTTACAAAGAATATTGGTGCTTCAAAAACGTGCTATTCGCTACCTGCACAAAACTGGAATTCGTAAATCATGTAAGCCACTGTTCTTGACATATGGATTTCTCACATTTACATTATAGAAACAGTTTGTTTAGTTCATAAGCATAAAAGTAATATTATAAATAATTCCTCCATACAACATGTAACTCGGCAAGTCAATAACCTTACTCTGCCAATTCCCAGATCCACTCTAGTCAACGACTCAATTATTTACAATGGCTATAATGTTTAATCACTTACCAAATAATATTAAAGAAATGAGCTCAAATAAAAATATCAGAAGGGCGGTTAAAAGCCTGTTAATTGTTAAACCCTATTATAATTTACGAGTACTATAATAACACATTCTAATTAGGCATTTACTACTATATCTTATCGTATTTTCTGACTTTTTGTATGAACTATTATAATCATTGTATTAAAATTTATATATAATCTATGTTTTGTATTCATATAATGTAGGTGCACTGTGTAAACTATATATGCTATGGACGGACCTATGCTTATTTACTTTGTTATTGAGAAACTCTTTCTTCTGAACAATAAAGTATACTTTGATTTGGTTTGATATGATAACAAATAAAAATAGCGTACCTTCCGGGAAGGGATAACTACTATACGTGCCTATTAATTATTATTAATCTATAACCTAACCTACACTTTCCTCCCCTAAAATTAATGAAAGTTCTGAAATTATTACATACGAAAAAAAAAATCATGTTTTATAATTTACAGGTTTATTATTCCTGTCGGTTCTTCTTAAAATTAGTTTTATGACTATCAGAATTTTTATTACTGTCTATGATTACAGACTCATACAGTGTTAACAGTTTTATTATTTTTACTAGGACTATAGTGGAGACATTTTTCGTTTTTATCTGGGAGCCGGTCGTAGATTGGGTTAAAAATTTATAGGTTAAAGATTGTCGCAAATTGCCAAGATGTGATATTTGAATCTTAATTAACTAAAAAATAAAAGTGACTTCGAAAATAGTTATGATAAAAACAAAGAGTTTTAAAATTATCTATGAGATCTGCTTTTTATAGCTTTAAAAGTAACTAAGTTGTGGAGAACAATAAGTATTCCGTAAGTATGTAACTGTTTTTAAATTTGGGGTTTTCCTGCAGCTATTTGCCACAGAATAAGAATTTAAAGAATCATTGATGGCTGCTATAAATACACAGTAGTATTAACATGACCTAAGTTTTTAATAGTTTGAAACACTCGTTAGGAAAAATATTAAACTTTAAATTATAATTTCCCAGTATTACTCTAAATATAATTTTTTTACAAATAATAGAGAAACTGTTGTGTTAAGAGAAAATATGATAGAATGAAAATTAAAAATCCTTACATACGATTTATTTCTGTATTCTATCATTTCCTCGCTTAATACAACAGTTTGGCCGGTACTTGCAGCAAAAGGAATATTTTCAATTAAATCTCGATTTTTTTTTTATTTAAAATATTTCATTTTCTAAAATGAGCGCTATAAAATGGTTAAAACAGTCGCGAACGTTTTTCAATACGAGATAATCGATATTTTGTGTTTCTTTTTTGTTGAACATTTTTTTTGTTTTGTATTTCAATTTTTGTAAATTTTTTGTAATAATTCCTAAACACTGCAAGCCAGTGCAATTGTATACGAAATAATATAATATGTTCTTAATCCCAACACAGAGTGGATCTGACCAGTTTTTTGACATTTTTGTTTTTTATTTTTGTTTTCTTTTACTACTTTTGAACATTCATGAATATTAAAAACAAAGAAAATACATAAAAACATGCATGATTTAATGTCATCACCTATTGGGTTTCACCAGAAGTATGTAATTGAATAATTTATATAAAAATTGCTCCCGACTGTTTCTCGCTAAATAAGTATTTTTTTCTGTTAATTGAGGACCAAAACAACTATTTCATAAATTGTATACATTTTTAACATTGTTCATTGTTTACAATTGATTTCTCGGCGGGAGTAAGTGTAAATAATTTTGGACAGCGCATTGTTGAAGAAACATTTACGTTAGCGTCTATAACATTTCTATATGTTTTAACAAAATTGGTAATACTGTGGAGACTATTTGTTCGTGTAAAGCTTTAAATGGGAATTATTAGTACATTTCCCGTAAAATGAAGGATGTACTGATTTTAAAGATGGTTTTGTCGAAATGTTATTTATAGAAATTTGAATTTAAAATACATGATGATATTAGCCGATTAAGCCAAAAGGAACCATGGGTTTAAATATTCACTTGCAGTTAAAACTTACCCCGTATATCCACATCGCGTTCATAATAATTTTACACCTGAAAATAGGACAGCAATATAGTATGCGATAAATGATATTCAATAAGAATATTCGATGTTATATAGGAAAGTAATTATGATTATGTCCGTTCTAAATCATACTCTGAATATTTTATTTGCCATGTTGATTCTATTTTGAGATACAGCAGTGGAACTGGTATATCAAACTCCAATCATAGTTTTAAAGCATACATTATATCGAATAATTCTGCTGTGTAAGGTAAACATTGCAAACATAGAGCTCACTCAGCATGTGACTATAATAATTTCAAAATCGACATGAAGTTATTACAGTAACGTTTATTTACGACATTTGTAATATCAGTATGGAAACATTAATCTAAACAACAGTGTGTACCGCTAGTGTATAACTCAATCTGATTCCTTTCCGATGAAATATTAAAAAATATCAGCTCGAGTATGTGCAAATAAATTATTTTAATGTTTCTGCTGCAATATTTATTAATATCGTTATTGACAAAGTGAAAGTGAGTGATATAGAAAAGTTGTTTATTTTATGGACACAAACTGAATACTGGCCTTGACTTCTATGCTGCCTATATAGGTATCGTCAGAAATATAAGAAAGATAATACTAAAATCTTTTCGAAGTTATGCGATCAGAACAACCATATATATAGTTATTTTTCTTGGATATTAAATTAAAATTGTGATTGTAAACTGAAGAAACGAAAACTCAGACACGTTATTGTTGGTAATAAACAAGATCGTATAGTATTTTTGGGTAATACCGACAAGTGGAAAATATGACACATATACCGACGACACAACCATGATTGCAACTTCTACCAGCCTAGTCATCACATCAAGACTGATACAACCACAGGTTAGGTTAGGGCCTCCTTTCCGAGTATTTTAGAAAGAATTCAAGTCTATCTCTCAAAAATTGAGCCTTAGAGCGAATTCTGTCCACACTGCCACACTGTGCGCCGTGGTAACGTCGCAATATAGTACTATTAGCCCAACTCAGCACGCTGAAGACCAATATCAGAAGAGCACTGGTTTCTATTGAATCTCGTGCTTTTATATCCGAAATCTCCACACGTGGCTCACTTTGGGAGCGTGGGCAACCTTGGGTACGTGCGCAAAAGCTAAGTATGTGTACAAATGCTGGCAAGCATAAACGGAAATCTAATAATGTGACATGGATTTATAAATGCCTCAGTACAATCATTTAGCTACAAAGTAGGTTTATTAAATTTTTCATTGCTTGAAAAAATAGTTCTTTTCGTCTTTATTAGTATACCAAATTACAAAATTGTAACACTAATAACCATTTTCTCAGCATTTGTTAATGTAATAACCGCCGTACTAAAATATATCATAATTTTATAATAAAAATTTTCCGAAGTAAAATATCGTAACAGAAATATGGAAATAAGTTGAACCATTTCAATTTACCGAGGTGAAATGTAAAATTTCCAAAGTATTCACCTTAATAACTAACAATCCAAATATATACGCCCTGAATTAAAGTATGCATACATGACTTATGATACGTCAAAAGCATTTTGCATTTTAGTGATTTATGTTGTTTGGAATTGGATTTCGCGAATTCATTCTTTTGATTTGTTTTCAGGCAGGAGTAAGTGTTGTATTGATTGATTTGGTTATGCAGTCGATTCTGATTACTGCGTGTTTGCTCAATCAGAATATTTGAGTTATATAAATTGTTGGATTTCGATTCGCCGATGAAAGTATTTGTACTTTTGGGTTATTTTATGGAAATGTTATCAGAACTTTATATCAAATAAGAGCGGGCATATGAAGACATCTTTTTAAAATAACTGGAAGAGAATTCTATACTGTGCTAGCTGGGAATGTAATGAATTATGGAAGCGTCATTAGATTATTAATATTTATGTCGTGTAATAATTATAATAACTGTTCCACCTACATATCTGCGTACTTCTGAAAAGGTTAAAGTTTTATGTTGGATGTGATGAGTAATTAATTTATAACACGTTACACGTACATAATAACATAAGTCAGTATTTGTAAGATATGATAGGAGGAAAGAGACTAATAATTTATTATTACAAGGTACAATTTATATTTCGAATATAAAATACTGTCATTAGAATTTTCCACCTTCATTCTTGCCCGGTTCATGATTGGGATACTTGGCTTCTTTGTAATATTTTATGATAATCTACAGGGTGTCTCGGCCATGCGTCATCTAAATAGACATCGGCCACCAAGATGTAGCTCAAAAATAATTTGAAATATACAGGGTGATTCATTTAGGTGTGAAGTCAAGTAGTTATAATTCTCTTATCAGAGATCGGTATATTATTCCATATTTGGATCCTCCTTTCAATGACAATTCAGAAGATGAGTGTACGAAGGGTCGGTACATGACTGAATTTGTTCCGAAACAAAAATTTCTATGTTTTAAATTTTATAATTTGAATATTTTAGTATATTACTTACTGTAAATACTCAATAATTTTTTGTTTAATACCTCTTTGGCATATTTACCACATATGTTAAAATCATAAAGATTGGTTAAATTAGTGGATTTGTTTTACTACAACACTCAGGCCTCAAGGCCCATTGTGCTCGTAGGGATCTACAGTTTTGCGTGGACTCCAAACCACGGTCATCGGCTATCAACTTTAACGCACCCCCGGCCATCTCACCGCCTTTCTGGCGGGCCAATAGCCCTTGGGGTCTTCTCTGCAGCGAAGACAGTTGCCCTGTGCCATCGGTGCCACCTTACTAAGTGACTTAACGGCCCGGAACTGTCTCTGTCGATAGCCCACCGACTAATAGACGGATACACTGGTTCACCCATCCAAATGCCTGACTCGGCCAGCGTGCCTTAACATTGCTGATCGAGTGTCGGAAATTAAACCGGTGACCGTACCTCGTCCCCTGAAGATTGGTTAAGTAATTAAAGAGAAAAAAATATATTTTTCAAAACTAAATTAATTAATTTATTTTAAAAACCAGAGGGGGCAGGGGTGTAATATCTTTCCGAATATTTTCTATTAGTATTGTGATGTCAAAGTAAAAATATGAGCTCAATTTCCCGAGGGGCATCCGGCCCATGTTTACACTGCTACATTCTTTATTATCCTCATTGATATGCAGTCCTTTTGAATATGACTTGCAGTCGAAGGGTCACAGGTTCAAGTTCAAATCACGCGAATGTAATTTTTTTCTACTTCATTTTATATTAGCAAGTGCTGCACCAATTAAACTGAAAATATATAATTAAAGTTTCTAAGACAACCTTATTTTCAAAAACCTGCAGAGTATCCTATAAAATGTGAAACAGTTATACATATAAAAGTGGAATAAATCGGCGAAGAGTATAATGCTTACTCTCAATATCGATATTGATATCGGTTAAAAATTACATTTCTTTACGTAATATTTTAATTTTTCCACAAACTTGGGTATCAATGCTACATACATTATTTTTCCTTTAATTTTTCTTAATAATAATTAGTTTCCTTTTAAATATTTGAATTTTATTAGTGGCAAAAGTTTGAAAACTTCTGACATGTTTATGTCTAAAGCCACCTCTGAAGGTGACGTATCATCTAGTGGTTTCGCCAAAACTGGTTTTTGAAATTGGCAACGAATATACTTGGGTAGTTATTTTCTTTAAAAAATGGCGGAGGAGCCGGTGATTTACAAAGCAATTTCTAAAATATGTATTTGTTTTTTCTACATACTGGAAAATTTTAAAAATTATGGCTCTGTCAAGGCAAAAATGCAAAGAAGGAAGCCTGTTGTTGATGACGAAAACATTGAAATAGTCATTCTGGGATATTTTCATGCCTTTCCAAGGATGTCATTAAGACAAGCTGCTCTGGAATCGGGACTATGCAAGGATTCAATTCACAGAATCGTATTAGAACATAAGTTTCATCCGTTTTCATTCTATATGATTCAAGGATTAAAAGAAATAGATTTCCTAAGAAGACAGAATTTTTGTGAGTTTATTCTAAGGTCTGAGGGTAACGATTCTTATTTGGGAAATATTATATGGACAGATGAAGCAAAATTTACTAAAAATGGACTTTTCAATAGACACAATTCGCATTATTGGAGTGACGCAAATCCCCAAATGTTCAGAGTGCGAAACTTTCAGGAAAGTTGGCAGTTCAATGTTTACTGTGCCATAAGAAACGATAGAGTGGTGGCACTACAATTTTATCAGAATGTATAGGTAAATTTTTGCTTTTTTTAGGTGAAAGATATCTGAATAGCTTACAAAATTTGACTATTTAGAAAATTTACCTCTCACCGAAAATTGAAACATGTTTTATCAGCACGACGGTGCTCCCCCACACAACGCATATTTAATTAACAATTATTTACAAGAAACTTTTTATGATCAATGTATTGCCAATAATGGACCTTTCTTATGGCCTCCTCGCTCGCCCGACTTATCAGTTCTGGATTATTTTATTTGGGGAACTATTAAAAATAAAGTTTATGAAAGCCCATTAACAATCATTGAAGATTGTATGCAGAGAGTAAGAAATGCATTTCAAAACATATCACAGGATTCAATTAGAAGAGCTACCCATGAGGAACTAATCCGAAGGTGCGAAAAATGTGTCGAGGTTTGAGGGCGGAATTTTGGGCAATTATTAAATTAAAATGGAATCATGTTTTAAATTGATCTTATCTCTGCTATTTTAGTTCATGCCATATCTTCAATTCGATTAATACACATGTTACAGTGTTAGTGTTATTTTCCGTTTTTGTCGATATCGAGTAGCAAATGTGCTGCAAGTTCTTGATATTACCTTATAACATTCTCCATAAATAATAAACAAATTTAAAAAGTATTCGTGGGTGTAATTTAAACGTGCTGGCATTTTTTGACATAAGATAATGACTTTTTGTTTCTAATCATGGCATTCAAATCGAATAAGTAGTGTTAGAGTTATAAGACCACATATATACAGATGGACACAAACACCTGTATAAACACACGATTGCATTCAACCGATAACCTTTTATAAAGTCGGTTAAAAAAAATGTATTTTAGAGTAAAAATTGTCAAGTACGTCCGATTTTACTTCACTATACCGGGTGTAATAGGATCAGTTTCTTCTTTAGTTTTGAAGATAGTTGATTGAAATTTAGGTTATACTACATACATAGTAAGAGGTACTTTTTGACATACAATTGATTTTCGATTTTTAAATGGAACACTCTATATATTATGGCATTTTTGAATTCTGCATAATTTTCTGAATCTAACGATGCCAAAGAAGTAACATTTCAAACATCATTTTTTTTATTATATCATTTTTCGTTCACCATTTAAGTGCACCATGACGGTTCCGATTTATTCTAAATGACCCATGTAATGCTACAAAAATCGAAATCCCGTCAAAACACTAAATTATGTGATTTATGAGCAAATAAAATTCACCAAAATTGTTTTTGGGGCAATACTCAACTTTTTTAAATGGAACCATATCAGTACCGTGGTATATTTTATTAGTACTATTAATAAGGAATTTATTCATACGTCGTATTAAAATGTGCGATAAATACCAACAAAATTACAGCTAAATGAAAATAAGAAAACACAATTTTGTTCTAATTAAATGTTAAGAAGTAACTAAGGTGGCTTTAAAAACAATTAAATATTTAGCTTGCCAAACATTTGTTAGTTTACCGGTGTTTTTATTGTGTCTTAAAAAACTGTTTAAAATTCTTGTTAATTGTGTTCAAAATGCCGCAAATTTATACAAGAGATGAAAAAGCGAACTTGTTAATTATTTATGGGGAAAGTAAAATAAAATGCAATTTCATCTATGGACCTTTATGGTCGACGATATCCTGATAGACAATGTCCAGCGAAAAATTATTTTAAACGTGTTGAAAACCAATTCCGAAGAGAGCCCAATAATGATTCCGAAGAAAACTTCATTATTGACGAAGGAACGGAAATTAATGTTTTGGTTCGAATAGAAGTTGAAATGATTGTTTCTTTAAGGCAAGCTGGGTTTGAATTGAACATCAGTCACCAAACAGTAAGCCGAATTTTGCACAAATAACACTATAAATCTTTTAAATACCAATTGCACCAGTATTTGTACGAAAGTGATTACGAACGTAGGATGGAATATTGCAATTAGATTTTGTATAATAACTTGCGGCCAAATAATGATTTTTTGGGACTGATTTTATTTTCAGGCGAGTCAAGGTTTGCAAATTTGGGATTATTTAACCGACAAAATACAAAATATTGCTCTCTAGAGAATCAAAATTTATTATGGGAGGGTAACTTTGAAGTGCGGTTCGGTTCCAATGTTTGGCTAGGAATAATCGGTAGTAGAATCGTTGGTCCAATAATATTTGAAGGACCTCTGACTTGATACTTGAGGTTCCTGGAAAATAAGATTGAGGACATCGGTTAGATTTAGGACAGGGAATATATTTCCAACAAGATGGAGCTCCTCCCCAAAATTCAAGGATAGTAATTGATTGCCATCAATGGAGATTCGGAGAAAACGTAATTTCGACGAATGGTCCTGTGCGGTGGCCTCCAAGGTCACCTGATTTAACGCTCGTTGATTTCTTTGTTTGGGGCCATTTGAAAAATATTGTCTTCGCAACCGCCGTACCAACCAGTGAAGACCTGGAGCTACGAGTAAGACGAGCAAATAATGGCATAACGGCACAACAATTGGCGAACGTTCTTCGAGAAACAGCTATGCGAGTTCAGAAATGCATTGACGTTAATGGGCAGAATTTTAAACAACAGTTGTGATCTTCTGTGTTAATTTATTGTATTCCAAAACCACCTTATGTGTAATAAGGTAATTAGAATAAAATTGCATTCTCTTATTCTTTTTTAGCTGTAATTTTGTTGGCATTTATCGCACATTTTAATAGGACATATGAATAAATTCCTTATTAATAGTACTAATAAATGGTACCACGGTACCGATACGGTTTCACTTGAAAAAAATTGAGTTTTACCCCAAAAACAATTTTGGTGAATTATATTTGCTCATAAATCACCTAATTTAGTGTTTTTAACGATAATTCGATTTTTGTAGCAATACACATATACGTGTCATTTATAATAAATCGGAACCATCATGGCACGCTTAAATGGAAAACTAAAAATTATATTATAAAAAAAATGATGTTTGAAATGTCACTTATTTGGCATCGTTGGATTCAGAAAATTATAAAGAATTCAATAATGCAATAATATATAGTGTGTTCGATTTAAAAATCGAAAGTTAGTGTCACTTCTGGCGAAACCGGAAGTGAAAAAAATCAGTTGCATGTTAAAAAGTGCCGCTTATTATGTATGTAGTATGTCCTAAATTTCAATCAATTATCTTCAAAACTAAAGGAGAAGAGGGGGTTAAACCATGATCCTGTTACACCCGATAAACCTATCTATGTATATCTAGATATCTATTTTCGGATAATTGTCACAAATTGATAGCCAGTTTGAACATTAACTTCATATGAGAAAGGGATACAGAGGCTTAGATCAGATACATTGACCAAGAGACAAGGAAACTAAACCAGGACCGAACTGGTAGGATATTAATTGAATATTGATTTATTTATATTTTTCTGTTTACATATTTTCCCGGTGAGTACATAAGTTGTGGTGGGAAAGTTTTAATTCCAATACTTCGTTTCCATTCGCATAAAAATTAGCAACTATAGTATGTATCTTATCAATCCGCAATATATCATTTAACTGGAATATATAGGCAATAAGTATACGAATCCACTATTATAAATTTTCAGACGTGATGTTTGTAGTATTCTATCTGTGACCGACAATATATTGAAAAATAAAATTACTATAACTGTTCTAAGTGTACACCAATCTCCTACGTTTTGGTTGGTCGAGAGAGAAAGTTTTGCTGTTATTAAGGTTCCGTAGAAGCCCGTATAGTTACGGTATGATTATTCGTCCGCCTGTCTGTGTCTCACAGCCCTCCGATTCTTCCATTTTTATTCCTGTTGGAATGATATTTAGTATGGAGAGGTAAATTAATGACCCAGGAACAGAAATTAAGAGATCCTTAAAAACAAAATTTTTGAACCTCTATACAATGAACAGTAAACCCAAGCAGACATTTATACTCACCCCATCAAGTGAGATGTCATTGGATAGGATTCCTAAAATGCAACAAGAAATATTTTATGATCTTATAATTTTAACACTATAGTCGTGAGGTATTCGCTTTCAAAGTTATCAGTGCGTCCCCTAGAACAATTATAAGTTTAACAAAAATGTTTAAAAGCAATATTTATACCCACGAATTTTCTTAAATTCATCTATAATACACAGAACATGAATCATTTTTCGTTAAATATTAGGAGAGGAGCTCGAAATGACAGTCTCTCTGACAAAAAAACCTTAATGCAATTATATCAAGGCTCCAACCGTTTTCGAAGGAAGCGCTATTAATTTATAGCAAAGAAGGTTCCCCTGTGGGAGGCTAATGGTTTAGTAAACTTGCAATTGTGTAGGTTGACGCTGAAAACAAAATTAATTTTGACAAAATGGATTTAGTATTTACAACCTTTACCAAATAAACACCATACCAAATAGTAGAGAAATCTACTTGGATCTCATTTTTTCAAGCTTTAGAGACATACATGTGCATGAGTCCATTGATCCCCTACTAATGAATAGTACACACCACACTTCAGTAACTTTTGATTTAAAATTAAACTAAGAGAACTATCTCCAGTATGAAGAGTACTTTTTTGACTTTCGCAATGGTAATTACTTGGAATTAAATAATTTTCTAGAGAGTGTTGATTGGGAAGTTGCTCTAAATAAATCTGATGTAAACACAGCAGTGGAACAATTCTACAATATATTTTACGATGGTCTTCACATGTTCATTCTTGTCAAAAAATTTAAGATATCTAGCTATCCCCGCTGGTTCAGCACTGAACTTAAAAAAACCATTAGTGCGAAAAAAAGAATACATAAACAGTTTAAGTCGACTGGTGATATCCACCACTACCATAATTTTTGCCGTTTAAGAGCAGAGTGCTCTAGATTAAAAGACATTTGTTTTAATCGCTATATAGCCAGAACCGAGAACAATCTCGTTAACAACCCTAAACATTTCTGGTCCTACTTCAAAAACAAAAGAAATCAGTATAATCTACTTACAGTTATGCACTACGATGATGCATCTGCTGAGATTACTAATGATATTGTTAATTTGTTTGCATCTTTTTTCTCCTCAGTTTATGGCATCAAGCAGGTAACTCAAATTCCTAATTATGACCACTTACAAAATCATGTGGACATTACCTATTACACAGTTACCTTACTGAAATAATAGATAGAGTTCTCCAAGCACCCTATAAATTATCATTTGGGCTTGATGGCATTCCACTTTACGTTCTAAAAAAATGCATATTTACATTAGCGATACCACTACATATAATCTATAACTTGTCACTGCACACCGTCATTTTCCCTGAGTTCTGGAAAAATAGTTTTTTTATCACCAATTCACAAATCTGGTCCAAAAGATGACATCAAGAACTATCGAGCCATTTGCATTCAATCCGAGATACCCAAGCTTCTTGATTGCTTGATTACTACTAAAATATCATGGGATACTGCACATATTATCAGCAATGAGCAGCACGGCTTTATGCGTAAAAAGAGCACCTCAACTAATCTACTTCTTTATGAACATTTTATTCTCAATGCTTTTGAACATCGATCACAAGTAGATTCAATTTACACTGACTTCACGAAAGCATTTGATCGTGTTGATCATGTATTACTCATAGCCAAACTCAAGGCATTGTTTGTTGAGGGTTGCATGCTTGAATGGATTCATAGTTATTTATATAACCGAACACAGTTTGTCAGATGCTCAGGAGCCGTATCATCTTCTATTAAAGTTACTTCCGGCGTTCCTCAAGGATCGCATATTGGTCCATTATTATTTAACTTATTTGTTAATGATATTAGCGAGAAACTTATTAGCAGTAATTATTTAATGTTTTCTGATGATTTGAAGCTGTTTAGAATCGTTGACAACTCTTACGATGCCTCTCTTTTGCAAAGTGATCTCGACAATTCAGTTCGTTGGTGTGACATCAATCTATTAAAACTTAACCCTGCCAAGTGCAATCAAATTTCTTTCACAAGAGGCAATAATCCTGTAATATTCGACTACCATCTAAATAATGCTACTTTAAACAGGGTAAATTCCATGAAAGATCTTGGTGTAATATTCGATTCAAGGATGACATTCATACCTCATATATCAAATATCACAGCACAAGCACTGAAAGTGTTAGGTTGCATCAATAGGGACTCTACCTTTTTTTCTATTGACATATTTAAATTGCTCTACCCTTCTCTGATAAGGAGCTCGCTATAATATGGCTGTGTGATATGGAATCCAGCATATGTTGTAGATAAACAATCCATTGAGAATGTCCAATCTAGATTCCTTAGACAATGTGCATTCAAGGTGGGTCACGATGGTACACGAACTCAACCTTCTATCACTTGAGTGTAGAAGAGTGCAACTCGATTTATGCTTTTTGCATAAATTGATTAATTTTAATATAAACTGTCCAGAGTTACTTCAGTTGATCAACTTCAACTTAAACGATCGCAGAACTAGAAATTCAGAACTCTTTAAAGTACCTTTTCATGTTACAAATTATGGTCAAAATGAGCCCATATGCAGATTACTCCGTACAGCAAACTCTTTACATAAAAATATAGAACTCTTTGGCTCGTCACTATATACATTTAAAAACCAAGTTAAATCTTGTATAAGTAATTAAAGCTTGTCTAAGACATGGTGTAAAAAAATAAAATTGCAATTTGGACATAAGTAAAAGAGTTTTGATTATTGAATTAGAAGTTTGAAATAACCATCATCAAATTGCAAATATAGACGTGCTCGTCAGCTAAATGTAACACAGCTCATTGCATCATTTTTGACGTAACTGATGCTATTTTGTCTTCTAGCTCACCTAGAGTATGAATAACATATATACTGTAAATATGTTGTTCTAAATCGCCGCAAAGAAAGTAGTCCAATAGATTCAAGTCGGGAAATCGGACTGGCCGGTTTATAGGGCTATTGCGTCCTATCCGCTTATTTAATACGTTATTTTGAAGATTACTCGTACGTGTAATTCATAACGTGGAGGAGCATCGTCGAATTGAAAACACTTGTTCGGACGTTTAATGATGGCACATCTTCCAAGAATTCCATTTGCTCTTCGGTTAAAAATTACCGCTGTATTTTGTTCAAGCGTGTGGGAAGTTCAAAAGATCCAATCTGCAGGAACAATTTTAACATTACCTAACTTCTTCTTTTCATTTACTGACCAACAAATTTCCAAAAATACCAGCCCATAAATACACTGAACCTCATAAAATCATGTGGGTCTGAAAGCATGTAGATTCTGATTGGCCCAAGTAAGGCAGGAGTGTGTAAAAATATTGCTTTACGTGAGAAATAGGTTTCATAAGTGAAAAGAACTTTAAGCAAAAACTTTGGATCCAATTGTTCCTGTTGTAAAAACTAATTACAGAAATCTATACAGGCCTGGTAATCTTGCGGCACAAAATATTGACGCGCGTATAACGATTGGTACAATGTCTGTTGTCCTTCAAATTTTTTTGTGTTGTGTCTTTTTGAAATATTTAACTTTCGTTACGTTTCATACTGAATTCGTCGGATCTCCTTCAGTTGCATAAATCATAGCATCTTCATTTTCCGAGTTTTGTGTTGTTCTGGGTGACCACAACTGCACGATTTATCATTTCTTAAAAATATTTCCTCGTTCTCTAAACCGAATCGCATACTCTCGCTTAACAGATTCAGAATTATGTCCACAGTGATACCAAATCATCGTCATTTCACCATATTCTTCTGAAGTGTGATTCATTCTAATATTAGAAAATTTCATAATGGCAAAAGTACACAATTGGCAGATCTTACTAGTAAATTTAATTCTGTTTTCACAATTCAATTTGTTTACAACGTTTAACTGCAAATTTAATAAATCAATAGTTTCGCACAGCGGAACTATCCTTGCCAAACTTTAATAGTGTTCCACCCGAAAGCAGTTGGATCAACGGAAAATTATTAGCATTTTTTTATACTATACGTGAAATCAAAAAATTATATTGGGATGGTAATGATATAAGAACATTTTTGAAGAAATTTTTTCAAATTTGTATTTGTTCAAGAAGTTTTAAACGTCTAGTTTTACTTTCTTCTTGTATATTATGATATGATAAGATCTCTAGAGATTAAGTGTTACTCTTTAGATGCAAATATTAGAACAACTACTTAAACGTTTAGTATTCATCTTCCACTGCTCTTGATAAGGGCCTAACAAGCCAAAATATTAGTAGAATGCGCTAAACATGTAGTTCTAAAAAGCAGGAATATAATTTAATATAAGAATAATTAAAAATCATCACCATAGCTTTTATGTAACACCCATGGCTACGAAAAATATATTCTAATAATACGAGGATGTCAGGTCAGAAAATTAAAAAAATTCAGAATCGAATATTTTCTCTATTTATACTAGTTTGCATTTATTAAGAAAAATGTTTTCTTCGCGTGTATCATATTGCTAAATAGAAAACATAGTGGATTGTGTGAGTTATATGAAAACCCGACTATTGTCTGATACAACCAGATTAGTTCTCTCCCGCGTTTTCGAGGATGCTGTGGTGGCAGAATTTCACGTTGGGGTCATATACCCCCGCAAACGGCCAAAAACCACCTACAAACGTGCATTAATAATTGTTTGACGGACTCTTACTTGGTGATCCTCCATTTTCGAAAATATCGATGGTGGAATTCCTCTCAGATGTAAATCACCTCCGTAAATGGCCAATAACAACCCTCCAAAGGGGTGACAGTGTTCACCATTCTCGAAAATGGGGGAAACTATTCTTGCTCGCGGTATGCGAAGAGCTGTCTCTCACTCCTTTGGAGGGTAGTTATTGGCCGTTGAGGATGTGTGCAGTTATCAGGCATGCATCCAAAGGTCCTCCCCATGATTGGTATGCTCGAAAATAAGTGAAATATTATCAATACGCATTTGACATCACTTGTGGGTGGTTCTTTGCTGTTTGCGTGGTTGGATCACCCTATCGAGAAATTTTGCCACCACCGCGGTATTCAGCATCCCCAAAAATGAGGGGAGGGGAACTACTCTGGTTACATCAGACAATAGTCAGGTTTTTCTGGCGTTATTTCGACTCACACAATCCACTAACAGTAAATTTTCAACCGTTTTAAAACAACATAATACATAACTGATTCAGCTTTTTGCACCCATTAGTTATATCCCTGCTTACAACATTCCCCTGATATCATTTATTTCAAAATCATTGAAACAAAAAATACCACACTCTGCAATAAGTTTATGCATTGCTGTGTATCCACACTGTGGAACACTACCTACGTATAGTGTTTGAAATCATAAATAAAATTCACAAATTTGTATAAATTTTAGAAAATAACCATAACAGTTTTACATAACAGACCATACAAAAACAGCTATGTTTGTAGTTTGTTTAATTGATTCAAGTTCACTTTTTCTGAACGAAAATGAAACTTTGTATCGAATTTGAACAAAATATTTAAATAAACATGAAATGAAGTTAATCTAGTTTTAACAAGATTATTCTAAATAGTATGTTATAAAACATTAACTTGTAGAGACTATCAGTCTTATTTAAAATGGTTTAGAATGAACTTGAAAAACAATAAAGCATAATCTGACATTCATGTCAAAAACCTATGGCTGAAAATCTTAATTTGTGCAAAAACATTTTAAACCTACACAAAATGAATCCTAAATTAAAGACAATTACCAGTAGTTGCATTGCAGCGTGATTACTTCAGAAACAGAAAGTCCATAGATTACAAAACACTGAATGACATTTTAAGTTTTCAGATATTTTCAAGTATCATTGCATAAAGGTGTTTTGTGAATGATATTTCACATCGTGCTTAAAGAAAGGACTAATATTATGATATTAAATGTTTATTGGCGTATCAATTTCTTATGTTTGTTTTGATATACCAATACTCATGAATCTGTCAGAATGAAACATTGCAATATGTTTTTAGCTACTAGCATTTTTTGTTTATGATTGCTATTCATCTAAATGTATGACATAGTATTTATTTGAGTTTGGAATTGTTAATTGTAGTTATAAGTAGATTTTAAGGAGTACATGTAATATGTCAATATATTTCGAGTAATTATAATTATTCACTTAATAATGAAAAGTAGAATAAGAAATTTATTAGGAAAATTAAAGAATCAGAAACAGTATTCAAATAATATAAAGAACAAAGAAAACTGAATAGTTTAAAAATTAAATTAAAATTAAATTTTGAAATAGTAGATCAAAAAAAAAAAAATTGAAACATTGGAATTTAAGCCAATTAAACGGCTTTATGTTACAAATCAGTTGATGATCGACCGCTGAATAGCGAGCAGCTAAAAATGTTCATCCAAGAAATTTATAATAAAAGAAAAAGTGGTGAATAATTTGAAGGTTAGAATAGTGACAGAAATATTTCGAGGAAATTTTGAAAATAATTTGGAGGTTATAAACAAACGCCAATCTAGTGACATAAGAAGAAGAAGAAACCTTGAGAGGTTATAAAAGTCAGCCAAGTGACACAGTATTTCAAGGAAATTATCATAACCAATTAGAGGTTATAATTAAACGTCACTCGAGTTATAAGAAACCTAGACAAGTCCATGGTACACATTTTATTTTAAATAAATTATTTAAATACAAGGCCATGTTTATTAGTTTTTAATTAAGTTAGAATTTGTTATTTAAATTTGATAGTTACATTCCAAATTGAAATTTATTAATAAATTAATACTTTGTTCGTTCAATATTGAGTTTGATTTATTTTGATTGGTATTTTGTTCGAAGAGCATTTATGAACCGACTTCGTCGAACCTTGAGTAAGAGTCATTCTATAGATTATAGACAGTCATGCTAATGATGTTCTATAATCTGCAATTTATAACAATTTTTGAAAAACTGTTTGGCGTCCATAATTTCAATTCAGTTACTTTCAAGAAGTAAATTCCTAAATATAAAATATACAAATATATTGAGAATATAGAACAGTACATATATATTATACATACATATTACAAATCGAAAAGTTAATATTATAATATTATTTATTTTCGATCAAACTGCGAAAAGTATCCTATAAAATGTGCAATAATTACATAAAAAGTGCAGTAAATCGGCGAAGAGGATAATGGTTATCTTGTTTACCATATAGAATTTGGTATCAATTCGAAGTAATGCATTATATATTTATCAGATTCTCATTGTTGCCACTGTGGCTATAAGCTACTATATAAACGTAATTTAAATATTTAACATTCGCTGCTTTTGTACTAGTTCTAACAGCAAAACCGTACTGAAGACAAACAATTTATATTATTTGACTTCGCACTTTTAAAGAAATTTACTGCTAAAGTACGCCCCTGTAAACTGAGAAGCACGCTCGTGGGGAGCAAGTTGGCCGATATCGGCTACAATTTGTTGTAGGAGAAGCAAACGGAAGACGAACTCAGATAGATGGTGGTCATTTGTAATGTAATGACGGCCGCACGGTGCTAACCGGTGATTTACACCCATCAATTCAGAACCGAAACGCCACCTTATCGTTTTTTCTCGGCGCTGATACGTTTTTATAAAGTTCAATTGATCAATTTTATACCAACGAAACATTTACTTAGTGTGAGTTACTTCTACGGATATGATAACGAATTATTTTCTTACAGCCTGACAAGAGCAAGAAAGTTATACGTGACTTAATTACAGCTTTTTATTTCTTCATCAAGGTATATGATCTACGTACCTATTTATGTCTTATTTTCGACTTGAACTTTTATCATTTAATATTACTTTTTTATACAGGGTATTTTTGAAATATTTTCATATATTTTAATGTGTGAATCTTTATGAAATGTGAAGACGTGAAGACCAATACCACTTGTCGACATTTCAATCCCTCAATGTCGACACCTACAACTTAAGTAATTCACTTTCATTACAGCGTTGCCAAAACTGCACAATATAACCAAAATGCATTTTTTCAAACTCTTATTTATATTAACGTCCTGGGAAGTTTAGCTACTGCTGTTGCACCACTCAACCAGGCACGTACACATGGATATCAACAAAACCATTACCTACGATATTGCCATATACCGCAGCTGAGTCTCGAATTCAGGAGAGGTAACAGCGACTAGATATGTTGTGCGACTCAACAGCTGTCTCGCTAATACATACAAAATGCCATTAACCTTCCATACCCTGGCCAGGATTCGAACTCGAGACTCCGTGGTCGCAATCCAAGCACCTTAGCACTGTGTTTCTGAGCCGATCATATAAGCCGATCATCAAACAAAAATAAAAATAAATACATACAACGTTGATATCTTATTTCGTTAACGTAAGTCAACTAGCCCGGGGAGTGGGGTTATTTGACATACGTACTGGAGTTAGTTAACTTGATAGTTACTTTTAGACTTCTGAGGGATAAATATATTAAAACGGCTGCAATAAAAATAACATATAATTTCTCATACGCATTAAAGTTAAAAAAATAAAAACTATGCAAATGTAAGCCTACAAATCATCATCTGAGTCACAGTTAATGCACACATAATATTTTATATCACAGTTTTTGATACACTTCTCGTGTCCACCTTCTGCAACGTGTACGCTGCACTCAATCACCACCACGAGCGCTATTACTATAAAGTTTTCCACATACCAATCATACCGTATCATCTTCTGATTCTGAAGACGAGGAGTCTTTATTAGGTTGCGACGTAGATGCGATTGGTTCTTCTTCTCAGAAGTGAAATTTCCTTCCATCTTTAACTTTCCTTTCTTAGCATTTTTTTGATGAATCTTTTAAGTGGTTGTTCCTTTTGTTTTGCTTCTTCTTCTTTCTTCAAAGACTCTTTAATTGAAGTATCTGTCAAAACGCCAGTTTGCCTCTTTTTCTTCCTTTTCTTGTGCTTAGTCTGGGACCGGCTTTCGGAAACGGCCTAACTTCCTCAGGAGAGACCAGCACAGAAACGGATTGGGAACCATCGTTAATTGCTGGAGGATTTTCGATGACTACAGGGTAAGTTTCGTAAATTGCAGGCGGAGCTTCATTGTTGTCTATCAAGTCTCTATAATAGTTTGCAGGTGCAGGCCTCTCTGTCACATATGAAGGTAAAAATTCACTCTCAGGAAAAATGTTTTCATTGAAAGGACAAATCTTAGTTTTCTTAAAGCTAACCATTATATTATTTGGTGTAGTAGCTAGAAGCCAAGTCATTTTTGCAATTCCAGAGATGTCATATACTGAAAATGTCTTGCCTGGATTGTTCACCACCCAGTCGTCTATGGCCGAATTGCAATATTTCTTCAGTGGCCCGTAAACACTCCTGTATAATGGCAGTAATCTATGAGAGCAGTGTCGAGGAAAAGACAAAACGGTCACGCCGTTTTCTTTGCAAATATCCAAGGCTTCTATTGAAAGATGGGAATTGTGGTTATCAAGCAGCAAAAGCACGGGTCTTTCCTTGGAACATCTTGCATAACGAACGAAATATTTAATAAATTTGATGAAATGTTCTTCCTTCATCCGCCCAGATGGATTCACATTACCCAGGCTTCCGACAAGCGTGTCTCTGACAAAGTGTTCCCGGTAGTTTACTCGCGAGAAAATGAAAAATGGGGGAACTGTATTGCCTCTTGCAGAAACTGCAACAGTGAGAGTCACAAGAGTTCCCCTTTTGGCGGACGTAAGTCTTCCTATCTGCTTAAAGCCACATCGAGCTACTACCCTGTCCGGCTTTTGAACCGTTATTATGCCCTTCTCATCGACGATCCAAATATCTTGAGAAATCGCTGATATGCGGTCTTCAAATTGGAAAAGAACATGTCTACATTAGTTTTATTAAACGAAGTGGCTCTTGATAGGCTTGTGGCTTGTGGAGTCCTCAAGGATAGAGTCCTATTTCTTTTAATAAAAGATGTGTAGCAATCTGGACCTGCCATTTTATTGTTTGTTCAGCTACCCAGAATCTGAAGGTTATTAACAGAGCCATACTGAAATGCGAATTTTCTAAGTTCCATCGAGGTTAACCCATAATAAATATCAGAAGCTCGTTTTAGGTAATCTGCTAAAAGAGTTCTTGCGAAAAAATGTTTTTCACCAACACGTTCTAAGTTAATTTTGCCATCATTTTCATTCTATGATTTTGTTGTTACCATGAAGCGTTTTTTGTGGAATCAAAAAGTCTTTTGCGACACTGTTAACACTCCTGCCTTCATTTAGAACTGCTCGACTTGCTCGTTGAATAGTATCAGCTGGTGATTTACCTTTCTCTGTTTTTAGCTTGTAAGTTCTCATGTTTGTGCCTGTAACAAATATAGGTGATTAATGCTTCAATAATCCAAATATGTATTGCCACATTTTCGATCCTGACATTCCTCAAATGTATTCAAAAACACTATTACTATGTAACCCGGAAGCTGTTAAGTGTGATATGCAAAATGATTTCTATCAAACCATTATTTAACAGATGCTGTTGGATGTATTCAGGGGTTAGTAAACTAATAGTCAACTAGCCCCATCTCGACTTAGCCAAGATACCCCGACCGCCATTATTACATTATGTGGGCCGTACGTCAACAATAAGCTGACACCGATAAAAATAGTACACAATCATAGTCAATACACCATATTTGCTCAAAATGGTCGTGAAAGTACATGAAAGACTATGAAATCGACGATAATGGATAAATTCTGAGAAAAGAAATAGTTACTTACCAGGGATATTTTTAGATTTCTCGTTCTCACTGACACAATATGCAAACTTCTGTAACGGCAACATCGGTACTGATGGCCGTAACACTAGAACGCTTGAATATCGTAATATCAGCGCTCTCTAGCAGGAGGCACCGAAACTATGGTCAATTAGTCAACTAACCCCCACAGTCAACTAGCCCCGGCCTACCCTTCACAGGGATCTCGTCATTAGGAGCACGACTTTCATAGTAAATGAGTCTGACGTTCATTTTCTTCGTACACACTACAACAAAGCACAATGTTGAGCTTGCTACTGTGAAAACATAAAACACTGTTACTCATTATTACCACGTACTCATAACGACCTGTTGCATTTCTTTTCGCGGCTAGCACAGACGCAGTGAGGGTACGGAACAAGATCAGGGTTAGATACAGAAAGAACAACACATAGAAATATTACAATAAACTTCATAACTCTTTATACTATTGAAAATCTATTTTCTAGGTGTGGTTTTTCTAGTGCATGCTTGGGTGTCAATGTCAATGCATGTTGTTACTTTAGTTTCAGAAAATATAGATACCTTTTGTCTGTATTGGTAACAAACATGGATTAAAAATAAAAAAATATATTTCACTTGCCTGCAATGTATTACTTCTTATAAGAGATCGATACTTTGCGACAGTTTATTTTTCGAATTATAACTATAAATTATGTTGAAATATACAAAAGGCTATTCCAAAATATGTTCGAATCTATGAGACATTGCCGAAGTTTTATTATTTGCCTCTTCGATTAAAAGGAAAATGAAATAATAATTGATATATCTACCAATTCGGTGATATTTGATTCAACTTGACTTCCTATTCTTAAAACGAAAACTAAGCATAAACATAAATTAACTGTGGCGTCTGGTGTAGACAGCACGCTTCTCAGCGAGGATCTAAATAAGTTAATAAAGACCAGTTAATCGGCATAATAGTGTACAATAAGTTACCAAGTAGTGTAAAAAGTGAGTCATTAACCAAATTTGTGACAAAGCAACGTGAAAAAGTTGTGGATAATGATAACACACGTTGTCAAAGTAACCTCTGTGTAACAGTGTTTTCTCAAATAATATAGAAGTAAATAATACGCCAAGTACAAGTTATAAGAATAGCGAAAATTTAAGAAAACCTTGCCTAATACATTTAATAATGAAAAAACAAACCAACACATAAAAAATTACTCACAAGCCACAAAAAGTGAACCCGCAAAAACTTCTGAAAAAGAGGTAAACACAAATACGACTAAACAATCAAGAACACCAAGGAATCCCCCCCAAAAAAGGAACAGATTCAAACCAGTAATAGGAAATAATAACGGCGCCAGTACCAGCATAAAAACGGCACCAAGGCAAGGATATTTACACGTCTGCCAAATACATTCCGATACTTCATCCGAAGAATTAGTATCCTATTTGAAAAACACTTCACCCACGATCCCTTTTGAATGCGAAGAATTTATTAAAAGCCAAAACACCAAATCATTTAAACTAAGTTTCCCCTTACAACATTGTAAAGAGGTCTACGATCCGCAAATATGGCCTAGTGATAGCACCGGATACAGAGCGATAGAAGGAAAAATAAAGGAAGAAGGAATAATGGAAAAATATTTCACTAATGCATATAAACGTCCAGTGTATATCAAACAAAATAATCACACTTGATTTATTCCTAAGCAGTAAAAAAGTAACGTTCTTATGCCTCACGGAGCATTCGGTACGACAAGATAATATCAACTTTAAAGAATGTAGAAAGGTAAGATATTTCTGTCGGCAAAATTACTTGCATGGTGGCTCAATAATATTTATCAAAAATGAAATTGTACATAAGTGTAAACCTTTAAAATATATTAGCGATGTTTCGACAGAAATGTGTGCAGAAATTTCAGCAATAAGTTACGATGACAAATTATGTATTACATGTGTTTATAGACCTCCTGATGGTAACACAGAACTATTCTTCATGTGCCTCTCGGAAGCACTAAAAAAAGCTATGCAGAAACATAAAAATATTATTCCTTGTGGTGACCTTAATATAAAAAGTAATACACCGGACAAAAAAGAAATCAAAACATTAAACGCTATCTTTTGCTCATATAACCTAATATCCCTAGTTAAACAACATACTAGAATAACGGACAAAACCTTGAATAGTATAGATTACCTTGTAACAAATATAAGCGAAGCACAATATAAGAATCAAAACCTAGGTATCTCAGACCATCATTGCCAAATACTGTTTTTTAACGAAAACTCCAATATATCATCAACTGAACAAGTCAAAACGCACACAACCTACAGAGATATAAATCAACACTCAATTCACGAATTTAAAACACTATTCAAAAAAGAATATACTAATTCTTACGAAACTAACTCTTTTAATACCTTCTTCGAAAATTTTCAATGGTGTTTTGAAATAAGCATTCCCTCTTAAAGAAAATACTCGGCCCTATAAAACTGAAAAAAGCAAAAAAATACATTTCCCTGCTGAATTATACGCAAAATCGGAAAACCTAAAAAATCGCAAATGGCTGGGGGATAATTATGACGATGAAGTGATACGGTCAAATTATACACGAGAAAAAAATCACCTCAACCAACTAATAAAAAATGAAACACAAAATTACTACAATAACATAATCGAGAACTCGGCAAACAAAACAAAAACATTGTGGTCAAGGGTAAACAATAGTCTAGGACGAAACACCAATGAAAAATTAAAAAACAATCATTTTAAAAAATAACGAGAAAGAGATTTATGAATCAGCAGAAATAGCAGATGCATTCAGCGTGTACTTCTCAACAGTTGTACCAAATATGTTAACGTCACACTCCCAAAATAATATATCAGACTATTGTACAACTGGGAAAAATAGCAATGGAAAGTCAATGTTTTTCGAACCGGTTACTGCACAAGAAATTCAAGAGGATATCCGAGCATTACCTAATAAAAAATCAACAGGCTATGATAACATTCCAATTACACTTATAAAAAAATGTTGCCTAGAACTATCGCAAACTTTAGCGGATATCATAAACTATTCTGTGTTAACAGGAGAGTTTCCATCTCCACTAAGAATCGCATGCCTAGTGCCCATTTTTAAAAAAGGTGACCCATTTAATGAAGAAAATTACAGACACACACAGCGTTGTTGAGTGTTTTCTCTAAAATCATGGAGAAAGCTATTGCAACAAGAATTATGAACTTCTTAAACACAAACAATATATTAAGTGAACATTAACATGGTTTCAGAGAGGAACACTAAACGGAAACAGCTACCATCGACCTTATTCAATACGTAAATGAAAAACTTGATAAAAATGAAAAAGTAATATGTATTTTCTTCGACCTAAGCCGCGCATTTGACACGGTGGAACCGAAATTCGTAGAACAAAAAATGAAGGCACTGGGCATACGCGAACCGGTAAGTAAATGGATTTTTTCATATTTAACAAACAGGAAATTTATGGTTAAAATGAATAACATCATCTCTAAGAAATTTGAAACCGACATTGGGACCCCTCAAGGGGGAGTACTAGGTCCATTAATCTTTTTCTTATATGTAAACGATCTGCCATCTCACGTTGCAGAGGGTAGACGCCCAAAAGCTTGAAGAGAAAGCTAATAATGCAATACAGAACTTCAACAATCGTTGCAGAGAAAATAGACTCATCATTAACTACGGGAAAACTGCATGTATGCAGTTTCATACTAAACTAAGACCTCCAGATAATTATTTCTTAAATATTAACGGGGAAACATTAGACTTCACAAACAGCACGACTTTTCTAGGAGTTGCTATAGATAAGCATCTTGACTGGACAGGAAACATAGACAAAATATGCGAAAGACTAAATAAATCGTACTTTGCTATATTAACATTAAAAAATAGTCTACACAAAAAACTATTGACAACCGTACATTATGCCCTAGTCTATCCTATTATTAGCTATAATATTATTGCTTGGGGACAATCGTCATCATGTAGTAGAATTCTTATACAACAAAAGAGAATAATGAGAATGATATTTAACATACCCTACAGACAAACCTGTAGAGATGCATTCAAACAAAATAAAATATTAACGGTCACCTCCATATATCTTCTGAAGTTACTGACTTTCGTCTATAAAAACATACACGCCTATAAAAAACAGGAAGATAATCGCAAATACTATACTAGAGAAAGGAAAAGTTACCAGACACCAAAACACTGGCACATTTTTTTCGAAAAATCGCCAAAATACGCTGGAATTCACTATTACAATATGCTTCCCGAGGATACAAAAAATGCAACTTCGACTAAACAATTTAGAAATAATCTTAAAAAAATTCTTATAATCAATACAATATATACACTGGACGAATTCAAAGTCGCTGTACAAAATACTTAGGTTATGCATTTTCTTATATACTTTTTATCCTGTATTTTATTGTTTTTTCTTACAGTGTTTCATTATGGTAAAATTATTTATTTAGTGTATTACTATTTTCTGTGTTATTTATCAAATACTAATTCATATATTATAGTATATTACAATGTCTTTTATACACATATAATGTAACTTTAATTTATATTGACAATACGCATGCAAAGTATTTTTGTAAACGAAGGCTGATGAAATAAATAAAAATAAAATAAGTCAATTTTTCTGCTATTCCTTGAGGTGTATGGTAAACGAAACACAATTCAAACATACACTGTGATTTAAAAAAGATTCAGTACAGATAATTAATTAATACATTAACCATTAATTTACTAAAGATAGCTAATTCATTACATAATATATCTCCATTACAATTATGTAATGAAATGAAACAAATTTTGAGCAGATGTGAATATTTAACCAAGTTTATTCGAGTACCATTGAAGTAAAATAGACCTAATGAATTAATCTGGAATATTGGCGTTTGGAATTTGAGGATTTTCAAAGGAAGGGTAAAATTACTGATATACAGGAGTGTTTTATTTGAGCTACTGTGAAACATATCAAGTAAACACATTTCTAATACATTCGTTATGTTTACATAATAGCGTATTTGAATGAAACTTTTTGCAACATGTACTAAAAATCGTCAGTGTATTAAAAGGTTATTTGAAAAATTGAATTCTAATGCAAAATTATACTTTCCTATAAATTATACTAAATTAAGAAAGGCAAATACTTGGTTCTTTAGTTTCACAAAATGTATTCTGATTTATCTAACATACGTTACAGTTTCTCGACCATTATCAAAGAGTGTTAGAAACTGATCTAAAACTACCAACAACAACAATTGGGTATTGGTTACCAGCATAATATTCTTGGTAGCTTTCTTACTTTCAGGAATTTTTCTTAAATCTAAAGCTGTTCGTTTGTTAGCATTGTGTTTATTCTAATATTACTAAAAATAATTCTGATTAGTACAATGTTCAGCAAAACCTGTTGACTTCTTATTATGTAAAATGTCTCTTCTGTATTCTTACAACTTTACATCTATGCTCATAAGGTTGAAAGGTAAGATTGATAGAACACACGCATCAAAGCAACTCAACTTTTGAAACCATACGGTAAATAACCTGATAGGGATAACGGGACTGCGTTTCGCCTTTTCACCTTCTCATTTTGTGATACGTTTTGCAGAAGTTTACAAAAAATATTATTCAATTAAAACACCTTTTGACATGATTGCAATAAACTCAATTGCTATTGGGCGTCTTCTTCCAAAACTTTTGGTGGAGGCTGAATATTGCTCTTCAAAATTGTAAAATAGTGCCAAATCATGATTTAACTTTGTTAGTAAAAGTCAGCTTTATAATATTTCCTAATCGAAAATAAAAAATTTCTATCAGATATGGTTTCACTTTGGAAAGTTGTCATATTTCATTGTACTTGCACTGCTGATGCCGTTTATCATTGTCTTTCGTAGAAAGAAGCTTTTTACGTCTTTGATATATAGAATATTTTTCTAGTGCAGCAACATATTTGTACTTTCTGACTTCCTTCCTAGTTAAACTTATTGACCAGAAATATTCTAATGGTCGCCTTAAAAGAACCACCCTGTATATGAGGGTTTATAAGGTCGCTGAAGAGAAACTTGAGATCCAATTTTTTAAATTCAACATGGCGGATCCAATATGGTGGACCTGAAAATTACAAAATTTCTGAAAGTCAGTATTTTTACTTGAAAACCTATTTCTAAGGTAATTTGAGGTTGCTGATTACGATAGAGATTATAATTTCTAAATTCAATGTGGTAAGAATACTATTTGACCTAATATTCATAATCAGTGACCCAGTCCTGTATGTGTATTTTTTATGTAATTGAAGTCATTTTAAGTATTTAATCCGCCATATCGGATCTGCCATTTTGAATTTTTAAAATCTGATTCAGATTCGTAATCAGCCACCAAATATGACAAAGTTTTCAGTATTGGCACTTTAGGAAGTTTTCTTGAGATTCGGTTGGCACTCGAGGGGTTAATGACAATCTGAAAGCCAGATGAAGTGTGGTTTGAGCTTTCGGAGTACGTCAGTTCACAAAACATGTGAATATGTTGCACTGCTAATCCGCATGTTTATGTTCAATCTCCACTATATCCTCAAAAAGTAAGTGATTGGTTGGTAGTTATTCGTAGAAGAATAATAGGGCCTGATTTTTTAAATTTCATCATCAATGCTGGGAGATACAGAAACAACATTTTGTCCATATTTGATCAACAGCTATACGATGCTGAACTTCAGCATAGTCATTTCTAGCAGGAAGGATCCACAGAACATACAGCAAGAGAATACATAGCCTTTTATCGCAAGTGTTTTAATGACCCGTTGATAAGTTTACAATACATGTAGAGTTTCCTCCAAGTCACGTTGTTTGACCAATATAGACTACTTTGTTATCCCAAACTAGAACAACAGTACGTTCAGAACTTCTGTGCAATTTGCATAAATTGGAAGAAATGATTATATTATATTTTTAATTTTGTTATTTATTTCAATACAAATCCAACAGGCATACGCCCAATTACAGGATAGGATAAAAAAAGCATACAATATTATACATCTACAAATATACATAGGTATACACAAACATATATAGGTGATATTAAAATATACAACCGTAAACACTATATGGTACAGTACAAATTTAAATTTAAAACTGGGCAAATTAAAACAGTATTCAGCTATTTAGGAAATTTCGCTTAATTTGATATATGCTGGAAAAGAATATAACAAGCAACTGTAATTTGTAATCATTTGATAGATTGGCGAGGCAATTAGCATATTAGTTCGCAGAGTAGGAACGTAGAAACTAGTGATATGGCGGGAAGACACTCTAGGGACACGAAACATGATTAGATTCAACAGAGCCGTACAGTCCAGCTTATTGTTGACTAGTTTACAAAGAAATACAACTGACTGCATACACCTTCTAATCTCAAGACTAGTCAGCTTGAAACGACTTAATGTTTCATGACAAATACTTCTGGGTGGACCTGGACCATCCAGGGTATATATAGCTGACTTTAAGAAACGTATCTGAATTTTTTCTAAGGATGCCAGGTGTATATTATAGATAGGACTCCAGATTATTGGTGCATATTCCAAGCGAGATTTTACAAGAGACGCATACAGTACGCGAAGTGTATGCATATCAGTGAAGCCTTTAAGGTTACGTATAACAAAACCTAATCTTTTAAACGCAGCTGACGCAGTGGCCTCAATGTGATTGGTAAAGGTTAGTCTTTTGTCAAAAGTGACCCTAATATCCTTGATTGTATTAGGTCGCTGTAAGAGTGAATCACCCAATTTATATGCAAAGGTTTAAAGATTTTCTGGAAGAAGTCATTACATTCCATTTTACCGCATATAATGGTAGTCTGTTACTGCTACACCAAGATTCAATCAAATTTAAGGCACCTTGAAGAAGCTCACAGTCTACAAAAGATGTTATTTCGGTATACATTTTCAAGTCATCAGCATACATCAAACAATGCACATCCAGGTCAGATGTTGTCATTTATAAAAATATCAAAGAAAAGTGGCCCAAGTATCGATCCCTGCGGAACCCCAGACCTCCGATGGAATTTGACAGACTTAAAACCATGGTACTGAACACACAGACATCTATCGTGTAGATAATCGGCAAACAACTTCATTAAGCCTGTAGACAGATCTAGGCAAATCTAATTTCTTCAGCAAAATACCGTGGTCTAATCTGTCAAATGCCTTCGAGAAGTCGGTATATATAACATCAACTTGACTCTGTTGATCGAGGCTTTCACAAATAAACTGAGTCTTACATGCAAGATTCGTAACCCTAGATCGCCCTTTCATAGTACCGTGTTGATCACTGGACATCAACCCTGATATATGACCGTACATTGCAGAATGCAGCAAAAACTCAAAAATTTTACCAAAATCGCAAGCTAACGTTATTGGTCTTAATCCCGTTTCTCTTACACTGGACAAACTCGAGATAATTTCCAAATCTCCGGAAAATATGAGGTTTTCAAATTAAGGTTAAATATGACTGTGAGTGCTATAACAAAGACCGAGGAGCAATCCCTAAGCAAAAATGCAGGTATTAAGTCGGGCCCCATGGTCATATTGGCCTTAAGCTTCTTAATAGCTTGTAAAACATCCTCTTCAGACGCAGATTCGATATCAAACATCATCATATTGTGATCACCAGTAAGATCATTGGCATCAACTGCTGGATCTATAAAAGAATGAGAAGAATACTCTGCAAAGTTGTCCAGTATCGTCTGCGGATCCTCAATTATATTGTTGTTATATGTAAATACAGAGGGAATAGAAGAGATATTATTTTTGTGGTGGACAAATGCTCAGAAGTTGCTAGGATTATTTTATAGGTAATCCTCAATGGTACGCAAGTACGTAACATAGGAAATCTGAATTTTTATACAAAAACAGACACGAGCAAGTCACATTTCAAAGGAATATCAAAAGTGTGGGCACAAACAAAATATTCTATAAACTCTACAAATATTGATACATTTTATTATACTGACACCCATGTTCACCTCGAGTTATAAACAGAAAAGTCTTACCAAGGCGTTCATGGTGATCTTGTAAAGTCCAACTAAACAGTACAAAGAAAAGCATACACCCTAGTATATATAGTTAATAGTCGACCTTCATTTTCTTCACTATGGTGTTGTCGTCTAAAAAATGATTACATATGGCTCACATATTTACTAGCAAGTATAGCAGCTTTTAATTAGATAGTATAAAAATAATTTTCAGCATACGCAATATTGATCAACATGTTCGTAATCCGTAAGATCTCATATTTGTTTATCATTATCAGTGATAACTGAAATTTTGACCATAATTTGCATCATAAAATTGTATATCCTTGGTTAAGGTGTGGACATATTACTACAATAATTGTATTACTAACGTAATTATGTAAATTAATAGATTTAATTGATTTGTTTATGTACCAAACTGCATTTCGAAACAATCACTAACTACTATGCTTGATATCTTTACAATGTTTATTCGACTGTTGAATTTAATATCAATGTGACTTTCTTTGTTGTGCCATATTGATAACGCATTTTCAATATCAACGTCTTTATCAATAATCCCCAAATATCATAAGAAAATATGAGATTTTGGCTTCTTTCATATACACAAATCACAAGTTTCTATTTACCGCTAACTCACCCCAACTCTTCAACGAAGTAAACTCAAAATATAATCTACTTCCAAAGCTCGTTATAGTACCAAGCGTGTACCAAAAGACCCCGCAATAATCTTATGGAAATTGGGTTTCGGTCAAATTATCTGAATTTTGGATATGTTTTAGGTTTCGTCATCCCAAGCAAAAGTCTCAATTGGCACAAACCTCTAAAATCAATACTTTGGCTGCTACGAAGCTTGAAAGCTCCAAAGCTCCACCACAGATTTATTTAGTCGTGCAGTCTTTATAGATTTTTAAATAAATTATCTTTTTGATTTCAATGTCCAGGTTTATGTTTTTGAGGTTGCTGAATTCAAATTCGATGTCAAATTGTCTAAATTGACAGCTGTCAATTAGCTGTCAAAGTGCCTTAACAAAGTGCAAATCTTATTTTTATTTTATGAGTTTATGCTGTATAGGTAACTCAATTCATGTATGATGTGAACACAATAATTCTACAATTGGCAGCTGTCAACAGGCTGTCAGCTAGCTGTCAAAGTGCAATAACAATGTGCAAATCTTATTTTCTTGTTATGACTTTATGCTTTTTAGGTAACTCAGAACTGCTTTCTAGGTAACTCAGTTCTGAGTTACCTAAAAAGCATAAAGTCATAACAAAAAAAATAAGATTTGAACTTTGTTATTGCACTTTGACAGCTAGCTGACAGCCTGTTGACAGCTGCCAATTGTTGAATTATTGTATTTACATTATACATGAATTGAGTTACCTAAACAGTATAAACTCATAACATAAAAATAAGATTTGCACTTTGTTAAGGCACTTTGACAGCTAATTGACAGCTGTCAAGTGTCAATTTAGACAATTTGACATCGGATTTGAATTCAGCAACCTCAAAAACATAAACCTAGACCTTAAAATCAATAAGTTAAGTTATTTAAAAATCTATAAAGACTGCACGAATAAATAAATCTTCGGTGGAGCTTTGGAGCTTTCAAGCTCCAAGTATTGATTTTCGAGCTTTGTGCCCATTGAGACTTTTCAATGGGATGATGAAACCTAAAACATATCCAAAATTCAAACGATTTGACCGAAACCCAATCTCCATAAGATTATTGCTGGGTCCTTTCAAGTCAATATCTCGAACTATTACCTGGTAATCGTGAGCACAAAAAAATCGCAGATAGACCGACAAACAGGTCGATAGACAGACAATATGTTTTCGCTCAAATTTAAAATCTCGACGTTTCATGACATTTTAAACCTATTTCAACAAAAAAATTAGAATAATTTTTTACGGTAACTTCCAATCCACTGCGTGGATGTGGAATTAAAAAACCACTGCCTATAGCATAACTACTTCTTCATCCAGATTTTCCATTCAAGTTTCTTTAAAGGAAAACATCTTAATTATATTTGCACTGTATTATGTGGAAATAATTGATCATAGAATTTTAATAATATTTGGGGCAGATACCGTAAGAAAATTTGAGGCGTTGTTTTCTAACATGTACGTCAATAATGAAGTTTCTGCACTATTATTAGCTTGCTCTACGTATTTTCCCCAATTTCCAACCCCTCCCTCACCCCTTCAATAGAATCGTCTCAATCAGATGTCATTAGAATACATACGTGTACCAAATTTCAAGTCAACTTTATCAGCCCCTCTAATAATGGCGTGGAGGTGGTGAAGGGGTTGGAATATGTTATTAAAAAATCTGAGGTTTTGGCTTCAAGTATATACACCAATACTAAGTGTTTGTACTCTTACCATCTTGCTTCACTTATTTTCCACTATTTGCCCCTATTTAATCCCCAACCCTTCAACGGAATCATCTCAAAATATGATTTATGATATATGATTATGATATAATACATACATGTACCAAATTTCAAGTGAAAATCTTAATTTTATTTTATCAATCATTTTTTATAATGGAGTGAGGGTGGGTGGTGGAGGTAGTTGAAAAATATTATAAATAAATCTAAGGTCTTGGCGTCTAGTATATACACCAGTTGCTGTACTCTTACCAGCTTGTTTAACTTATTTTCCCCTATTTACCCCACTTGACCCCCCCAACCCTTCTCCGGATAAGTACAAAATACATCCAGTTCCAAATCTCGTTATATCATTATTCACTGCAATCAGTGAATAATGAAATCATTATTCACCGTAGGGACTAATGGATACCATGGAATAATGGATATCATTATCATTGAGGCCACACGTACATAATGAGTATTGAGCTCGCAATAATTTGAATGTTTCAAGATATTACCAGTTCTCTTATAATTATTAAGAGCCTTGCCTTTTTATTTTATTTTGCGAATAATTTGCATATTAAACCAAGGTGGGTGACTGGGTATGACTTTTGATGTTGGTTTTTTCTTAGGTGCACTCCTCTCAAATGTGATATTTAGTTTGTCATAAAAAGAATCAACAGCCATATTTACCTCGCTATAATTTTCAAGGGAGGTCCAATTAATATTCGCTAAGTCATTATACAATAGTACAAAATTAGCCGTGCGAAAGTTAAAATCTGAATTTGATCGTAGTGGGAAATTTTTTTTGGGAGTTTTATCGATATCTAGCTAAATCTGTACTGCAGAATGATATGGGTTTTCTGGAAAAATTACCTCGGGGGCAGCATTTACAACACACTCTCTATTACTATAAACCAAATCCAACAATCTACCGTGATGGTTTACAATATTATTAAACTGGCTCAATTCAAAGAAATTGCAGAAATTATGGGATAGACTGTATTTTGTCGTTGGATTAATAACATTATTTTTGCAGTCTAAGTACTCAGATATATTAAAGTTGTCTAAAAAAGCCAGGATTTATTTTTACACTAATCACCTTTAACTTCATACCTAGCTTATCCAATCGATGTTACACGCAAAACAAACATAGAATGGTCCATTATTATTGAGGGGAGGAAAGTGATTTGACATGTTTGAATAGTTTGCACGTATATATTTGCAAGTATCCAACTAGCACAATTAGTCGCGGGAACATATGACTATTGTAGGCACTTCAAAGTGTTTCGGTACAAGTCTTAGGCGCGTAGTAAGAAAGTTGATAATACGTGGTTATGACCAAAATGGGGAATATTTTTTGGTGACGATAGCGTTCCAGGAATTTGTCTGGCTACATTCCAATGACGTTGTGGTTCCGGCGCGGCGACGTCGTGGCGCAAACGCCGCAACTTTCAGAAAATCTTAGCAGTCTCCACTAGGGTGGAGCGAAAATGGCGAAAAAATATTTTGTTTCGAATTTGGAAAATTGGCTACATGTAGGGTCAATTTACTGTGAGAAAACTGAGCCTCAAACGATTACGTTTTGCGGTGCCCCAGGCCCTTCAAATTTATGACTTTTTTCTAAATAAGTGAAACTATTAAACTTATGATTTATGCAGCACCTCGCTTGTTTTAATATAATAGAACCCAGAACTCATCACGTGGAGGTGGCTGCATGGCCTAATCCTCCGATATGTTACCCTTCGATATAGACAAACCAAAAATATTTTTGGTCTGTACTTAACATTTGTAAGTCAATTTCAGGAAGTTCTGTCGTAATCTTTTGAAACTCTGTGACTGGTACAGATTCGCAAGATTGTAATGCTTTTCCGATTTCGCCAAAAAACCCAGAAGGGCCAGAAGTTTCCCCATTTAAATGTTATATTAAATGACGCAAAGGAAATTCATTTGCGTGAAACATACAAATGAACCACTGTAGTGGCCTTCCAATATGCATTTCTAGCTTTCTACTTACATTATTATGAGTTTCCGTATTGACAGCGGTCCCATCACATCCAATAGCCACTAAGTTCGTCAAATCCATATGCTGCTGCAGAAACTGTATCAAATTTTCGGAAAGCGCCACATGGAACAGTGATATGTCCAAAATATTTAGATCCGGGTTCTGAAACAATCACAATATGTTCTTCGCTAATTGTACTTCTGTGATTTTTATTACCAATTGAATGCTGAACGAGGGTATTATCTTTTCATCCATCGAAATAAATGGCTTGTAAAAAATCCTTGTCTTGCTTGCTTCTTCAAATGTTTCGGCTTCTTTTTATCTCTCTTCTTATCTTACTTCTATCAATTATTTTACAAGTTTCTTCTTTCAGCAGACGAAATAATAGCAGTGAATCTATCAGAAACACCTGTGCGATCGCACGCTTGTGCGAGACTTGGTAAGTTAATGCGCATTTGTTTAGATCGTTGGCGTTGTAATTTTTTATTAGCCTCCTGCTTTGCATTAGAACTGCCATCAATATCAGCTGTCTCTTCACTATCTGACAGTTCCATATCCAGCACATTGGAAGTAGAAGTTGAAGGTAGCGATCTTGTTTCCAAGACTCTCCGATGTAAGAATCGCTGAATGTTTCGCGTAGCTGCTGGATCAATTGTGCCAATAAACATTTTTCTCTCAGTTCCCTGGTCTACTAAATATTCTCTTTCTCTAATTAGCACTTTGTTTTTACACTTACACAATGAAAAATTCGCGCACTTGCAGGTAGAAATATCGAAAAGTTTTGTTTCGGCAATTTCTCTAAATTTCTTCACTTTTTGTGTAAGAGCATCATTCAATCGGGAATTTAGAGGTTTCTAGAGGCCATGTATTAACCACTTAATAAACATAGACCTCGTTGGTATAATATACTATTACAGTGATAGATAATATAGAAGAAAAGGTAGGTGTAATAAAACTATGTTGAAATATTAAATTCTGTTGCCTTATTTTGAAGGAATGATGGATTCTTTTAAAATTGTGTCGATGCTTCAGTGATGCAACCTAGTCGCTGCTACTATCACTTACCACCTTCAAGTTCTGAAAACAAAAGAGTCGTCCCACTGATCACTAGCACGTTCCCATGTACCACGAAAGCGACATAGGAGTTGCATAACTATAAAGTAATCATTAGTGGTAGAAACTACGAGCCAGGGACTGCACATTTTTCAAATTAAGTCATTTTTACATCAAAGTCGTAGATTTAGTCGCAATTACGTAATGGTTACTCATCCGAGGTTCCCATATCAGTTACTGTCACTTTGATGCTAGTTGGGTATAGCATTCAAGTTGCGGTAATGGTAATAATACACTTGATGATTTACGCCACTCGCCCACGGCTCGCGAATCAAACGTCATCTGTGTGAGTTAATACTTACACTGTCGCTCGTTAAATAATATGGTATTATTATTATTATTTCATCTCTAGGATGGAATTTTAATTAGGAGAGACTGTTGCATTCTGGGACAGGTTTCATAGTGGGACCAGCTAAATTTTAACAGATATGTTTCTGAATAAATTAGAGCATAAGATCTATCTAGTGCTTTCTATCGACAACTATAAATATCCCACCTTAAGCTGCTCAGTATATCTAAAATTGTCATATGTACAAGTATAGAGTACCAAAGTTTTTGTTTACAGGGTGACATTGTTCAACTTAAAAGTGTTATTTACAAAAATTAAATTGTAACCATTTTGTTACTATTTTCCTAGTCTGTCTTGCAGGCAAGTCTATAAAGTTATTGTTCTTATGTACATGTTTGTTCAAAATATTAGGCTATAAGTTAACATGTATATACTAATGCATAGTGGAACAAAATCATGTGGTGCATAGTGACGAGTTCGAAACACAAGAAATACTTCCGAATGATTTTATTCTTGTTCAATACCCCTGAAAAGAAACAAAATATTATGTTGGACAAGTAGAGAAAATCGAAGGTTGTGAATATTCCATTAATTTTTTTGTGAAGAACTGCCAAGGGTCAATTTCTTTTCACCGAAAAAAAGACGAAATCCTAAGTTTGAAGAAAACAGATACTAAACTTCACGTGCCCCTTATAACAGGCGGAACAGAACGAGTCACCAAATAGTTTTGTTTTGACTAGGAAATTCCTCTATATAACGTAGATTAATGGACCTTGTTTTCTAAATAAATTCAATTAATTTAGACCAAGCAAATGGGTAGGTTAAGTCGCAAAATGTGTCCGGAGGGAGATCTCTACGGGAAAAGTTGTATTGAGCTGAGATGTAAAAAAAAAGCCTAATACACTACTAGCCCCACCCTTTCCTTAAGGGCAGAAAAAGGATGAAATAGTTTATTTTTGCGTATAAATCGAAAACGATGGTAGATATGGAAAAAGGTTTCAGATAAAAATTGTAGAGCTTAAAATTCTGCTTAAAAAAGGCCATATGCATTTATACCGTATTTCTGATGGTTTGGCTGTAAAACCTGTATGACGCTTAGGGGCTGAATGGAATGTTAAAAAAAATCGTAAAAAATCGAAAAGTTGATATTTTTAATTATTTTCTTTTTGAATCTCCTTAGAAAAATCCCCAACTTTCTTTCCAGAGATAAAGTATCCTTGTCTACTTGTTTATATAAAAGTTATGAATATCTGAATTTTTAAATTCACGATTAATCAGGGTTGAACGTAGCGAAAAATATTTTTTAAGCAACACTGTCTTCTTCGTGAAATTTCCTTAGAAAAAGTCCTCTACAGTTTTTTTTTATCTCACATACCAACGTTGATATCTAAATAAAATTACTATAATTTCTACAATTTTTATTTCACTCGACGCCACTGCTATATAGTCTAAGAGCTACTGGCCTCGGTAACCCATTGTCACAATGCTGTAAATATGTTAAAATGTTAGGTTAGGTCTCCCCCGATATTTATTTATTCACTTCTACAAACTTTTGAGTTACAGACCTCAAATAGAGTAGCGGCAACAGAAATACTTAACACACTAGAGGTCAAGAGTTCAAATCCTATGTAGCGCCAAAAATATTTTTTGCTTTTTTTTTAAATTTTTCGACCCAAATCTCTTGCTCGAATATTATGTTACCTACAGTTCACGTCTATAAATGTTTATTTGTCATAATATTTTGTATTAGTGACAGAAAGTGTTTTCGATTAATGAAGTATTTTTGAAATCTACAATTATACATTGAAAAAGGTAAGAAAAGTTCATACATTTTCATTTTACGTTTTCTCACACTGAAAAAAAATTAAATGTATAATAAAATAAATTCAATATCTCAAATAATCAAAAATGAAACCAGGATTTTTCAAAAACTCAACATATTGACATATCATACCTAGTGGAGTCAATGAGGCTGAAAATATGCATTACTTAATAATTCCGGGAAGCGGTAACTTTTGAGAATACATCTCTAACATGTCGGGAACAACATACCAAACGTTACCAACAATAGTCCTTGAGCGTCATTTGTTATTGAACAAAATAGTTGCCAAATACCAGTTATTGTCAAATATCTCTTAAAATATGTTTTTCTTATAAAAACTAATAGCGCCGTTCGAAAATACGGGAAATTTTACATAAAAATGTATATGAAGTTATTTTTTACAATGAAGAATGTAGGCTTCAGATCGCAGAACGTGGCGATGCGTAAGGCGCGCGAAGCGAGCGGTGTCTTGGGCGCGCTACACCAAATTTGTTGTAACTTTTGAACTAATTGAGCTCAACAAGATCTAATTGAAAGAAGAAACATATTATACTTATAGTTAAAAAATTGAATGTATGTAGGAATAGTACATATATGAAATCGGAACAAAGAGATTTCCGATGAAATCTGTACTTAGAAGGTCAATCATTTCTACATTGTTTAAGATAAGAACCTAGAACTATCTCATATTACTCTTAAAGTAATGTACAAAAAGATCCGGTGAGTGAAAAAAATTCCAAAAATTTATTTTTGAAGATGTACCTACACTTGATTTCTGTAGGGGATTTTTAAAGCTTGAAATATGTCCTTTACGATGCTTCAAAGTAATTTACCTTAGAAATTATATTAACCCTCTTAATTTTAAGAGAATAAAAAAAAAGTATTTTTGTTCTAAAATTCGTGAAATTAGGGATAAGATAAACATTAATAACTTAAAAAAAATTTATTTAGCATACCTAATTACAGCGATTTCTTCTTCATTACTTCAAGAGTAATATGTGAAAGTTCCAGGTTCTTATCTTAAAAATTGTAGAAATCGTAGAGCTTATACCGATTTCATCGGAAATCCCTTTATGCTCCGACCTCAATATACATGTACCATTCCTACATACATTCATTTTTTATTTGAAAATATAATAATCCAATAGTCACATAGTGGAGCGAAAAAGTACATTGATGTGTATAGTTTTGTAACACCAAAATTATATCATACCTTCTGGGGTATAACCAGGAGTATATATCTGAGTTTTGGACTTCCAAAGCCTATTGCGTTTTTTTTTATAAACAATTTTGTTTTTCGAACAGCGTTTATTTAGGTAAAGAGGTGAATATCTCCGGTTCTAGAGGTCCGATCGGGACAAACAAAAAATCAAAATCTTCGCAATTAAAATTTCAAGAAATCTGCGTTAGATTTGGGTCATTTAAGTATGTATATATCATACAAAATTAAATAAACTGGCTAAAAAGCCATTTTTCATTTTAACGCCCAGGGACGTCAAGAATTACGATCGGCTTCAAACTTTCAGAAAATATACCTTTTGTTGAAAACAACAAATTTTTTCGGCCATTTTGAAATTTTTTTATCAGAAAAGAAAGAGAATTGCGAGAACTTTGATTTAAAATAAAGTTAATTTTCGTCTATATGAACTCGAGATAGTTAACTTTTAGCATCTTGTAAAAAGATAAATAGCAATAAATACACACACACATACACATAGAAATAGCCTGGGAGGCAGCGACCGTTTTCGTGAAATCATTTCTATAAAGCTAATTTTTTTCCAAAGAGAGTTTAGATAGTATCTATAATGAAGGTTCAATTCTACCAAACTCTTAGTGGTGCATAATGAGTAAAAAATTAAACATGTTGTAAAAAAATAGATGGACGTAAATTTCGTTTTTCGAATTGTCACGAATTGTCAAAGAATGACGATTCGCCTTCGCTCCTGCCGGCTTCAATTTTCGATTTTCACCTCGCGACTCACGTTGTACGGTCATTGTCGACCTTCTCCTCGCCATAGAGACATAGAACGGGTCTCCGATCGCCGTATTTATTCAGTTCTGACGTTTGAAAAATTGACTTGCGTTCGTGCTAATCGGCGACTATTTTTAAGTGGTTTCTCGAGTTCGAATCCCGTCCGGGGATACTGTTTTTTTTCGTTTTCAATTTTTTGGCGGATAGTTTTGATTCTATAATTGCTATTCGCTCCGTTCTATTGCATTTCTCGGAAAAGATTTGCATTTTCCGCCGCGGAATATTAATTTGCACTATTTCAATTAAAGATCAGAAATTTCCTTACCGAAACATGTAATGAAAGCTTATTAACAGATCTATAAAAATACTGTCTGTTCATTAATACCAATGAGGAATATAATTGGCATGATTTGACTACGTATTGCCGTTTTTGCAACGTATACCAAAGATTTAACCACCCTATAGCGGGGGTAGAATGTGATTCTTAATCGAAATAATGCAGATTAATATTCCGCGGCGGAAAATGCAAAACTTCTCCGAGAAATGCAATAGAACGGAGCGAATGGCAATTATAGAATCAAAAATATCCGCCAAAAAATTGAAAACGAAAAAAAAAGTATCCCCGGGCAGGATTCGAACTCGGGAAACCACTTAAAAATTGTCACCGATTAGCACGACCGCAAGTCAATTTTTCAAACGTAAGAACTGAACAAATACGGTGATATTGGAGACCCGTTCTGTCTCGATGACGAGGAGAAGGTCGGCAATGACCGTACAACATGAATCGCGAGGTGAAAATCGAAAATTGGGGCCGGCAGAAGCGAAGGCGAATTGTCATTTTTTGACAATTCGAAACACGATATTTTCGTCCATTTTTTTTTTGCAACATGTTGTTTAATTCTTTACTCTTTTATGCACCATTGAGTTTGGTAGAATTGCACTTTCATTATAGATACTATCTAAACTCTCTTTGGAAAAGAATCTAGCTTTATTCATATTAACGCGAAAAATCTGTCGCTGCCTCCCGGGCTAAAACAGAGTTGTCCCTGAACAGAACAAATATTTGACATTAGCCAAGAAAAATAAGGTTATAATTTTATAAAGATAAGTCAGCAGAATATTAAATTCCCCTAAATACATGCGTTAACTACTAACTATTAACTTAAGTAAGCCGGAAACAATTGAGCACAGTGCAACAAAACAAGAGGTAGTCTCGATATATAAATTTGAAAAAAGCTATTCACGCAATGAAATGTAAATGTTTGAAAAACAGTTTTTATAAGTTTAAAATGTTTTTGGACGTTTCATATGAAGTATAAATATGTTTCAAAATGATACAGTTAAAATATTAGCTATTTGTTAATTAACAATAATTGGCCAAAATACTAAAAGTAAAATATCTCAAGTTCAGAATGGCCCAAAAAATCAATTTGTTGTTGAATTGAGGAAATGAATATATTACTAGCAAAAATACTCGTAATTATTTCAAACTCTTACTAAAGACTTATTCATAGATAAGTACAAAAACATATATCTTTCTAAACAAAATACTTTGCTGGCTACATGCCACGAACAACATTGAATTATAAGAAAGAAATATGCACCTTACGTACAGAAAACTGTCACAATAATGTTAGTTTTAATTTTAAATTATCCTGTTCAACAAAACCAAAAACAACCAAAGACAAAAACACTTACCCAAAAACTTTAAAAACTTTCACAGACACGTGTTTCTGTATCCTACACAAGGATACTTCTTCAGTGCTACTTCTTTCAAAGTTGAAAATGAACTAAACAGTCACTTACCAGGTAATACGTATTTATGCAATAATTATTTATGGTTCCAACGAACAGGATAATCCAAAACAGATTTCGGAGAATTACCAGTACAGGTATAATCATAAAACATAATCAAATGCAAATGCAAATTCCCTACAATGTAAGAGTAATCTAAAATAGAATTGAGGAAATGAATATATTACTAGCAAAAATACTCGTAATTATTTCAAACTCTTGCTAAAGACTTATTCATAGATAAGTACAAAAACATATATCTTTCTAAACAAAATACTTTGCTGGCTACATGCCACGAACAACATTGAATTATAAGAAAGAAATATGCACATTACGTACAGAAAACTGTCACAATAATGTTAGTTTTAATTTTAAATTATCCTGTTCAACAAAACCAAAAACAACCAAAGACAAAAACACTTACCCAAAAACTTTAAAAACTTTCACAGACACGTGTTTCTGTATCCTACACAAGGATACTTCTTCAGTGCTACTTCTTTCAAAGTTGAAAATGAACTAAACAGTCACTTACCAGGTAATACGTATTTATGCAATAATTATTTATGGTTCCAACCTGGTAAGTGACTGTTTAGTTCATTTTCAACTTTGAAAGAAGTAGCACTGAAGAAGTATCCTTGTGTAGGATACAGAAACACGTGTCTGTGAAAGTTTTTAAAGTTTTTGGGTAAGTGTTTTTGTCTTTGGTTGTTTTTGGTTTTGTTGAACAGGATAATTTAAAATTAAAACTAACATTATTGTGACAGTTTTCTGTACGTAATGTGCATATTTCTTTCTTATAATTCAATGTTGTTCGTGGCATGTAGCCAGCAAAGTATTTTGTTTAGAAAGATATATGTTTTTGTACTTATCTATGAATAAGTCTTTAGTAAGAGTTTGAAATAATTACGAGTATTTTTGCTAGTAATATATTCATTTCCTCAATTCTATTTTAGATTACTCTTACATTGTAGGGAATTTGCATTTGCATTTGATTACAATTTTTGTTATTTTGTTTATATATAAATTTCAAGATAGTGGCCAATATGACTTTAAAAATAAATGTTTAATGTCATCGGAAAGCTGGCATCCAGATCTACATTTGAAACAAAATGATCCATTTTCGAATTAATGGCACAAAATATATTAAATATAATCTCGGCGAAAAAGGTAAAAACTCACAAACATCACATTTTCAAACCTTAATATCTAAAAAGATACGTCGAGTGGAGTTCGTATAATGCCTCTATGGAAAAAATATGATTGGTGATTTGTCGGCATCATAAATTGCGTCAGCGAAATCAGAAATTCAGTTCGGCACGAGTGAATCAAAAACGGCTCTTTTTGACATTTGCGATAAGGATGAATTATTGGCTAGACCGCCGCGACCGCTAGCAGTAATAAGCTCCGCCTTTCTGTCGATAGTTTATACAAAACTATCTAGAGTTGTCCCTAAAAAGTCAACTTGCGCTACGTTTCTTCGTATAAAGAATATCAAATACTCAATAAAATAAATTCATAAACTGAAACACTAAAAGACAATTAGGATTTTTCAAAAACTGGACATGTTATCAGTTTCAAATTTTTGAACTCGATAGTACACACAATTATAAAGAGTTTGCGTTAAAGAATCAACTCGTAGTACGGTACTTCATACCGAAATCATATCTTCGTTTATATTTTTATTGTTTCAGATATTGAATTAATTTTTTTGAATATTTAATTTTTTCTCAATATGAAGAACCATAGAGCGAGTTAACTTAAAAAAAAAACTCTATAGTTTTGTATACCATCTACTGCCAAAATTTTAAAGTGATATGTGTAAATATGTCAAGTTTTTGAAGATCCTTGCTTGAATATTTAATTTTTTTTGAATGCGAAGGAACGTAAAATGAAAACAATATTTGAACTTTTCTTAAACCATTTGCAATGTATAATTAGAGATTTTAAGAATACTTCATTTTAATCAGAAACACTTTCTTTCACTAATACAAAATATTATGGGCATCACGCTACTCCAAAATGGAAGCATTCCGACGCAGGCGCTTAAACAGTCCTCTGTTGATTTTTTTTTACGAAGACCATATTGAGCATTTTGACAATATTTAATTTTTTGCTGAAAAATGTACAATTCTGTTAAAAATAACACGTTCTACTATTTTAGAAATAGTTGACAAAAGCCACGGGCCTGTGATTCTCAGGTAATGTGTTATCTAATTTTTTGCGTAGAGAAAAACTTTGGCTATCTTTAAAATAGACGGAAATGTTCCAGTTATGGAGTTCAATAAACTAACATTCTTTATTATAAATAAATAATGTAGTGGTTTGATTTTAGGCCAGGGGCCATGAAATAAATATTTTTGCACAGTTGTTTTAATTATGTAACTATATTTGCAGACAAAAATAGTGGTGCCTAAACGAAGGCAGAAAAAAAACATTTGTTTAAAGATTATGAGATCTGCTTTAAGTTCACCATTTGATGTCTCCAGGCAATAAACTTTGTGGAATTCTATTTTATAGAATTCTTCCTCATTCCAAGATACTGTTATACATTTGCTTCTAAAATGATCTCTAAATATATAATCAATTATTGTAATTTAAAACATATTCGGCATTGTAAGATTTTTTTGTAAAGTTCAACTTTTCTCATTCAAAACATTTCCGTTTATATAATTAAGGTATGAATTACATCCTGTTCGTGCTTTCAATGTGAATTTTTATAGTTAAAAAATATATTTTTCAATAAATTTTGGATGAAAAAGCTAATAGCGTTTTTTCACAAGCCTATTTCTGAATAGATATCCAGGTCACTTAACACAGTTCTTATCTTGCATTATCTCATTTTCAAGACATCACCTAACCTGTATCGATATCGACATTCCTTCCTGCTGGTGCATTTACTTAGTTATGTCCATTTAAAAATTTCATGTTTTGCATTCTCCAACGAGACTATTTGAAATTTCAAATCCATCCCGGCCGTAGCAAATCGCGTTAAGCTACGACTTTCATAGCGGATTTCTGGGTTCGAATCCTGTACAGGTGTACTTTTTAAATTTGTTTTGAACTTTTTAAAATTTATGTTGAACTTTTTGGCGGATATTTATTAGCCTATATTCATCGCATTTATGCGATTGACGTTTAAAAACTATAAAAAAATAGAAATAATCCATGTCTAAGTTAATGAATTTGTTCACTACTTCAGAGGCGTTTATCACTATATTCAACACCATTATTTTTCTACTTATAGAATATAAATGAATTAATAAAAAAAAAACAGCTTGAACGTTACAAATCTGTCATGCAGATGAACAGTTTTTGCCTCTAGATAGGCACCAATAACCGATATGTATGCTAATCGTATTTTCGCAATTACCGAATGGTAATTAATCGATACAGAAAAAATCAGCTAGTTATAAATCTGCCATCCACAGTGAAATATCTCGCAGGTTAACAGTTTCTGTTTCTGGAAACCCACCAACAGATATGCATGTCAATCATATTTTTGTACTCATTGTGACACAAGTAATCGATAAAAAATATCAGCTCCATATAAAAACTTCCACCAACCATGAAAAGCATGTAGACTTTCAACAGTCATCTAGTGAAGTTCCCACCACCAAAGAAATTTCTCTTATCACTATTTTGTTTGCCAAGCTCTAAGGAACAGGATTAATAATGTCTCTAGGTTTTACAAATATGTTGGGTGATTGCACGCTGGCTTCCTATGTGATATCTGAAAATGCAAACTTTGTAGAAGTAAAAAATAAACATCAACTTAAACGGCAACCAATTTCAAAAAATGCAAGAGTGCTCACTGCTCACCCCATCAACATCCTTTCGCCACACCGGCCATTCCTTCTTTGGGAAGCCTTAAACATGTGCTTAAACTAACATCTTGGCATGTTTCCAGCCTTGTGAAAATGGGTATGTTGTCGAGGTCAGCAGCTCTTAGACTATATTCCAGTGGCGTCGAGTGAAATAAAAATTGTAGGAATTATAGTAATTTTATTTAGATATCAACGTTGGTATGTGAGATAAAAAAAACTATAAAGGACTTTTTGTAAGGAAATTTCACGAAGAAGACAGTGTTGCTTAAAAAAATATTTTTCGCTATGTTCAACCCTGATTAATCGTGAATTTAAAAATTCAGATATTCATAACTTTTATATAAACAAGTAGACAAGGATACTTTATCTCTGGAAAGAAAGTTGGGGATTTTTCTAAGGAGATTCAAAAAGAAAATAATTAAAAATATCAACTTTTCGATTTTTTACGATTTTTTTTAACATTCCATTCAGCCCCTAAGCGTCATACAGGTTTTACAGCCAAACCATCAGAAATACGGTATAAATGCATATGGCCTTTTTTAAGCAGAATTTTAAGCTCTACAATTTTTATCTGAAACCTTTTTCCATATCTACCATCGTTTTCGATTTATACGCAAAAATAAACTATTTCATCCTTTTTCTGCCCTTAAGGAAAGGGTGGGGCTAGTAGTGTATTAGGCTTTTTTTTTACATCTCAGCTCAATACAACTTTTCCCGTAGAGATCTCCCTCCGGACACATTTTGCGACTTAACCTACCCATTTGCTTGGTCTATTATTGTTACATTTATATACATCTGTTACTTTAAAATATCTCGGTAGGTGAATACGAAAGTTACTATGAGAAATAATACTTCTTATAATTTTGTTCCAACCTAAATATTACTTCGTTAAATTACTTATTTAAAGCATGTCAGCATACAAATGCCTTGGTCTCATTATTAAACCATGGTCTTGTGGATAGTGGGACTTGGGTATACAGGGATAACCTTTTATTACCCCTTTAAGCAATATTTAACTAACTTTTAATAGTTGTTTAAATTACTTTTTATATTTCCAGTGCAGTGAATTAATAAAACTGAAAAATATGAACATACAATTACTTCTACGTAGTGGATTGGAAGTATAGTAATCGTAAAAGAAATTTCCAACTTTTTTTTTCTTGAAATCGGTTTAGAATGTCATGAAACGTCGAGATTTTAAATTTGAGCGAAAAAAAAAATTCTGTCTGTCGGTTTGTCCGCACGCTTTCTCCGGAACGGTTTAAGATATTGACTTGAAACTTTGTACACATATATATTATAATGAGATCTGGAACTGGATCGTTTTTTGAAGATATCCGGTGAAGGGTTGGGGGGTAAATAGGGGTAAATATGGGGAAATATGTAAAGCAAGCTGGTAAGAGTACAGAAACTTGAAATTTGATGTATGTACTACAAGCCAAGGCCTCAAATTTTTATATAACATTTTTCAACCCCCCCACCACCCCTTCCCCATTATTAAAGGTGTTGATAAAATAAAATTGAGATATTCATTTGAAATTGGGTACACGTATGTATTCTAACGACATCTGGAACTGGATTATATTTTGAGATGATTCCGTTGAAGGGCTGGGGGTTAAATAGAGGTAAATAGGGGAAAATAAGTAAAGCAAACTGGTAAGAGTACAGAAACTTGAAATTCGGTGTATGTACTAGAAGCCAAGGTTTCGGATTATTTATATTATTTTTCAACCCCCACCACCCCTACTCCATTATTAAAGGGGTTGATAAAATAAAATTGAAATATTGACTTGAAATTTGGTACGCGTATGTATTATAACGACATCTGGAACTAGATTATATTTTAAGATGATTTCGTTGAAGGGTTGGGGGATAAATAGTGGTAGATAGGAGAAACTAAGTAAAGCAAGCTCGTAAGAGTATAGAAATTTGGGATTTGGTGTATATACTAGAGGCGATGGCCTCACATTTTTCTATTATATTTTCCATCCCCCAACCACCCCTACTCCCTTATTAAAAGAGTTGATAAAATTAAATTTAGATTTATTTTGATATGATTGCGTTGAACGAGTGGGGGTAATTGGTGGTAAATAGGGAAAAATAAGTAAAGCAAGCTGGTAAGGGTACAGAAACTTGTAATTCGGTGTATGTCCTAGAAGCCAAGGCTTCATATTTTTTAGTAATATTTTTCAACCCCCACTACCCTTAATCCATTATTAAAGGGGTTGATAAAATGAAATCGAGATACTCACTTGAAATTTGCGACACGTATGTATTATAACGACATCTGGAACTAGATTATATTTTGAGATGATTCCGTTGAAGGGTTGAGGGTTGAATAGTAGAATAGGCGAAAATAAGTAAATCAAGCTGGTAAGAGTACATAAATATGGGATTTAGTGTAGATACTAGAAACCAAGTCCCCAGATTTCTTTCTAATATTTTTCAAACACCACCATCTCCGCTCCATTATTAATGGGTTTGATAACATAAAATTGAAATATTTACTTGAAAGTTAGTACACGGATGTATTGTAATGATATCTGAGATGATGGTAGGTTGTGAATAGGGAAAAATAAGTCGGGTAAACTAAAAACTTCATTTTTAACGTATATGGCAGAAACCAATGCCTCAAACTTTTCTATGACGTCTGCTCTAAATATTATTAAAATTCTATGACTAATAACTTTCATACACTAGAGTGCAAATCTGGTCAAGGTGTTTCCTTTAAAGTGACTTTGATGAAAAATCTGGATGTGGAAGTAGTGATTCCTTAGGCAGCGGTTTCATTAATGGCTGTTGGAAAAATATTGTCCCAGTATACAACAGTCTCCCCTACATTACCATCTTTGGCCAAAATAGTTTCTAATATCATCTTACATAGAAGCTCGTATTTTAGTTTAGCCTTAATCTGTATTATATTGCATTTAGATTACATAATATTTCATAAATAAAAATAAAAATTCACCTCACTGCAGTTCTCAAATCCAATATACTATTTTTGCTAAACTTTACCTACCCATGATTTATTAGGTTAAGTAGGAAGATTTTTTAAAAACCATATCAGATTAAATGGTCCTAAAAAGTGCTTGTGAATTTTTACGTGACAAATATCGATTTTTTAAAAGTGCCGCTTTTGACGGAACTCAAGCGAAACATTCATAAAAATAATGGTATTCTTTTATCTTATCTGAATAAATCATTAACTTAATACCTCTTATAAAGCGGTTTTCTTTCTCATAAATCTAATGCTTGTCAATTATCGTTTTATATTAAAATTTATAGCTGGCTTTCCAAAAATGTCGAAGAATAATGAAACAGTTAAATTTTATCGTAAAGTTTTATGTTATATTTAATATTTTAACTAATATATTATTGGTTTATCTGCTTAATACAGTTCAAAGTCTTCAACTTCTGGGTAGTTCTAGTTAAGAAATTCTAGTACATGTAGATACATGACGAGCTAAACATCTATAACGTACGTTATTTTTTGGTGATGGCATGTAGTAAAATAAAGACTGCCTTTAAGTCTGAAAATTAAATTAAAACAAGCTAATCATTATACTCTTCGCCGATTTACTTTTATATAATTGTTGCACATTCTATAGGATACTCGTCGCAGAATTTTTTGTGAACAATATTAATTTTAGACATTTTTTGTTTAATTAAAAAATATACATTTTTTTTAACTTAAATAATTAAAAACTTCTTTATTTATTGATCGATATTGTTCAAAATCAGTAGGATTCTTTCCCTAGCTAACGCTAACTAACTGCCCAAATTTCAATACAATCGGACTTTTCGTTCTTAAATTATTGTGCTGTCAAGAAACGTGACGGACGGACGGACAGTTTGGAAGTTTTAGAAATGTGCCGGTCGAATGCAATATACTCTTCGTTTTGTATTTGCGAAGAGTATAATAAATGGGCAGCTACTGGAAGCGGCTAGACCCTGCCCACCAAATGTTGGCGAACATTCCTTGGTTTGGTTAAGAAGCGGGCTTGTTACCACTGGCCTGTCTATTGCAAGCCTTCATTCCGCAGGTACTAGAAAATGTAATTGAAATATGGCAGAATTTGTCTCAAGAAATAATCGATAACGTCATCATAACTAAAATTACTACAGTCATAAGGTATCAGACAGACAGACAGACAGACAGTTTATTCATGTGAGACATAATACAATGTATACACTTGTCAACAGATTAAAAGTAATGTTAAAATATTAAAAAAATTTAAAAATACATTATACAGGGTGTTTGGTGCATCGTGTGCCAAATCGAAATGGCCGACAGAAGGGGTTATCTACTATCCTTTCAGGCCCCTTAACACTTCCCATGCCCTGCGGGACTTTTCATATCGACCTTTTATCTTTTTAATGAAAAAAATCCCAAATTCTACATTTAAATTCAAATTATAAAAAAAGTATTAGGCGTAGACTGCGAATTTCATTTTTATTTTGATGTGTATTGTTGAAGGGTTCTTTTAAATCCAAAATTACTGGTATTAGTCATCTAGTTATTTTTTTATTCACTCGCGAACTTTCGGAATAGGTAAAATTTAAATTTAAACTTACACTTTACATGGCTACAAAAAAAAAACTCAGAGCAACCGGAATCTTCCAACTCCCTCAAAAATTCTTTAGTCTATCCTCTTGCTAGTGATGTGCCACATGTCATAAAAATCTTTTAATAACTTCGTGAATTCGCTAAATTAATGAATCGGGTCACATAAAGCTAATATTCAAAATTCCGAATAAAAAATTATTTTTGCTTAAATTATGCATGGGAAACAGGTAAAATCTGTTATCTCACTCTGGCGAAGTAAAATCTAGCTTCTATCTCTTTATGTTCATTGGTTTTCTTGAAATAAAGAAACAATTACATTTTTATCATTTATTAAAAAAAAATTAAAAATCTTGCTCAAAGTGTTGATCTCTGTTGCGAATGCAGGCCCGACATCTGCTTCGCATTTCGACAGTTGTTGTATGAAATCGTATTTCCTCCCTAATTGTACCGAAAGCCATTTCTATGCGTTGGACAAGAGGACAAGTTCCTCCCTAGTCGCAACCTCCGTCGCGTACACGAGCTCTTTGGCACGACCTCGGACATAAAATTCAACGGAGTTAGGTCTGGGGAACGTGGAGGCAATTGAATAGGGCCATCCCGCCCAATCTACGCATACGCCTATAGTTTTTCAAAATGACGGCATTCCCGCGCACTGTCGATTGATTGTAAGAGAATATCTAGACAATGTGTTCCCAAATGCGTGGATTGGGCGGGATGGCCCTATTCAATGGCCTCCCCAGACCTAACTCCGTTGGATTTTTATGTCTGGGGACGTGCCAAAGAGCTCGTGTACGCGACGAAGGTTGCTACTAGGGAGGAATTTGTCCAACGCATAGAAACGGCTTTCGGTACAATTAGGGAGGAAATACGACTTCATACAACAACTGTCGAAATACGAAGCAGATGTTGGGCCTGCATTCGCAACAGAGACCAACACTTTGAGGAAGATTTTTAATTTTTTTTTAAAAATGATAAAAACGTAATTGTTTCTTTATTTCAAGAAAACCAATGAACAGAAAGAAATAGAAGATAGATTTTACTTCGCAAGAGTGAGATAGCAGATTTTACCTGTTTCCCATGCATAATTTAAGCAAAAATAATTTTGTATTCGGAATTTTGAATATTAGCCTTATGTGACCCGATTCATTAATTTAGCGAATTCACGAAGTTATTAAAAGATTTTTATGACGTGTGGCACATCACTAGCAAGAGGATAGATTAGAGAATTTTTGAGGGAGTTGGAAGATTCCGGTTGCTCTGAGTTTTTTTTTTGTAGCCATGTAAAGTCTAAGTTTAAATTTAAATTTTACCTATTCCGAAAGTTTGCGAGTGAATAAAAAAACAACTAGATGACTAATGCCAGTAATTTTGGATTTAAAGGAACCCTTCAACAATACACATCAATATAAAAATGAAATTCGCAGTCTACGCCTAATACTTTTTTTTATAATTTGAATTTAAATGTAGAATTTGGGATTTTTTCCTTAAAAAGATAAAAGGTCGATATGAAAAATCCCGCAGGGCATGGGAGGTGTTAAGGGGCCTGAAAGGGTAGCAGATAACCCCTTCTGTCGGCCATTTCAATTTGGCACACGATGCACCAAACACCCTGTACATATACTTACAAAAAACATTAATAGTAAAAAAATTATTAAAAAACTGCTTAAAGATGTTATCAAGTTACATGTTGAAAATAGTCAATAAACTCTTGGACTTCATAAAAAACCTCCTCTTTCAGAAAACTTTTAATTTTTTTAATAAATTTTGTATCGTTTTGATTTTTCCATTCATTTGGTAAGAGATTATATAGTTGTACTGATTTATACCTGTAACTATTAATGTTCTTCGATAAACGGAAAAATGGGGCCACTATAGATCTGTGTCTAGTATTATAGCTAGTTTGAATGTGGTATTCCCTAACATGGTTATGTGCATAGATAATACATTCAAATATGTACTGATTGGTGGAAGTAAGTATACCTAAATTTTTAAACAACGGTCTACAGGTGTCATTAAATTTAGAATTTGAAATGATTCTTACTGCTCGTTTTTGCAATTTTAAAATTTTAGCGGCATGTGAAGATCCTCTCCAAAGTAAGATACCATAGCTCATTATGCTATGGAAAAGAGCATGATATGTCATTAATATAACACTATTATTCACTAAGTTAGTTATATTTTTCAATAGATAGATGCAACTTGACAGCTTTTTGGATAGGCTATCTATGTGAGCTTCCCAGGTTAACTTACTATTAAAAATTAGACCTAAACACTTTACAGGATTATTATTTTCGATGCAGACATGAGGGTTTAAGTTGAAAATAAGTGTTTGAGTTTTCTCTTTATTTAACTTTAATTTAACATTGTTAAAATAATCCTGAGCTTGTAACTGTGTTTCCTCCGACATACTGATAAGATGTTTTAAATTTCTATTAGCCGAGAGTAAGGTGGTATCATCAGCATATTCAATATTTTTACCAGAAAGACTGGTTGATATGTCATTTACATATATTATGAACAAAATTGGTCCTAAGGTAGATCCCTGGGGTACTCCATGCTTTAGAGGCTTTAGTGAGGACTTCATAGTACCATGACTGACACACTGATATCTGTTCATAATATAGCTTTGAATAAAAGTTAGAGGAGGCCCTCTGATGCCATAACTTTCCAATTTTATTAACAGTATTTCGGGGGAAACACAGTCAAACGCCTTGGATAGATCTAAATATGATGCCATGATCATATTTCCATTCTCAAATTCATCCATAATAAAACTTATAATATCTATTAAGGCAGCAATAGTAGATTTTCCACCTCTATAACCATACTGATTACAATTTATCAGATTATTACTTTCTAGATAATACATTAACCTAATTTTATATGCTAACTCTAACAATTTTGACAGGATAGGAACTAATGAGATTGGTCTGTAGTTGTTTTCAAGATTTTTATCTCCTTTTTTGAAAATTGGTGTTACCTTAGATATTTTTAAACAGTCTGGAAATACACCTGTCTCAAAACAGATGTTAATTAGATGTGTAATCTGTGATAAGAGTTCCTCTTTAGCTATTTTAATCATGTCACTGTTTATGCCATAATAATCTTTACATTTCGATGTACTTAACATATCTATTAGGTCCCCAACTTCCAGCTCAGACACTGGCTCCAGGTAAAAGGAAAATAACACTTTACTATTTCTTATGTTGTTAAGGTAATCTAAGTTGTTGTGGTTAAGAGAATTTGTAATTTTACCTGAAATATTAACAAAAAAATTATTTAAGTCTTCTACAGATATTTTAAGAACAGTTTCTTTGCGTTTGTTCTGATTTATGATTGACCATGCAGTCTTTTGTTTATTGGAAGCGTTTGCAATAGTATTAGTGTTATGATTAATAGTTTCCGCTTTTAGTGCTGTTTTATATTCCTTTTTAAGATTGTCGTAGGATTCCTTGAAATTACTGTCAAACTTGCTAAAATCATGCAACATTATGAGGTTATTTTTCATTAATTTGATATGTCCACTGTACTTAATTTTGTTGTGTCTTATTTTCCCCTGTTTGAGGGGGAAAGAAGAATCAAAAGATTTGGTTATGTTATGAATGAAGATTTCGGACTTTAGGTTAACATCCCCAGTTTCAAGGAAATATGACCAATCTGAGTTGGCAATTGACGATTTATAATTTTCTTTAGTTAAATTATTAATTACCCTGTAATATTGTTTTTCGTTATTAGAGTAAATTTTTGTAGACTCGACATAAGAGAAACTCAAACAATTATGATCAGATAAGTATGGATTATATACATTGGATTCGCAGTAAGAACGATCTATGTTAGAAAAAATATTGTCTATTCTTGTTGCAGATGTATTCGTAACTCTTGTGAAGTTACCAATACATTCGTACATACCAAGTGAAATAAAGAGGTTCGTTAAAATTTGCGAATTTGTTGATTTTTTGGCAAAATCAACATTGAAATCTGCACAAAAAACAATTTTTTTATCTAAATATATTTTATCCAAAAAAGTTATTATTGAAAATTTCAAAGTCGCCCAACGGAGAACGATAACAGCAGCATACAGTTGACTTAAACTTACATAATTCAATCGCACATATTTCAAAATTCATATCCATACACATTTTGTCAGCCCATTCACATGAGTTATATTCTAAACCATATTTGATAAATATAGCGACCCCTCCATGAATATGGTTAGATCTTGTATAAAAACTGGCCAAAGTATAACCGTTTAGAGAAACTTGTTTGATTTGTTCTTCGGAACACCAAATTTCACTGAAGCAAAGAACATCGTACTTGTTTTCTGAAAGGAATAAGTTAAGTTCCAACAGTTTATTGTGAAGACACTGAATGTTTATATAGAAAATTGAGAGCTTATTTTGACTTTTAATAATGTCCATAGGTTTCTGTAAATATTTATGAGTTTTCACGCATTTTCCATCATTTGGTCTTGTTTGGCTACTTCTAAAAAAGATTCTGGTTTTTCCTTATCATCGTCAGTAATGATATTCCTTGTTTTATATTTTTCATAGTGTCGATTGAAATCAAACCTTTTGTAATTAACACCTTTTGGCCAAAAGGATGGGTTGTAGAAATCATTTTTATATTTAAAGTCTGCAGCAACCATATAAGATTTAAACCTTCCTGGTTCTTTCAAATCTTTAACAATAAAATCATCAATCTTATCTTGAGTTTTCTTCACTAAAAAGTTTTTTATGTCTTCTTCAGTAGTGTCTTGTGTCACTTTATATATATACATCCATATCTTTGGTTTTACTCCTTTAAAATTTTCATCTTTATCTTCTGATTGGCCTATGTTTCTTCTGTGGATTCCTTTTTTTCTTTGAATTAACTGCCAGTCATCATTTTCCCTATTTTTTTCTTGTATGTCAGTTTTTCCCTGTGTGTTGACTCTTTCGTTTGCACCTAAACTAATTATTTCATTCATGATACTTTTTTGTTGGTCTTCTAGGACAGTTAAATTGTGTTGTTTGGAAGTAGTAGGCTTAATTTTTGAAACAGACTGTTTGGTGACTTCTGTATACAGTTGTTTGGGAGTCCCTGTATTTGTTTGTTTAGAAATTCCAGCTTCTTTATTTATAGTCAATGTTTGTGGTTTTTCTACTGATAAATTCTGTGTTTTTTTTCCTCCCTTATCTTTAGCTATTGTATTTATTTTTATGTCTAAACAGTTTATTTTTTCTGCAAGTGATTTAAAATTATATTCAAATTCTGTTTTCAGTGTTTCACAAAGCATTGTTAATAGTTCTTCTTGCAATTTGAAAGTTTGTTTTTCCATTTCTTTATTCATAGTTGCCTTTAATTCCAAATTTTCAGTTTCGAGGATTACAATTTTTTCTTTAAGCAATTTAATGTTCTCCCGTAAGTCTGTATTCATTTCTTTTAACAGTTTATTTTCACATGTAGTCGATTTTTCCATTAAATTGTCATCTACTGAATCTAGCACTTCTATCTCTTTTAGTTTTTCTTCATATAGAGGCTTATCACAGAACTTCTTTGATTTTTTTATTGCACAGCTGTTATGAAGAACTGCTAAACAATTTATGCATCTGACTTTTTTATTTACTGCTGGTTTATTACAAAAATTGCAGAGAGCATTTATACTATCACTTTCACTTTCCGCCATTTTGAATATATATGATCCCAAGGAATACACAGGTTATTGAAAAAAATAATTCTTTAATTTTGACTGATTTTCCAGTATTTAAAGTAAGCCAAAATGCACTATCAATTTTTTGCAAAAACGTTATGTTTTATATTTTGTTTTTTAAACACGATTCAAAATAAGACGAAGCTTTGGAAAATCCACTTCAATTAGATAACCATTAATTAACTTGCCCCTTTAAGATATTACAGTCAAAACTATTAGGAGAAAAAAAAATATATAGAAAAAAATGTCAGTTAATCTCTGTTCCCTTAAATTTGCCGGTATGTGTCAGAAAGTTTCCCACCTGCGATTTTACTTTTGCAAATTCTCGCACATTATAGACATTAAACAAATACCATTTTCTACACTTATTAAAATTTGACCCTCGCTCCTCCAAACTTTACGATAACAAAGTTATGTGCAACAATATAAATAAACACATGTTTCTGTCATCCAGAAATAAATCTGTCAATTTTATAAGGGTCAAAACGCATTCTGGTATACAAGACAACGACAAAACCGATCTACTTGCCAAGATAGCATCCAATACGGACCTGTTCACAGGAGTGAAGAAAGTATTCTACGAGGACTTGATAGCTGTATTAAAACATCGTTAAAGGTATTCACACAGAACTTCCCTCTTTATTCATGCAAGATGGTCACTCTTAAAAAATTATTAGCTAGGAAATGACATACGGGAATTATAATTGCCATGTAGTTAGACCTATTATTACAGAGTAAATCTGATAACTTTTTTCCATCATCTTCTGTGTAGTGGTGGGGGAAAATTTTTTTCAATTTTTTTTTCTTTTAATTTACAAAACGTTTTTTTTGTTGAAATAGGCTTAGAATATAATGAAACGTGGTTTGAAAATTGAAGAAAATTTTGTTTTATCGTCTGTTCTATTGCAGTGGTAAAAAACTTATTTCTTTTTCCAATTTTCAAAAAAAATTGCTTTTGAAATATCTTTAGAATGTCAGGAAATGTAGAAATTTTAAATTTGAACAAAAAGCAATTTTTATACAAAATTTCAAAATTTGAAAATATTTTTCTATATTAAATTTAAAAAATATGTTTTTTTAAAAAAGTTTAGACTGTCACGAAAAGCAGAAATTTTATTGAGCAAAAAATTTTTTTTTCCATCACCCATTTTAAAAAAAAATATATCAAATTTTTTTTCTACCTATTTAAAATTTTCAAAATTTATTTTTAAATAGGCTTAGAATTCCACGAATCGTGGAAATTTTAAATTTGAGCGGAAAGAAACATTTGCCATTTTTTATTCCTTTTAGACGGTCCACCCTGTATATTTTCCAGTGAAAGTCTAACCATTTCTTCGGTGGCAGTGGCGTCAGCTACCTACCAAATTTTACCGTTCTCCGTCAAGTAGTTTTTTAGTTAATGCACCAACAGACTGACAGAGAGACAGACAGACAGACAGATAGACAGACTGACGGAATTGAAAAACCTATATTTTTGTAATCTACACGATCTGAAACGTGAAAATTCGAAAAAATCTCGGATGGTGACTTTTTCTCGAATACAATACTTCCCATCGGTATGAGAAGGAAGTAAAAAGCAGATATATGAAAAGTAGCAAACTCGCTGGAGTAATATTATTACTACGAAAAAATGAAAGTATGATTTGATTTATTCCAATGTAAGGAAAGAACTCTTATACAAAACAATTAAGATATCCAGAGCGGCCTATATTTCCTTAGCTAGAGTAGCATTTAATCATGGTAGGGAAATACATCAGGATTTTTTCATCATCAGGATTTTTCTCGAATCATCCCTAATTCGGATTTTCACTCATTTTTAGCATTTTTATGAGGTTTGAGAAAAATTCTGACTTGATGGAGCAATTCTGGTGGTGGAATCTGATTCAGGGGCTCAAAATATAGGGGTCTCAGGATCTGCTCAAATGCATATGACTTTTTCTATGTGTCTGTGTTATCTATAAATGTGACGCCAACATCGAGACAAATGATCTACAAAAGCGATGTTAAATAATTATTTATAACAATTGACCCACTCAGCGAATAATTAAATAGGGTTCCATTCTAATAGTAGATGAAGCTATTAAAAAAATCAAGTGCCCATGCACATGCCAAGAACAGCAATCTGAAGAGTGAATTATATGCATGGCTACATGATTTTCAAGTTTATGTCACAATTTTGAATCTGTTATTTCAATATTAAAGTTATAATATCAAAATCGTAATTAGCGACCTCAAAAACTCCTAATTTTTCTTTTTCAATTTTTTGGGCCACATGTATTTTTTTTCCTTTTAAGCGGTGCTTGGGGAATCTACAAAATATCACAATTAACCAGTATGTTACTGGTAAATAATCTCTACGCCTGTGACTTTTACGTCAAAGGATCAGTTAGAGGTTGCTTTTTTAAATAAAAAACACAAATAAGTTTAAAAACTTGAAATTAAATATTTCGTCGACGTTTCGGAAATCTAATCTGTTTCCTTTTTCAAGGCCTTTTCGAAATTTTTTTTTGCTGTGTATGATAAATACACAGCTTTAAGAATGTTTGTTATATTCAATATCCATAGATACTAATAATTATATAGAACTGTTGATATAGTTAACAGTTTTTTAAAATGTTTATACATTGTTAAGTTTGTGAAGTTCTTCTTTTAACATTGGCAACCAAAAAACTGTTAACTATATCAACAGTTCAATGTAAATAGTAAGTATCTAAGGATATTGAATATTTTATATTATGTGTTATTTATTTTGCAGATTCCCCGAGCACCACTTAAAAGGAAAAAAAATACATGTGGCAGGAAGCACAAAGGAATTGAAAAGAAAAAATTAAGATAATGCCACAAATAACATTTAGGCAATATTCAAAAACTCCTGTTCGATTATTTTCGTAATTTTATCACTTGAATTCTTATCGTTAAATATTACTGTTTTAAAATTTTCTATTAGTAAAATGTTGATTTTTTCAGTTGTTTCCCAAAAAAGATAATTTACACACGTTGCTGATGGGTAAACTGTTAAATAAGTTATTTTTAAAATTCACTGAAAAAGGTTTTGTTCAAATCCGTGAAGTATTTGAGTAATAACGTACCATTTTCATCTAAATTCAATGGATTAATACTATAGATAGTAAAATATATAAATTACATTTTTCGATAATTAGTTTTCCCTAATACACAAGATACTAATAGTACACACATTACCGAGAAATTGGTTTTAGTACATTTCCCATTTTCGCAGAAGGAACAAGCATGGACTAAAAGACATATTTCTAAATAATATTCTCCTGAAACTCTAAACAACTTTTCTAAAAGCAAACATCTGATAAAGAATGTTGACACAGGTCTGAGTTTCTACATTTAAGAAAAGTCCACAGAAATATTTAAGTAGAAATATTAATTGATGTTGGAATAGCCCATAAAATGACAAGTGATTATGTATTTTTTTTTTGCGTAAATAGATTTTCATTACGTTCGATATTTAAACTAGTGTAAACATTATAGTTTTCACGGATTTATCGTATATAATTGTTACATAAATAATAATGTTGGTTGCAAACATTTTTTGCTTAATTACAAAACAAATAAAATCTGTAAAGGTATTATCGGATTCACACAGAAATTCCCTCTTTATCACTTTTTATTGGGAATTTTGCCACTGAAAATTATTTCATGGAAAATTTTGAGGAAAGTAATACACAGGTCAACATTTTATCTAGGCTTGTGCACGGCATCGGAGATAGTATCCTAGGGATTTTGGGGTCGCTGATTACGATGAGCGATGAGAGAATCAGATTCAGGGTTGTCGAAAACGAACGTATGAATTTTTTCAGATTTTTCGGGTGGTACTTAGCATTTTTGTCTCAAGTCCCTCTCAAATGATCTTGAGCTGGCCTTGAATGACCTCGAGGCATGCAAAGTAAAAACAAACACCGGACTCGGATTCAGTGACCTCAAAAACAAAACATATCCATGAATTATTTCATAATTTTTGGAAGGTTTTTTGGCTGTTTGACCTTCAAATGAACTTGACGTGATGTAGTCTAACCGACCCGCTCATCGTAATCAGCGACCCCAAAAACCCTAGGATACCATATCCGATGCCCGTGCACAAGACTAGATAAAATGTTGAAATGTGATATTAATAATTTAGCTTATAAATCCATGATATGGTGGAGGTATGTAGATGACATTTTCGCAATATAGCCTTATGGTGAAGAATGTTTAAGTTCATTTTTAAATAAGATTAACGAAGAAAAACCTTCAATAAATTTACAGTAGAAATAGAAAATAATAACGAATTACTTTTCTTAGATATTATAATTAAAAAAATTAGATAAAACATACCAAACCAGTGTATATAGAAAACAACCACACACAAACAGATACTTAAATTTTAATTCAAATCAGTAATGCCTATCCTTACAAGTTACTAGGCAGGAACACTCATTTTCGTAAAGATGGCTCATGGTTCAGCTAAGCATGATTAGTAATTAGTTATTAGTAAATTTTAAGTTATTAATGCTAATACATCTATTGTACCTTACAACACTATTCTCAGCAATCAACTAACCATACTGAAAAATATTCTTATAAGTTCATTTCATATACTATAATATATTTTACTTTTAATAAAATATGCATTGTGTTATTGATTTTGATTATAATATTTTTGAATGCACAAAATGATTCGTCGTGTGAATAAATTATTCAATATCCAGTAAGTTAGCGCTAGCTTAAACATAGTTTATTATATTAATGGTAGTAATTTGCTTTATGTGACCGATTCAGCAGGTTCGCGAACAATGTTTTTCCAACGTAATTGGATATATTGGCTAATAAATGCATAGACAAGAAATGCTGCATGTTTAACAGTTTATGCTTTTTTAATTTGACGATAATTTATATCACTAACTGGTGCATATTGAATGACTTAATATACAGGATGTTTGGTAAAGCGATGACGACCCTGAAAAGAGTCAGAGAGAAATCATTTGTCATCTATATTACAAATGTACGATGATTTTGTAATTCTTTTTCAGATTTTGGTTTCTATCACTTATGTAAGTATTTTACACTTAGTTCAACTTTTGATATTCTGAAATATTTTTTGTCATTATGTGAAACAAATAATAAAATTAAAAATTTCTGTTGGCTGAAAAAAAATAGATGTATTATTAATATGTAAAACTTGTAACGAGAATTTGAGGCGGCGAATGTCTGAAATTTTGTTTTAAAAAAGTCATTTACGTATTATATTCATTTTGGAAACTTCTCTATTTTATCCATTTTATGTGCTGTTAACATTTCTACTATCAAGATTTATCAATTATTAAAAAAAGACGAAAGAACATCAATCCGTAATAATTTTTCGTTTAATTGAAATTTAAATATGTGACATTCTCAACATGAACAAGGCTTTCTTCGCAATAGCTTTATTTAAATGATCACATAATTATCATTATTATTCTTTATGTTCGATAATACAATGCGATACATTACTTGTAATTCATTTCCGTGTTCGTGTTCATATTTGAACCATAGTTGCTAGTGTTATGTTAATGTTAACGAAAAACAAAAAGTCCATCAAACTCCAGTTACTCACTGAGTACGTCTTGCCGTCTTCAATCCAAAGTACCTCTTACGAAATGTATTTTAAGAAATTTAAATAGTACACTTTAATGGAAAATTAAATTTTCTGAAAAACCGAACTTCAGAAAAGTAAGAAACAAAATTGTCCAATGACACTTCTATACATCGCAATCTTCATGACTTATCACCAGACGCTTGTCTATTGTCTCAAAAACAGATTATTTAGGACATATGTTTATTAAGCAAAGTCTGCGTACCTTTTAATATTATATACCCTAAAAACGTTGGTACGTTGTTTTGAAAGACTTTGTGAAGTAGAAAAATTAAAAACTTGAAATTTACATATTTATTAATAATACTTACTTACTATAGAACTTGCTCACATAAGTTAATTATATTTTTATTTCAATTTTAATCGGGTTAAGTAAGTTTCTTATTACATTTTTCTTTCATATTTTAAAAGCATTTACCACCTTTTTCCGCAAATCAAAGATATAAGACCTGACCATTTTTCTCATACTCCGACAATTAAATTTTATATCCAAAATGGCTCAATAAAATTAGCCTTTGACTGTAAAGAAATTATTAACGAGCTAGATTTTTGTGAGGATCTAGGTATCTTTACTTCCACATCCATGTAGTGGATTGGAAGTATAGTAATCGTAAAAAACATTCAAAATTTATTGTTCTTGAAATAGTTTTAGAATTTCATGGAACGTCGAGATTTTAAATTTGAGTGAAAAAACATTTTCTGAGTGTCTGTCTCTGTCTGTAACTTTTTTTTTTCGCACGTTTTCTCCGGAACGGTTTAAGATATTGACTTGAAATTTTGTACACATATATATTATAACGAGATCTGGAACTGGATTGGGAAAATAAGAAAATTGAGATATTCACTTGAAAGTTAGTACACGTATGTATTGCAGTGACATCTGATTGAGATGATTCCGTTGAAGGGGTGGGAGGTGGTAGTTTATGAATAGCGCAAAATAAGTAGAGCAAGCCAGAAACTTCATTTTTTTACTTCCATATCCACGTAGTAGATATTTTCCATCCCCCACCAACCCCCACTCCATTATTAAAGGGTTAATAAAATACAATTCAGATATTGACTTGAGATTTGGTACACGTATATAATAATTTCCGACACTCGATCAGCGATGTTAAGGCACGCTGGCCGAGTACGGAATTTGGATGGGTGAACCAGTTTATCCGTCTATTACTCGGTAGGCTAGCGACTGAGACAGTTCCAGCCTGTTAAGTCGCTTAGTAAGGCGGCGCCGATGGCACAGGACAACTGTCTGCGCTGCAGAGAAGACCCCCAAGGGCTATTGGCCCGCCAAAAAGGCGGTGAGATGGCCGGGGGTGCGTCAAAGTCGATAGCCGATGACCGTGGTTTGTAGTCCACGCAAAACTGTTGATCTCTACGAGCACAATGGGCCTTGAGGCCTGAGTGTTGTAGTAAAAACAAATCCACTAATATATGTAATGTATGTACACGTATATAATACAACGACATCTGGAACTAGATTAAATTATTTTAACATGGTTCCGTTGAAGTGTTGAGGGTTAAATCGGGGTAAATGAGGGAAAATAAGTAAAACAAGCTGGTAAGACTACAGAAATTTATGATTTGGTGTATGTACTAGAAGCGGAGGCACTAGGTTTTTTTATAATATTTTCTATAGGGGGCAATAGGTAGTAAAACTCGGTTTTTCGTTATTATTTCGAAAAATCTGTATTTTCCAGAAAAGTTTATTATCAAAATTGCAGCTCGAAAAATTTTGTTCCAAAAAGGTCTCCTGACCTTTTCCTAATCGTTCTCAAATAAAACGATCAGAGTTGCAATATCTGTAGTTCCTGGAAAGAATGCAATCGGGTTTTGTTTAAACCATGGAAATAAAAGCCTACACAAAAATCTGGCTTGCTAATAATTTTTTTATAACTTTCCCCTTTTATTGTCTAACTTTCCTGGTCTAAGAGCTTTTGTATTTACAATTTATTATGGGCTCTCAACTGCGTCCCCAAATACAAACTCTTGCTTTCTACCCCTCCATGAAAAATAAAATCATTCACGGCTCACGTTTAAAGTTCACATTTACGAACGCGTTCGTGTTGAACATCCATACTCAAGTTATCTACCTTAAATTTGTGTGACAGATGTAATATGGTGACGTTATTAATACTGACATCCAGAACTATCCCGGATAATAATTTTAAGTAATTTGTTTTATTTTACATTATTTCAAATGGCTCCATAAACCTTTTATTTTATGAGACTTTCTCTAGTAACCAATAAATATCAATGGTTTTTTATTGAGAGGCAGTAAGTAGATAAATTCGGTGTTATTCTTTTTTACAATGTTTTTAGTATTTTACAGTGAGTATCTAACTGACAACAATTTTGAATTTATTTCAAAAAGGAATGCGGTTTAATTCCAGAAACGTTCCAATTTATATTCCAATTATTCTCTGTGATGACAGCTTTTCAAATATTTTCATTCAATCAAAATTCATATGTGTTATCAAACAGCTGAACGCTATAACCATATATAACGATTTTTAAATGCTTAAAAATCTAGATAAGCAATTTATTATTTTAAATGAAAAACTGGCTTGCTTTTTGAAGTTTAAATTGATAAATAAATCAATTAATTAATTGCCTTTTCCCTTATCCATCATCTGCCATATATCCTTTTTCGATTAAATCTATCTAAACTATTACGAGTGCTGGTGTTTCTGAATTAGATTAACAATTCAAAAGAACTGTCACGAGTAATCGATTATTAGGAAGAAAAGGTTTGCAAAAAATATTCAAGTACGTTGATTCTCAATAAATCAAATGCATATTCATTCATTTATCCAGTAGGGGATGATTAAGTCGTAGGGGACTGTAGCTCAGTGGTTTAGCGTATCTAGCTTGCAAAGTGGTGTATTTATTATTGAGATTAACTCCAAGAGGTGGTTTGGATTCCACTATAAAATGAAGGGCATCGTTTCGCCTTGCCGAAAACAATATTCTGAATTTTAGCTACATCGCTGACTTGAGAAGCGAGAAAACATTTTTAAAGTAGAATCTCCCCCGTTGGTTATCATAATACACATTATCTTTTTGCAATAGTTCAAGACGTAAAGGTACATGAGTACGTAACATTCCCATTCCGTCGTCTCGGTACATTATTACAGTAAATTCAATAGTGTATCCTTTCTAACAAAAATGATGACTAACGTGACATAAGAAACTTTCATCCAATTTTAGTTTTGCTTATAATTAGTAAAGCTCTTTATCTATCATCACGCTAGTAATAGACTTTCAATATGTCAGCATGGTTTCATGAAAGGTCGATCCACCACGGCCGATTTAGTTGTCATCATGCAGTTCACTGCTAAATCATGCGGGCTTCAATTGACGATTACACAGACTTCTACAAGGCATTCGATGAGCTTGACCCTAACACATTGCTAAAGAGGCATACATTATTACAACTTTCTTTCTCACTAAGAATGATATTTGTATCATATCTTTCTGAATGGAAGTATATAGTATTTAGTGGCTTCAGGTTTGTTGTACGTTTTGAAACTTCGGCAGTTCCCCAAGGGTCTGTCCTTGGTGAATTCACTTATGCTGATGACTTAAAAACATTTGATAGAGTCAGGAATGTTAAGGACTGTGAAATTACGTAGCACAATTTAGACAAGACTTCTAATTGGTGCAGATTAAATAAATTACCACCTAATTCTCAAAAGTGTAATGTAACATCTTACGCATTAAACACCTCTACTTACTCTTTAGAAAGTAAAATTTTAGAGCATTCTGGGACTCATTTTTGAAAAAAAATGTCTTGTCAAGATGATACTGACCAAGGTATCAAAGTCTGTAGATTTATAGTATGTAGCAGTAGAAACTTTCTGCACAACCAAAATACTATATAACGGTTTTGTAAAATTTAAACTTGATATGCTCCGATCAAAAATAGTCTCACAAAAATGTACTCGATAATCTCGAATATGTGCATCATATATTGTGTAGATTGTACTAGACGTTTAAAAGTAGACATATAAAAATGGCATTCCGCCGTCAGTGGCATAGCCCATGCCCGTAGCTCAGTTAACGGAAAAACAAACATAGTAATCGGCTCTCGTTTTAATCCAAACATTAGTTATCCACTGGAGGTTTTATTAGTTGATAAAATAACCGACAAATTACCTTCTTATGCCGTGAATACTGATTACTCTCACACATCGTAGATTTACCTCTAGCAGATGATACTTTTGCTCAACCGAGTAAAATAGACTGAGTCATTGGGGCAGAAATATTTCCACTTTTATTAGGTCGAGTTAAAATTGCACGGCCACCCCATTTACCAGTTACATTAGAAACAAGTTTAGGATTTGAAGTAATGGGACTGGCTCCTATTCTTGCAGATTTAGACAGTTAAAAATTTTTGTATCATGTTAGGGTCATCCTTGGAGACATCAGTTAGAAAATGTTGGGAATTAGGAGAAATTCCTTCGCAGGTTGTTGAAAGTCCGGATAATTTGGAATGTGAAAATATTTATAAATCAACTTACCGCAGGGAAAATTCGGGTCGGTATGTTGTTTCATTACCTTTCAAACATAACCCTTCCAAATTAGGCGATTCGTATTCAACAACGCTAAGACGATTTTTGTATTTAGAAAATAAATTTAAGAGAAATCCTGAATTTAAAAAACAATATACTACTGTTATTAATGAGTATTTAACAGAGGGATATAATAATAATAATATAATCTTTATTTAGCACAAGAAAATTGCTATACAAACACATAGATGTTAATTAAAAAAAATGTAGTAATAATAAAAAAAATAATAAAATACTATAAATTCCACTACTATACCTAAACTACATACTTATCACATTACTATCTTATCAAATTATTTAAATATATCTCTTTTAGTTTTATTTTAAATGTATTTATATTCATTGCCTTTATATTATTTCGTAAGTTATTATAACTAATTAGAGTCCTAAAAAAAACTGAATTTCGGGTAAATTTGTACTTCTTATGATCTAGTCTAAAATTATCGCGATTTCTTGTATTATATGGATGGTCAAAAACTTGCAAAATCCCTTGAAAATAATCAGGCACATTTCCCTTTGTAATCTTGTGAATAAAGATTAGGGCATTGATTTCACTTAAGTCCCTAACCCCTACCCACTGCAGCTTGTACAGCATCTCTCTAACAGGAGTATATTTTGAACATTGTAATATTATTCTCATTGCTCTATTTTGGCATCTTTGTAGCCTTTCCATATCCCCTGTATTTGACAGATACAAAATTGTCCCAGCAAAATAAAAATGTGGCAGTATAATCGTGTTATAAACTGTACGTCTGGTCCAATAACTCAAATATTTAGCATTTCTGTACAATACCCCCAGCTTTTTTGAATTTTTTTTTGCACGTATAGTCGACATGTTTTTTAAAATTTAATTTTCTATCAACTATTATACCCAAGTATTTGATAGAATTTAATATGTCAACTTGCTTGCTTTCAACAAAAATTGTAAAATCATTATCCAGCCATTCGTCTCTAACAGTCTGTTTTTCTAAAACCATTGCTTTTGTCTTTTCTGCATTCAATTTTAACTTATTTATTTCTAACCAATTTGCTATATTGCTTATGTCTTCATGTATTTTCATTTCAATGTCAAGTTGATCCTTGCCAGATATATAGATCATAGTATCATCTGCAAACAAGTGAAATTTACAGTATTTTATAATCTGCTCTATATCGTTTATATACAATATGAACAAAAGGGGACCCAATATACTTCCTTGTGGGACACCGTTTTCAACCAACTCTTCATTGGATTCAACGTCTTCACATTTAACTTTCTGTTTTCTATCAGCTAGATAATTACTAAACCATTTTAAAACTACATCACTTAACCCATACTTTGATAATTTTTCTAATAATCTTTTTCTGTCAATGGTCTCAAATGCACGCTTAAAACCCAAAAATATTACTGCTATTACTTGATCCTCATCCAAACTTTGCTTCCACTCATGAAGTATATACTGGAAGGTTGTTTCGCAGTTATAATCTTTTCTGAAGCCCGACTGATACTTTGTTAAGATTTTATTTTCATTTACATAGTCTAATATTTGTATATAAACTGCTTTTTCTAAAATTTTTGCCTCCGTAGGTAACATATTGACAGGTCTAAATTCCTCCATCTTTTTTGTTCCTGATATTTTCTGCAAGGGTACAATTGTTGAAATTTTTAATTTATCTGGTACTAAACCTTGTTCCAATGAGCTATTCACTAGATTTAGAATAGGATTACACAGTTCATCAAATGCCAGTTTACACATTTCAATTGTAAAATCGTTTGAACTACTTTTATTTGGCAAAAAAAAAATAATTTCATGCAATTGTTGTACATCTATCAATCTAAAGAAACTAAACTTAGTATTACACGTTGGTATATCTAAAGAATCCTTTCGAGGTGGTATACTCTCTAATATTTCCCTAATCTATGTAATATTGATTGAACTTGCTTGCAATAATCTCTTTATCTTTATAATCATTCCCTTCATACTGAATAGTCCCAAATGTTTGTCTGCTTCTAGTTGATACAATATCTTTTAAACCTTTCTACATTTCTTTTGGGTCATTTTTATTTTTGTCAATTTCCTGTTCATAATACATACGTTTCTCATCTCGTATCTTTTTAACTACAAAATTTCTAATGTGTTTATACTTTTGCCAGTCTTCTTCCTCTTTAGTTATCACAATTTTTTTATACTTAAGGTCTCCTATATTAATTATATCAGCAATTTCTTTGGTAAACCAGGGTTTCCGTTCACCCTTGAAGCTAACACTAATTTTTGGCATTATTTTATCTATGGCTATTATAATGTTGCTATATAGATTTGCATATTTTTCATTTATATCAGTAAGTCTGTAATTTACATTTAAATTTTTTAGCATACATCTAAAATTATTTACATCTGATAGTTTTTTTCTAACAACAAATTTATTGACCCGATCATTATCTTTTTGGATAATTTTAATAGAAATTTTAATCAATGAATGTCTAAGGTTAATGACAATTCATCATCATCAGGATATTACATTCCACATCATGGGGTTTTTAAAGCTGATAGCGTGAGCACACCTTTGAGATGTGTTTTTGATGCTAGTGCTAAAACTACAACTTCTAGTTCTTTAAATGATTTGTTGTGCACAGGCTCTAAATTTCAATCGGACATTGTAACAATTTTGCTAAATTTTAGATTATTTAAAATAGCTGCTGATATTAGAAAAATGTATTTACAAATTAATTTAAATAATGAACATAAATGTTTTCAGCGAATACTTTGGAGGTCTTCAGAGGATGAACCTATTAGTATTTATGAATTAAATACTGTTTAGTTTGGTGTCAAATCTTCGCCATATTTAGCTATTAGAACAATAAATCAACTAACAACATATGAGGCAAAAAAGTATCCATTAGCGGCATCTATTGTTAAAAGAGATTTTTATATAGATGATTTAGTGACTAGCGTTCCTAATGTAGAACAAGCATAAATTTTATATCAGCAGTTAATTGAATTATTTAAAGCAGGTTGTTTTAGATAGATAGATAGATAGATAGATAGTTTATTGATGCTTTAAATTATAAAATTTTTGCACAAGTCAAAATACAAATGGAAAATGGTAAAAATAGTAAAATAGTAAAAATAGTAAAAAAACATGAAAAAAAAACAATTAAAACAATTGGGCCACATTATACCAATGGACTAAAAGAGAACACTTACAAATAAAACATATAATACACCTATTTATATAACACATAATTCCATAAGACGAACTTTACATAAATTATTACAGGTTTTGATTTAATTAAGTGGTCAGTTAATTCAAAGGAACTTTTACAACAAATTCCAGAAGAAAATCGTTCGCCCAAAATTATGAATTTTGATACTGGTACTTTGAAAATATTGGGCCTGCAGTGGCGGCCTAGTTTAGACATTTTTACATTTCAAAAAACATTGAAAATCGAATTTGCACTAAAAGAAATATTCTTTCAACTACAGCGAGATTATTTGTTCCTTTGGGCTTCATTGCACCTATTACTTTATTTTTAAAACTTTTAATCAAAGAGTTGTGGAAACTTAAAATAGATTGGGATGATCATTCTCCAAGTGCCATAAAATATAAGTGGACGGATTTCCAATCTGAACTTTCAGTCTTAAACAATTTTAAAATAAATAGGCATTTAGGTATTTTTGAAAATACATCTGTTGTATGGATTGGTTTTGCAGATGCATGTTTGACATCTTACGGATGTGTTATTTATATGCGAGGTATTACAAATGGTCAAATAGAAACCAGTTTAGTATGTGCTAAGTCAAAGGTTTCACCCATGAAGATAATTTCTATTCCTAGATTGGAACTATGTGCTGCTCATTTGTTGGCAAAACTGTTCAAATTTGTTTTAGATACATATAAATCTCGTATACATATTGAAGAAATTATAGCTCTTTCTGACTCAACCGTTACCCTTAATTGGATCGCGTCACCGTCTTATATATGGGAAACTTTCATGGCCAATAGAGTATCCAAAATAGAAGATTTGGTGCCATCTAACTGTTGGTTTCATATTGACGGTAAAGACAATATTAGTGATGGCTGTCAAGAGGTTTATCACCTGCACAGTTTATGGCTAATATTACTTGGATTACTGGTCCTACTTGGTTAAAAATTAGTGAAGAACATTGGCCAATTAAGTCTATTAGTAATACTGACAATTTCTTGCTCGAAGAAAAAGTTATTTTGGTTACTATTCCGGACAACGAGCCTCATCCACTATATTTATTAGTTAATCGTTGTTCTTCTTGGATTAAATTACTTCAATCCACTGTGTATGTTCTTAGATTTGCAAAAATATTGTCAACAAAAGGTAAAATTTTAATCTCTGATCTTAACAAGGCAGAGGTGGTTTTATTAAAATTAAATAAAAAAATACATCTCGCTTCAGATATTTCATTATTAGAGAAGAAACGGCTATGTTCTGCTTCTTTGCGTTCGTTATGACCCTTTTTGAGAGATGGTCTAGTACGGGTAGGAGATAGGATTAGTAATTCAAATTTGCAATACAACCAACAACATCCGTTTCTCTTACCGAAAAAGGATCATCTAGTTGACCTTATAATTGACCACTGTCATCGTAAAAATTTACATACCGGGCCGCATTCAGTTTTATCAATTCTTAGGCAAAGATATTGGATACTTGCAGCTAGAAGTGTTGTCCATTCTAGGATAAAAAAATGCAATTATTGTTTTCGATTTAATCCAAAACCTGCTTTTCCGCTAATGGCTGACTTGACTACAGTTAGAGTTACAAAAGCGAAACCTTTCCTTCACAGTGGCGTAGATTATTGTGGGCCATATTTTATTACGCTCGGGCGTAGAAGAGGAATTAAAAGTCAAAAGGCTTACATTTGTTTGTTTATTAGCTTCCAGTTTATCCACTGAGAGCTTCCTTGCCGCGTTTAAACGCCGTGGTGCATGCGCTGTAATGTATTCAGATTGTGGTACTAATTTCATTGGTGCAAAAAGGGATTTAGTTTATAGTTTAGTTTATTCAAATGAATATAATGATACCTTAGCTAATGAATTAACGCAACGTAAAATCGAATGCCGCTTTCAACCCCCTGCTAGCCCACATTTTTCAGGTATTTGGGAGGGTAATGTTAAAGCGGTCAAATCTCATTTAACCAAAGTAATTGGGTGTCAAGTATTAACTTATGAAGAGATGAGTACGGTTCTGGCGCAAGACAAATAGCGTGGTACTGTTAGAAGTGCCACACGGAATAGAGTAAGTGAGCCATAAAAGATATGATGACGCGTTGCAAATAAAAGCAGAAAACTAGTATTACTTCTGAGACAGTTCAATCTCTTGATTGAAATTCGAATTTCTTTTCAATTGCTGATCAATCTAAAAAACATTGGTGCTACCGACATATGACCAACAATGATATATGTGTAGTATTTCTATCAAAAGGAGTATTGGACTATGTAGCAATTTTTAAACCTCAGGAGGTTGTTTAACATTAAACGTTTTTGTAGTACTAATAAAGCTGCAATGTATGCTTACTTTATATTCGTTACACCTTACACTAGCCTAATCGAGGACTTCAAATGAAATAGCAAATTATCTTGCACAAAATATGTAAATCGGTGTTCATTAATCGATAATAAAATATGTTATTTTTGTGTGCACTAACATGCACCATTATTAAAAAAGCACACTGGCCATAAATAAATATTTATGAACCTAGGTAGTTGCTATTCATATTGAATAATAATAAAATGTAAAACAAACACATATATACAATGAAAAGTAATTATAACAATGATCATAACAACTTTGAAAATAGAGCATTAATATTTATTCTATTTGTAGGGAATTTGAGGGAATTGACAGGTATATTATTTAATGTGCATTTAAATTTTGTAGCGCAATGGAATCATAAACAACTTTTGTTAATTTAACAGTGAAAGTAGAGAATATTTTTGCATTAGTTTTAGGTTTTAATAAATTGGAATTAATTGTGAAATAGTGGAAATAAAAATGATTCAGGGGAGTAATATAATTTTCACTTATATCAGTCATTAACAACACAGTCACATAAAAAAATTGCTCGGGTACTAATGAACAAAACAGCATTTTGCGATATATCTTGATGCGCTGAATCCCAATTCGTGGTCCAGTTTGTTCCGTTACATTATGGTTTAGAAAAGAGAGTGATACTGCTTCCCTAAAAGCCCTTTATGGCAGAAGGTCGATCCATATTAGTGTACTAATATAAAGTCGTTACATGATTATACGTAGTAGTATATTTATAATTATTACATGTTACATTTGTCCCTTGAATTCAAATAGGTCATCAGGAAAAAACCAATACATCGTAGTTGATTTCTAAATTTAAAAATATACAGAAGCTTTCAGAATGCAAAGAAGAGCCTATGTCCTGTATCTGAAAATGTTATCTCCTTTTGTGATAACGGACCTTTATATTCTCGAACGATCGACGCAAGGCAAGGGCAATTTTTCCGTTTGTCCCAGTTCACCGACTTTATATTGGTATACTAATCACCACGGCCAAGGCACTTAGTTTTCCAATTTCTTGTGACTTCTTGCGGTTAAAATTTTTTTTTTATGTGATCGTTCGTAATTCTGACCACACGTTCGACTGCAGACGTTTCAGAAACACACTCACTCCTGCCAGAGGGGATTTTTCCATTAGCTATATGTATAACTTTCTCTTATGTAAACAACATTTAAATAGATTTTTGGCCATTTCTGGAATTTACGAGAAATTTTGTTGAGCAAATTCGTTCATGCATCTGGATTTAGCACAACAAGAACCTGATACTAGAGAAGATATAGAAAATATATAAATGTATACTAAGAAAAAAGAACTTTTTAGTTTAAAATATTAAATCATTGTTTTTGGTAAGGATGAACATCAATGCACATTCATGGTCAACGAAATAAAAATAATTAAATAGATTTTACTTTTTAATATTTGCATTACAGAATAAATTTTGTTGGAAAGCAGATAAGCATGTTGCCTTAAGCCTACCCCAGAAGAACAAGATATCAATGTATGTACGAAATATAAATTACACACCCCCCGTCCACCCCTTTAATAAAAAATACATACGTGTACCAAATTTCAAGTGAATATTTCAAGTTTATTTCACCAACCCATTTATTAATGGAGTGGTCGTGGTTGAAAAATATTATAAAGAAATCTAAGGGCTTGGCTTCCAGTATACGCACCAAACTTCAAGTTTTTGTACTCTAAACAGTTTGCTTTACTCATTTTCCCCTATTTACTTATACTTACATCTAGACCCCTTCAACAAAATTGTCTCAAAATATAATCTAGTTCCAGATGTCTTTATAATACATACGTGTACCAAATTTCAAGTGAATATCTCAATTTTATTTTATCATCCCTTTTAAAACGGAGTAGGTGTAGTGGGGGGTTGAAAGATATTATAAAAAATCTGAGGCCTTTGCTTCTAGTACATACGCCGAATTTCAAGTTACTGTACTCTTACCAGCTTGCTGCTTATTTTCCAATATTTATCACAATTTAACCCCCAACCCTTCAATGGAATAGTCCAAAGATATAATATAGTTCCAGATGTCAGCATAATATAAACGTATACCAAATTTCAAGTAAATATCTAAATTTAGTTTTATCAACCCCTTTAATAATGGAGTGAGGTTGGTATCATAAATACTTTTGTGGCCTTGACTTCTAGCACATATACAACAAATTCCAAGTTTCTGTACTCTTAACAGCTTGTTTTACTTATTTCCCCATATTTACCCCTCTTTACCCCCCAACCCTTCACCGGATATGTTGAAAAAACAATCCAGTTCTAGATCTCGTTACGGTATATGCATGTACAAAATTTCAAGTCAATGTCTTAAACTGCGAAGAAAACGTGCGGAAAAAAAAAGTTACAGCCCGACAGACAGACAGATAGACCGATAGACAGACCGACAGACAGACAGAAACATTTTTTCGCTCAAAAAGATGTCGACGTTTCATGACATTCTAAACCTATTTCAAGAGAAAGCAGAATTTATTTTTACAGTTACTATACCTCCAATCCACTACGTGGATGTGGAAGTAAAATAAGTCGTGCTCAGCGGAAGTTATAGAAAGTGTTTGTATATAATATATTAATATGCTTCTTTTAGGCATTTTTTCCTAAAATATTCAAGGTTCACATTTTGGTACCCTATACGTATAATTGATTCGCTCCTAGTTTATAAAAAAATCATAATATTTGCTAATTGCAAACGTTCGAGTGACAGTTTCAGTCAAGTATCGTAATGTTTGTTGAGTAGAGCACTGTGTTGTCACCCCGGGGTAAGTGGTCTGTCTATTGATCAAGGAATTGCAGATTGTTACATTAATTATGAAATCAACAGAAAAGGTAAGTTCGTCGCAACTTTGCTTTTATATTATTTAAGTAATGTACATTCTGCATTTGACGTCATTGAACATAAAAGCGTTTTGTTCGGTGACTATGAATTAATTAATTTAAATAAGAACTTGTTTAAATCATATATTGGATCTTTATTTAAAAAGCTAGAGTTTGATAAATTTTGTTGGAGGCTTTTAGAGAGTGTGTATTAATACCTGCGACTACTTTTCGTGCTTATTTAAAGTGATTAGAAGTGAATTGTTTTATTATTGAGAGGTTTACATCTATCTCTATTACTTGTAACGCGCACTGTCTCATCAAAGCTCTATTTCATTAATCATTTGGTAACGCATGCCTAACATTTTGGAGATCGTCCTAATCATGTTTGCCATCTGGTTTCCTCTACATTATCAACCATTACATATTGTTCTACCTCTGGTTAATGTTGTCAAAAAATTATAGTGAGCACCTCTGGCCCACATCTCGAACGCATCAATACGTTGTCTGTCAGTGTCCTTAACACTTTTCATGACTTAGAGATGTGAATAAAGATGGCGAAAATGAAGGTTTTTAGCAAGTTTGATCTTCGTGTACTTCGTGATATTCCTGTCACCACCAAATTTTGCACAACTAAAAATTCGATAGGAAAAATTAGAAAAATAAACTTACGAATTCTACCACCAGGTCCCACTTATATTAAAATGATTCTAAGAGAATTTAAATTATGTTGGACAAACGAGATGATCAATTCAAAATAGATTAAATGATCACACGACACACCTTAAGTAGGAAAACACATCAATTAAGTTCAGTATTACTCAGGATGTATTCCAGAGCATTGATAGAATAAATATTACCAACTTCAAGTGAATTACAAACACTATCTACAAAAAGATACTTTTCAGGGCAAGTTGTAAATGGAAAAATATTTGCAAAAATCCAATTATCCATATTATTTATTGATGCTGTTACACTGATGGACGAGTATAGTGTGCAGTGATGTCTTAGTTGTGTTGAATATTTACTGCTTACGTAGAATGTCTCTATTTGATGGAATAATGCCACGTTGTAAATCTATTTTATTTACCTTCATTCTTATTGTCTATACACTTCTAAAACTTAATTCCAGTAACAATTTTTTCTTACATAGCAAGTTAAAACTGGCCATTTAATATTTACCGACAGATGTAAGTACGTTAATATGCAAATACATATAATTCCATTATTTATGAAGTATTTGCGAGCCTGTCTTGTATTTTTTAATTTAAATAGAAGTCCAACAAGTGGGGAAGAATACAAAATAGGAGACTACACCCTGAGAACCACGAATAGAATGAAATACCTAGGAACATACCTACCGAATCAACTAAAAAGGAGGGAAACAGTAAGGGAAAGAATCAAAACAGCCTACAGAGTCACAAGAGCTCTACTACCCTTCATTGAGGACAACAAACCACCATGTTGCCTAACCAAAAAGATATACACGACCATCATAATGCCTACGATGATATATGGAGACAAAAACGCAGCAACGACAAAGGCCAACAGAAGAAGCCTGAGAAGAGCTGAAAGGGACATTATCCAACTGCTAGCAAAAACAGGAAAACCACAAAAACGACAGAAAACGTCAACATTACTAGAGGGAAGAACAATAATCAAAAGAATAGAATCATACGCAATGAAATACTGGGGACACGTCCAAAGACGGGACTCGACACACCTACTAAAGAAAGCGCTGCGAATGAACAGCAACAAACTGAAAATAGGGAGGCCATGCTACACATGGATAACAACAATCGAGAGGATTATGAATAAGCTAGGAAAGGATTATACACACTGGGAAAAGCTGGCACAACAAAAAATGGAATACAATAAAGAAATATCAAGGATATACACACTGCCAGACTCAGAAACAGAAGAAACAGAAAACTCAGAAGTAGAATAGGAGAGAAGATGATCACAGACAGAAACTAAGAAGAAGCATATCACAAAAACCTGAAAGTAAAAAGAAGCACGAAAACCTAAAAGAAGCATCTCACAAACTACTACACTTTCCATCCGATGAAGACAGAAGGAAAACAAGAAGAAACATCTCACAAACACCTACACGCTCCATCCTATACTCCTACCCCATGCGTCATGCGGCTCTCGCTGCTGACAACAAGCATGTCCAATGTCCAATCCAGCGTATGCAGCTGGTCCGGCGGTATATAAAAGCACTGGGGGTTTGTTCTGGCACACGGTGGGATGATCGGTGGGCGATCGGGCTGCGTGGTGGAACAAATCTCCCTGCACCGGAATTGGCAGCAATGCCCACCTTACGCTGGCAAATCAATCAATCAATCAACATACTAATTTAACCTACAGTGTACGTCTTAACTACAAACAAATTAATACCTAATAAATGGATAGATAGATATTAGATTGGTTCTTATCCACAGCAAATGTTGTAATTTAACGTTTCCTTTGTGTTCAAGTGTCTGACTTCCTATTCGCAGTTTCTGGAATTATCCATGATAAAGCATCTTATTTACTGCCTCACAATCACCTCTCCCCAACTTGTACCGGAAATCTTCATTTGCTTGGCCTACATAGTTCTTGACTTGTTGAAATTTGTATTCAAACCGTACTCAGAGCTCAGCAGGTATATGAGCTCATTCCCTCTTACTGCACTAAGGTGATATCATCTGTAAATTTCAAATTAGAAATTTGAATTCCACCTATAGCTGCTCCATCCTGTCAGTCCGCCAGCACCCGTTGCGTCAAGTGTTCATTTAGGTCTTAAAGAGGATTGGTAATATAATGCAACCCTACCTGACGCCGTTGCCAATTTTACATTCATCGAAGTATGCGTTGTCAACTTTCTTCAAAGCAGAATCATTTTCATATTATCGATGAATAATGAAAACCAAATATCTGGGTCTTACCATATCTAATAATATAGTCCATAGTTTGTTACATTGTCAAAAGTTTTACGGTTGTCTGCGGAAGATAAATTCATGGGTACATAATATTCTCTTGTTTTCTCGATAAATTGATTTAATTGGATTAGAGAATAAACATATAAGAATTATTAAATTGGTAGCGCAAAGTAAAAATAGCACATTTGATAGTCATACTATAGATCATTTCTAGCAGGAAAACAACGGATTTAAGCACTACATTGAATGTTTTGAAATAGGATTTTAGAAAAATTTTGAATAATCTCTGCAACCATGGCTTCCAGTTATTTTATTTTGTAACATAATATTTCAGAACGATTGGATACATTTACATCACTTTTGTACAACTTACCATTTTATTTCAGGCACCAACAAAACTATTTTAACTTAATTGTTTAAAGTTCTTATCTACATTAGTTCTTCAACATAATACCATAGCTTAAATAGCTAAGGCATGACATTAATACTAAAAAGCGTAATTTGTATAGATCTGGCGCAGTAATTCCAGCTTCGTCGTAGGAATTAATGACGAAACGGGTAGATGTTGGCGGGCGAGAGCCGATGGTTCCCCAAGGTGTTATCGTATCGTAAAGAAAAGAACGAAAGAAAATATAAAAGTCCATGAATAGGGGTCAACGTGGAGGGGTACAAAAAGAGGAACGTGAAACTGCCCGTAAAAACTCTTCTTTCATTCAACCCACTCGAGATACATTGACAGCGTGGCATACAGGAAGACACTTCAATATTTACTTTACATTGTAGCTAATGTTTTCTTTACTTTTCAGTTTGCTTAAAAATAATTGCAAATATCTTTTTTATATTGATATTTCTTGTAAAATCTAACTACGAAATGATAAGCGTAGGCTTACAGTGCTCAAAGATACACACAGGATGAGTGATTTATTCTGTCCTTCTAAGAGAATGTGCAATAGCTACAAATATCGAGCCTTCCAGATTTTCTCATCTTCAGTACATTTACAACTGATAGTGTCTGAAATGTATTATGTTAGACTGCTAGGCAGGCCTTTTTTAATGACGAGGGCAGTATTATTCTAAATCAATTTTACAGGAATTGATATGGCCATAAACACCAAACTTAACACCAATTTAACAGTTCCTTTCTCCAATTAGCTTCGTCAAATATAAATGTATTTTGAAAATGCGGGAACAAATGTTATCTTGTACCAGAATGGGAATAATACAATCTTTTACATGAAAATAATTTTTTTGAAATTCTTAAGAGTGTCTTTCCTTACCTGTTTGGGTCAACATTCGAGTCTTCCTTTATAATTCAACCAAAATAAATCTATTTGTGCTCAACATGTTCGTAATATTGAGCACTTTAAATAAGAACTGCGAAAACTGCAGTCCACCTTATTTTTGGCACATGACAGCTGCCAAAAGCCTGTAAAAAATGTGAAACCTAATAAAGGCAGAGCAAACTAAATAAGTATCCATGTATGTCGCATTTTGTATTTGTTTTCGACATATGGAATTTGAAATTCATGATTCTGAAACTTAACAGTCCAAATAATTTTAGAAATGGTCATTCTTTTGCCAATATTGATATTTTCCGGATTCTATTTTAGTCCTATTCTAAGTTCACAAAACGATAATGTCAAAAGCTGCGGCTAGTTTTTGGTCATTTAGTTATATAGGAAATAGCAGTGTTTAGATTCTGCCTTTATGGGGTCTTCACATCATTTACAGGCTTTTGACAGCTGTCATGTGTCAAAAATTAGCTGAATTGCAATTTTCGCAGTTCTTTGTTAAAGTGCTTAATATTATGAAAATATTGAACCCAAATAGATTGATTTTGGTTTAATTATAAAAGAGGCGTCAAATTTTGACTTAAACAAGTCGTGAAAGCAACACTGTGCGGCGCTTCAGAAATCTAAAAGCAAAAAAAGGTAAAGTGGATATGTAGATATCTATTAATATAAACAATAATAAAAAAACCGCTGCCCAAGGAATCACTACTTCCACATCCAGATTATTCGTCCAAGTCACTTTAAAGGAAACATCTTGACTATATTTGCCCTCTAGTATGTGGAAATTATTGGTCATAGAATTTTAATAATATTTGGGGTAGATGTCATAGAAAAGTTTGAGGAGTTGGTTTCTACCATATACGTTAAAAATGAAGTTTCTAGTTTAGAGTACTTATTTTCCACTATTTACAACCTACGACCTCAATGGAGTCATCTCAATCAGATGTCACTACAATACATACGTGTACTAACTTTCAAGTGAATATCTCAATTTGATGTTATCAATCCCATTAATAATGAAGCGGAGATGGTAGAGTTTGAAAAATATTAGAAAGAAATCTGAGGCCTTGGTTTCTAGTATATACACCGAATCCCAAATTTCTGTAGTCTTACCAGCTTGCTTTACTTATTTTCCCCTATTTGCCCCTATTTAACCCCCAACCCTTCAACGGCATCATCTCAAATTATGATCTAGTTTCAGACGTCGTTATAATACATACGTGTACCAAATTTCAAATGAATATCTCAATTTTATTTTATCAACCCTTTTCATATTGGAGTAGGGGTGGTTGGGTTGAAAAATATTATAAGAAAATCTGACGCTGTGGCTTCTAGTACATACACCGAATTTCAAGTTTCTGTAGTCTTACCAACGTTTTACTTATATTCCTCTATTTACCCCAAATTAACCCCCAACCCTTCAACGGAATCATCTCAAAATATAAACTAATTCCAGACGTCGTTATAATACATAAGTGTACGAAATTTCAAATAAATATCTCAACCCCATTAATGGGGTAGGGGTGGTGCGGGGGTTGAAAAATATTATAAAAAATCTGAGGCCTTAACTTCTTGTACATACACCGAATTTCAAGTTTCTGTACTCATACCAGCTTGCTTTACTTATTTCCCCCTATTGACCCCTAAATAACCCCCAACCCTTCAACGGAATCATCTCAAAGTATAATCTAGTTCCAGATGTCGTTATAATTCATACGTGTACCAAATTTCAAATGAATATCTCGATTTTATTTTATCAACCCTTTTAACCCATTAACGCCTACCGGCACCATATGGAACCAGCAAACATACCCCCACTTAAGTGGGGGTAAATAGTCGTATGAGGCATTCTTCGCAGATTTGTTTCAGCCAGTCGTGTTATCAAGGTTCAATGAGCACGTGTATTTAGCATCGGTGCATTGAAAGTTTATTTTACAAGTTTAGTGGTCGTTAAAAAGTGGTCCTCATTATTTTATCTCGAAATTATGGATATTAGATTCATGTAAGTATTACTGTAGTTACTTGTATGACTTTATTGAATTGCCAATATGTGTTTGGGTTAGTATAACATATATACTTTTGCTTGTAATATATACAATTGATAAGAATACTTTTAGTTTTTTGGTAAATGCATACAAACCTCAGCGTTCCCATATGGAACCTCTAGGCGGTATCATACTTTTTACTTGAGATTTTGGTTTCAGAGGAATTACTCTTCAAGAAGCACTTGACATCGCATATGAAAGTAATCAGGAAGTGTCTGATATATATATTGAACCTCCTGAGAGCCATGTACTTACAGACGAGGATTCGGCTGATGAGGATGAGGCAGGACTAGCTGATAACCTTAGTGCCAGACAGCTATCTTCTGGTGCAGAAATTGTATTTGCTGATAAAAGAAGATTGGGTGGGGTTGCAGAAGAACTTGATTTGGGATATATCCAACCACAGCCTAGTGCGAGTACGTCTGTTGTTGAAGGTCCCCAAATTACTTCACTTGCAGTAACCACTACACCATCAGAATTCAGATTTTGTAAGGACGGGGACTTAGAACCTCCTAAATTCAGATTTACACAAGGTGATTATTCCAAATATTCTACTATGAGTTGTGTCGAGATATTTGAATTATTTTTTTGTAATGAGCTACTAGAACATTTGATGCAGCAGACAAAAAACTATGCGTTATTCAAAAATAAACCCGATCCAAACATTTCTCTAGAAGAAATAAAAGTATTTATTGGTATTTTGGTGTTAAGTGGATACAACAACCTTCCAACAAAGCGAAGTTATTGGGAAAATGCAACAGACATGAAAAATACATTAGTGTCAGAAGCTATGCGGAGGGACAGGTTCTTACTAATTTGTCGCTTTATTCACTTTGCTGATAATAATGCGATTGATGGCTCAGATAAAATGTACAAATTACGGCCTGTAACTGATATGTTAAAAGAAAAGTTCCTGAGGCATTTCATCCCCGAACAAAATCTGTCGTACGATGAATCAATGATTCGCTACTTTGGTCGTCACGGATGTAAGCAATTCATTCGTGGCAAACCAGTCCGGTTTGGTTATAAAGTCTGGTGTCTTAACACACCTAGTGGATATCTAATAAATTTCGAAATTTATCAAGGACAAAATCCAAGGGCAAATGCCGAATTTCAAAAGCTGTTCGGTAAAGCCTCGGCTCCTTTGGTACAAATGATAGAAGAAATGGGCCACAAACGGGCATTTCGCTATAATTTTTTTTTCGATAATTTGTTCACGAGTGCGAACCTTCTTTGTACTTTACGGGAAAATGGCTATGGAGCAACAGGAACTGTAAGGGCAAATAGGTTGGTAAAAGATTGCCCACTTATTGAGAAAAAAGAAATGGAAAAGAAAGCAAGAGGCGACTATTGTTCTGCATTAGAAAAAGAATCTGGGATTTTGTATGTTAGGTGGATGGATAACAGTGTAGTCACAATGGCTAGTACCTACTTTGGGGTGACTCCAGTAAAGTCGGTGGAACGATACTCTCGCAAATATAGCAAAACTATACATGTACCCCGTCCAAATTTAGTTCTGCAGTACAATAAAAATATGGGTGGTACCGATCAGATGGATAATAATGTCTCATGGTAATAATATTTTTTATAGATTGGCATCTATTTATCGTCTAAAGTTGTATATATTCTAGTTACCGCATTGGAATTCGCTCTAAGAAGTGGTACTGGCCCATTTTCACTTACCTCATTGATGTTTCAATTCAAAATGCATGGATTTTATACAGAAAAAGTGGTCGAAACATAACCCAGTTAGAATTTAAAAGGAGCATAGCACAGGTAAACATGTTAATAGCTTTCTGTTCTTAGCTATATTATTATATATTTATTCTAGACTTATTTAACAAATTTTAAAACACCTGCAAAGGGAACAGGACGGACTCCTAAGGCAGCGGGAAGTGACTTCCGAGTGAGCAATGACGTGCGGTTTGATGGTTTACACCATTATGTAATACCCATACCAGAGGGTAAACGACGAAGGTGTGCAGCTAGCAATTGCTCAAATCGAGGAAGAACAATGTGCTGCAAGTGTGAAGTGGGACTTTGCACTGAGTGTTTTAAAAAGTTTCATACACATTAAAATGTATTGTAATAAATATTCTGATATATGCCTGTATTACTTCTTGGTTATCGGTGCTACCGCCTAACGGTCCCATATGGGAACACTTCAAATTTTGTATATTAATGAATAAAAAAAATAAAAAACGTTTCAACATCATTTAATTAAGCCCCTGCATTTGACTTATTTGAAAAATATTTAGGATTTTGAGAAAAAAGTATTCTCGGCGTTAATGGGTTAATAATGAAGTAGGGGGTGGTGGGGGTTGAAAAATATTATAAATAATCTGAGACCTTGGCTTCTAGTACATACACCGAATTTCAAGTTTCTGTAGTCTTACCAGCTTGCTTTACTTATTTACCCCTATTTAACCCTCAACCCTTCAACGGAATTATCTCAAAATATAATCTAGTTCCAGATGTCGTTATAATACATACGTGTAGAAAATTTCAAATGAATATCTCAATTTCATTTTACCAACCCTTTTCAAATTGGAGTAGGGGTGGTGGGGGTTGAAAAATATTATTAAAAAATCTGACGCTTTGGCTTCTAGTACATACACCGAATTTCAAGTTTCTGTACTCTTACCAACTTGTTTTACTTATATTCCTCTATTTACCCCAAATTAACCCCCAACCCTTCAACGGAATCATCCCAAAATATAATCTAATTCTAGACATCGTTATAATACATACGTGTACGAAATTTCAAATGAATATCTCAACTTTATTTTATCAACCCCATTAATGGGGTAGGGGAGGTGGGGGGGTTGAAAAATATTATAAAAAAATCTGAGGCCTTAACTTCTAGTACATACACCGAATTTCAAGTTTCTGTACTCTTACAAGCTTGCTTTACTTATTTTCCCCTATTTACCCCTATTTAACCCCCAACCCTTCACCGGATTTCCTCAAAAAACAATCCAGTTCCAGATCTCGTTATAATATATACGTGTACAAAATTTCAGGTCAATATCTTAAACCGTTCCGGAGAAAGCGTGCGGACAAAAAAAGTTACAGACAGACCGACAGACCGACAGACCGACAGACCGACAGACAGAAATTTTTTTTTCGCTCAAATTTAAAATCTCGACGTTTCATGACATTCTAAACCTATTTCACGAATAAAAATTTTTGAAATTTTTTTTGCGATTACTATACTTCCAATCCACTACGTGGATGTGGAAGTAATTTAATATACAGCAAAACTCGAAATAAACACTAATACTGTAAAATAATGTAAAATATTCAAAATGCCACCATTACCTTTAATGCACTTTGGATTTCTTAATATTATTGACCGTTAATTGCACATTTTTATTTGTTATCTTTTGTAAAATTATACAATCAGCAGCAATCTTCAATATTCATAGGATAGGTACTTATAAAACCAACACAGAGACAGAATATTATATTGTAAACACTCTGAAACAGTCAGAAAAACGACAAAATGGTGAAATATTATTATTGTCAGCTACAATATATTTTTGGTAAATTTTACCTGAAAACGGTAATGGTTCTTCGAAAAACACGTAATGCATATCTAGCGTTTGTTTCAGCCTCTATGGCGTGTGTGTACGTCTCGAGCTACGTCTTGCTTTAAGATTTGTTCTCACTTATACGCATATCAAGCGGGACTATTCTAAACTTACGACTCTCCACTTATAAAACTTCTACAATTATATGTTCATTTCTTTCATTCTGTCATGCGGTTAAACTCGATAATTAGCCAACGTTTGGGCCAACTCAATTATCATAGCCGTGCGACGCATTTTGACTGGTCGATCCGACACTTTTCGTCTCTCGTTTCAAATCATCTTAGACCATACGCAACTCGTGACGCACAGGCCATAAAAGCTGATACAGACTATAACAAATAAAAGACAATTTTGAATCAAACATGTACCTTCCTGCTCTGCTTAATATGTGTGGCGTGTTTATATTATTTATTTTTAAAATAATGAAATATAAAAACCCACTTAACTGCTACGAACACAAAAACATTTTTCATAATAAAATAGACGATTTCTATGTAATATTAAATCATACATAACAAAAAAAAGTTAACGGTTAATGGCATAAAACTGCCATGTAGCTTGATAAAGTGAATTTTACTTAATTTTAAAATGATATTGCATTCGATCCTGATCGAGTGTCAACAATAGATTCCAGTGTATGGAGGTATATTTATATGTTTTGTACTAATGCGCTTTTATCATCTCCTTTGATTAGACGACTACGCCGAAATTGTGAAACGTTGCTTTGACAAAATCCCTTTTTACCTAGGTATGATATGGCAATTATTGGCATTTACGTCAATATTTAATAAAGGGAAAGGGTAGACCATCCAATATCGCAGTTACGCAGTCTCGTATTATAAATCTAGACATATGTATGTAGGTACATATGTATCTACAAACCTACAGTTAACTTATACAGAGTCGGCGGTATACAAGAATGTCTAGTGCTTCTCAGGCTGCAGTATACTTGTGGATTCGCGATTTTCCAGAACTGCCATTTGACGGAAGAGATTTTTATTGTATTAGTTGGAAAGCAATTTCTTGGACACCTAAAGTAAATGTTATTATATATATTTTCCCACAAGAGCATATGAGTACTAGTGGCTCTACTGATAGTGACGTAATTTTAATTTAGATTTAGTGGAACTGATAGTGGGATGTAACATACGGCGCACTGTGTGGTAGAATGGACAAAATTCACTCTAAGGCTCAATTTTTGAGATATCGACTTGCATTTTTTTTCAAATACTCAGAAAGTAGTCTGGAATACGGAGGCACTGCGGCTCTTTAAAAATATTTTGTTTCTATGGAAGAGGAAGGTCATTCAAGGTCAGATTCGTATTTTTAAAACGGAACCCCTATTTTTATTGCAAATTCGAATTGTCCAACTAAAAACAGACTACTTTTGTTCGAAACATTTTTTTCTGAAATTGTCATTTTTTTCAGTTATGCGGCGAGGAAAAATCAAAATTTTAGAACTTTGCGATTTTTTTATTCGAAAAAGAAGAAGTCTGGAAAAAAATTGCAAAATTCAAAAATAGTTTGGAATCATCCCGGAAAAATTCCGAAAAAAAAAGACTATATTCGTGGGATAATTCTAAACTCTTTATGCCTGTTGCAATCTTTGACCAAACTTCTTCATTTTCGAGTAAAGGAATTGCAAAGTTCTAAAATTTTGAGTAGTCCATTTTTAGTCAGACATTCAGAATTTGCAAAAAAATAGGTGTTCCCATTTAAAAAACGAATTTGACCTTGAATGACCTTAACCCCTCCATGCAAACAAAATATTTCAAAAGAAATACAGTGACCTACTATTCCAAACTCCTTTCCGAGTATTTAAAAAAAAATAAAGATATGTCTAAAATTGAACCTCAGAGCTAATTTTGTCCATTCTGCACTGTGCGTGAGTTGAAACTAGATAATGTTATTTCAATGTTACATCATCCAATATCTTTTCTTCGAGTGAGTCTTTATAACAAACTGGCGCTGGCGAAGCCAACACTGACTTTCACGTCATCGAGATAAAGTTCTCGAACTCTGATAATAACTTATTTCTTACCTAACGCATACTATGTTGAAAAACTTCAATTATAGACTACTCCCTTCCCTTTTCTTCTAATTAGTAAAGTCATGGCAGAAATTTTGTGATCCATTGATGATTCTAGTGGCGTATGGTACATCGTAGGGGTATCACGTCATCTGTTGCTGTTGCCTGTATATGACCTCATCAAAGTTGTTTCCTTGATGAAACAAACCCAGCGTTTTTGGGGGCGCCCTCTTCACCCCTCTTCGGTTAATGCCGCCTAAATATCAAGAGATTGGGAAGAATATATACGATTATAGAGTCGCTTTAGGAACATGTTTCTTTTATAATTGAGCTATGCCATGGTATACCTAGGAACTTCTCATCAAATGTCTCTAGACTCATATCTTCAAAACATCAGTACAGTGTCTGCCTGTCTCTCTAATGGTCGAGATCTCAGGGTCGTAAATAAAAATGGAAGAAACTAAGAATAATCTTTTTGCTTGTATTGTTATCAGCAGCAATAAAGAGCTTTCAAGAACTTATCTTGTCTGTCCCGGATATTGCATGTAAACTAGTAAGTCCCTGTGCTTTTAGTCTTATTTTATAAGAGTGCAAATGAAACTCTTTCTCTTTTCCTTCCAGTGATGCAGTTAGTATTTTTCAGTAGATAAGGGCATATCTTTAATGATATATCTGACACATATGTGCCACAAGAGTTGTTTCTCTTTTTATGGTATGTATTCCATGTAACTGCCGTTAGCCTTTTCGTATGAGCTACTCAGGTACTCTAAAAACGTTGTGCCTCCTTGTCCTCATTAACAAATTTCAGGAAGCCATGTTCTTGAGGTCAAAAACTCTAGATTTTGAGATAAAACTCTAGCTCTTGGGATCACAAATCAAGATCTTGAGATAATAAGTCAAGATCTTGAGATTAAAAGTCAAGATCTTGAGACAATAAGTCAAGATCTTGAGATAATAAGTCAAAATCTTGAGATAGTAAGTCAAAATCTTAAGATAATAAGCGAAGATCTTGAGATAATGAGTCAAGATCTTGAGATAAATGTTAAAAATGAGACAAAAATAAAAGCGGCGCTTTGATACCTCCCACCGTAGATTATAGAGTGCATAACAAATTTAAATTGTTCTCTATTATATCGGTTGGTATTATTCCCTAGTACACTTCTCTAGTCATGTAATGTATTAGTCAAATTTCAAATAAATATATATCATATTTCTATCTCGTTATATCAACAAGGTGGTTAGTGCAAATCTTGATTTTTGGTGGTATGTCAAGAGCTTATAATTCTGCCGTACCATCGGTAATAGCAACACCAACAATTGGTTATTCGATGTCATCAACACAAAATACTCTTATTAAAAAGAAATTATTTGACTCTAAAAAACCAAAACATAATATTAATATTTTTAGTTCTTTAGATTTTAACAATTGTTAAGCCCACACGAAAATTGATAATAATATGAAGCAAACAATAAAAGAAGCTAGTAAAAAAAAATTAAATCAGATCATAATGAGCCGAGTTAAAACTAAATACATATTACGGAACACAGATGGCCACCATCTTCAAACGACACCATTTTGAAAGTGAAACCAACACATTTAAATGTCTATACGTACATAGGTACGAGAAAAGAGGCGCTTTGCTTTCATGGATGGATGGCCAATATTCCCTTACTGGTATATATAGATATATTCTAACCGTTAACATCCTAAATGTGTACACCTGTACAGTTTTTGTACAGGACTGAATCATAATGAATGTTAAAAAAATTGTTTTTGGATTTTCTATAACTTTATATGTAATTTCAAGACTTTTTTTGTTAAGAATATTTGAAAAGATGTTTACAGTCTGCTTTCTAATACTCGTAAGTTGAAATATTGATGGAGCGTTTTACAATAACAATAGTTCCTCTTTGATAGACCAAGGCGATGAATTACATGCAATTATACATGAACTGGGCGAGGACAATTGCACTATTTATATAAAAAAAATCATCGCTCTCCCATTTTCACATCTTCTTCAAGCTTGTAGTGCCTGTAAAACACGTTTTTTGCAACCAACGAATACTTTATATAGATGTTTCTTTCTGTTTATCATTTATCGTGCAAAATTAATCAATAATATGCTATTAATAATTAAAATGTTTTCTCTTTCAGGTATGTAATAGCAGAGATACGTTCGACGTAAAAAATACAACGAAATAATCGCACAATCGCTACAACGACTCCACGATTCAAGTTGTAAGTAGCCTATACATTAGTAATAACTTCATAACAAATTCGATATATTATTTATAACGTAGCATGTAATAATAAAAATTGATTTTGTAATAGGAGAATAAATAACATTTTAGAGATATCCTTATAAAATCATTAAAACATAGGTGTTCATACTCAAGTTATACTAACTTAGAAGTTGCTAACTTTGAATGTTATTTTGCAACCGCCACTAAGTGACGTTAGGTTGAATATTAGTTAGACTAGGATACTCTTAAACGGAAAGGGTTGTATCATATTCGTGTTCATTTGGAATTAAAATTCTTAAATTATGAATAAATCACTACACAAGAAAATGTAATAAATTATTATTAACACTACTAGGTGCCTACTTTGAGCAACCGTTGTGGAAAATTCCTGAATATGTATAGGGAAGCAACTGCTTTCACTTGCCACCCCATATCGCCCTGCTAGTCAAAATGAAAGATTGTATGCAATTTAATTACTTTAAATTAAATTGTTTTTGAATTTTTAGTCACTATGTAAAAACAATTGTTGCATTGTAGTATAGGTCCAGTATAGATCCAGTCTTTATATCAATTTTGTTTCTCATCACAACTAACAATTTTTTAATTCAAATAGTAATTTAAGCTAAAAGATTGTACACCTTATTAAGGACAACTTGTACCTATTTTCTAGTAATTTTTTGAATTTATTTTCGATCGGTCGTCATAAAGTCAAAATCATGGATTATGGTCAGAATTTTAAAGCAGCAATTTAATTGACTATTCTTATAGGAAAAATTGCACTGAACACGATGGTGATATTAAAATATTTATAAAACATAAGCTTCATTGTTAAAAACAATGGTTTTTAGAGAAAATTCTCATTTCTCAAAGTTTTTTGACTTTTTAACGAAAACGGTGCGTCGGACAAAAAGAAATCAAGATCTAAAAATTGATGATTTTTATCAATACGCGTCGTTTGAGAACTTGTAGAGACCTTTTATCTTTGTCCGTTCAATTGTTATAAATAAATCAAAGTTTCTAAATCACGTTTTTTTTCTGCTCAACAAAAGATCATACTTGTATTT